>CAWUFW010003147.1:0-402500 GCA_963921515.1 Calotriton arnoldi
GCGGCAACACGGACGCCGAGCACGGACAACGAAGAAGCGGCTCCCCGAGCATGAATCCAGCACTGCAGGCCCTCCCCATGCTCCTGCTGATGCACCACCAAGGACGCAACGTACCGCGGAGACGCAGGTAGGCACACACACAACAAGTGCACGCAAACAGCGCACACAGTGCAAGGGCGGAAAAAGCGGACAACCCCCACCAGCGCGTGTACACTACACATCCACCATTGCATCCACATATGACACACAGGCCAAATCGTAACATCGCGGAACACATGTGTACACACCACCTGGGACTAGGAACCAACCACCCCGTCACGCCCCCAAAGCGCCGATGACGCCGCCACACATGCGCACAACGCAGAGGCCAACCGCAGCGCCATGCATGCGTCGCACACAGACACAGGGACACAACCAAGCAGCACACACATCAGCCCCACCCCGAACGCACATGACACGTGACAGGCCTGCCACAGACATGTCCCCAACGCCCAATTCACGGACAACACCCAACGCCACACAACCGACGCACACATGTCAGTGAAGACACGCAACTGCAGGACACACCCCAGTGTAACAAACATGGCGTAGCACACAGCGGCGGCAACACCAACTAGGAGAAGCAGGGCCCCTTCGGGAAGAGGAACGCCAGTACCACACTGAAACACCCATACCACCCTGCACATATGAACAAGACATATAAAGCGGAACACCAAAGAGCCCGGGGACCGACAACAGGTGGCCCAAGAATAACATTCACACACAAGGCCCAACGCAGAGCGGAAAGGCAGCCTGCCGCCCACACAAGGGAGAGCAGACAGCACTGAATGACCTTCCATTCCAACTCCGAAACCACAGCCCTACGACAGAAGCCGGTGAATACAGCCATTGTCCAAGAATAGACCAACACAGGCATGCCGAGGAGACCGACCACAGGGCAGATAGCGCATATCACAGAAGCACACAACGGACGGGGAAGAAAGAAGAAAACACTCCCCCATGTCGGCCACATGCAAGTTAATTGGAAGGAGTCACACATCACTGACCTTGAACTGTCTGAGAAGCATGTGGGAAGAGGGCCCGTGTCCTCCAAACAAGCCAACAGAACACAAGTCCTGTCTCCCTACGACTACACAGAGCTCACAGCAACCTCGGAGCGTGCACATTGCAGACTGCACACACAGCCGGAGCACGCCACCACAACGCACCGCTGCGAAATGGCAACCGCAACACACCTACCCAACTACGCCGAACAGCTCAAGCTGTACAAAACCAACCTGTTTCATACATTGGGATGCGATCTCCTGTCCCTGCTGAACGTAAGTTACCGACTGACTTACCGCATCACATTGTTCAGCTGCGTCATGCCCGTCTTCTACTGTCGGAGGTGTCCCTACCAGCATCCCGTGGAGATATGCCTCTCCAACCCGGCATGTCTGAAGGCGGACCTGCTACCACTACTCCTCCCTCTGGACGCACACGACAGGGCCTGCTCTGCCTATGGGGGCATGGCGTATGTGGCCAACATCGCACCCGCACTGAAATGGGACCACTGTGCCTCCACACGACGGATCATCGAGAACAGCTACATCGAATGTCACCCAGCATGCCCCATCATGGTCCTCCAAGGGACAACTTACGAACAACACCTTGACAGCCACCATCCGCTACATTGGCTGGCAAACATGTACACCACCAATGACATGGAAGCCCTGCTGGACGGCATCGCATACCTGACAACCTGTAAATTCGTCGGACCACAACGCAGGTTCCCCGATTGACCTATGATGTCCAACCCCGCACCCATGCTTAGCTTCCGCACGGACTGGCCAGTCACCACCACAACAGCCATACCAAACGACCGGCAACTGTAACCACACCATCAACGACATCGCCATGACATCGGATATGACCGGGACATGCACACTGTTCCCCATCACATCCAGGAACACCGCATGCATCGTGGGAGGCAGTGGCATGGGCTCTGTGTATCGCACCCACATGGACGGAACTGCACGAACAACCAGGACACGACATGGATCCAGCGCCCATGGACACACACACCGCTCAGTGGACATGAATAGGTCGCCTGGAGTCTGTGGGTGCTGCACCCCTCCCACCCCGCCCCTGGGAATCCCATACCAGGACCTTTGCATGGACGACAAGTGCATACAACAACAACACGACCCCAGTGACTGTGACATGTCCAGTAACCACCACAGTGCAACAACAAGTGGCACGCCGCTGCATGCATGCAAGCACATGCCCTGATGTCATCTCACATGCACGCGTGCATGAGGAACAACCGCAGCAAACCTGTCACATGGAACTGAGATGGACTGTGCCCATGATGCCAAGCGGTCTGGTAGGCTACATGTATACCGTCTGTGTCAAAGTCCGCAGCTCCGCAGCTATACGTAAATGTACATTAGCACAGCCTTGGCCAAGCAGATGTCACTCTGAAGCCCACATCCCACATGCAACAGCCAATCACATGTAACCCCACACCCTATCCCATTTGCAATCATGCTCAGTATATCCTCAACATGTATTCCGCTGCCAGTAGTGTCCACTATACTGCATCACAGAGGACAGAAGACTCAATATAATGTTTGAAACCAAAACTGTCTCCGCTGACTCATTTCACAAGTACGAATGAGAGAGGATGAGAGTATGTGAAGTACACGGCAGTCGTGACATGACCATGTAGTCCACTGGTATTGGATGTCAACGCAAATGAGTAGCACTACTGTGGAAGACACACATGTGTCGTGTGAAGTCGTATGGACGCAGTGCTCAGGTGGGTGGGTGCGGCGGGTAGATGCGCACATGCCAAGTTGGAGCACGCCGTGTTGGGAGGGGTCATGAACAGTACACCACCGCTTCCCTGGGCATTGTGAGAGGACACCTGTCGGGGGGTAGTGAACACGTGTGTGCACAGCAGCCGGGCACACGTACAAAGCGGTACCATGCGCACCTTGGCCCACCCTCTGTGGACAAGCTGGATCCTGTTGTGCGCCCGCCATGCCCCTTGACAAGGCACACACAGCCCCAGTCGACCAGGTGTAACCCCAACATAGTCAATCCGCACAGGCGATACAGGGCACGGGATGGCAGTGGAGCATGGTGTGTGAGAGGTCTCCTCGCGCTCCTCCTGGTCATATCACGCAGGCAATAGAACCTCAACGTCTAGCATGGCACAAGTCAAATGGAAGTGTAGGGGGACGCACCACAGCACGAGCAGCACTGACGTCACGGGAGGTGGCTCGCACCATCCCATCCATTGCCCATCATACCAACCACGCCACATGCCATTGCGACTAAGTGCAAGCGCGTGCGCCACCACCCCGAGCCCTCCCCAGAGAGGCCAAAGAGTGAATGTGTGGGCCATCAGCCACAGACGGACGCGGCCTGGCCGCAAGGGCAGCCACAGCCACTGGGTGTCGCAGGTGGCGGATCCGGAAGGCGAAGACTGTGATGCATAGTCCATGCAGGCCGGGTCTCCATTTGGGGCACCACGCAGGTGGACGGCGTCCCGCCACACATCATACCCTGAGACAGCCCACTCGTGCAACTAGACCCACACATACACTCCTTGCCCTCTCTGGTGCGAGCTTGGGGCTGCCTGTGCAGGCGCTAGCCTCGCAGGTGAGCATGCATATTGGGGGAGCGAGGGGAGGACATGAGGGCTGGGGCGAAGATGACTGTATCACTGTCAGTAAGTACAAGGGATGACCCGGATGTGGAAAGGAAGAGATGTGTCCCGTGTGTACTGCAACTAGTCGCCAATCCAACTACCCCCCCATGTCCGGAATGTAAGCCCGCACCTAGGCCCGCCCATCCGCCACATCGAACATACCACCAGCACGACAACCTTCCCATTCGAAACACTGACTGGGGGTGGCGACCAGTGTACAATCATGTGTAGCCTACCCACGCGTACATGTGGGCCCTCCATGATCCATGTCACCTGCGGCAAAGTCATGACATGCGCAATGAGGGAAGTGAGGAGAGCTGTCCGCCCCACGCGCAGAAGGTGCATCAGCGCCACAGACCCAGCAGCGAGTCCAGCAGGGGTCACATGTGCAGGGGCAGCTGTGCCTGGTGTGAAGGCACATGCAAATAGACAGCACATCGACCAATGTGTAGTCTGCCCACATCTACAGTCCATCATCATGCGGACATAGGAATTGAACACAGGGCAACACATCTTCAGTTGGTGCACCCACCGTGACCAACAATGCGCAATCATCGACGTACCCGCCCTGTGCATGGCCCCCCACCCAACGGAGGCACATCCAGTGCCACCATCCCACACACACAAGCCTTCCACGGAACATGCTGTGTCCAATGGTCAGTACAGAGTCAGCGCCCATCTGGTGGATCCTGAACAGGAGACACATGCACACACATGCCAGCTCCCACTATGTACGTCTGCCACCTGGCACGTGCAATGTAACCTCTCACCTGTGACGTGTGACTGCAAGCACACAGCCGTCTTGGCATGGGGCTGTCAATGTGGACACCTGTCAATGTTTCGGGAGGTGTGATCCGTACAGTGCTGTACATAGGGTGCAGTGCTGACACCTACTACTGTCTCATGTCCCCTCGTGCCACAGGTCCCACTTGTTTTGGCCGCTCAGCCTGTCCCCACATCGTCGTCGTCGTGTGCCATACTCATCCAGCCGCGGAAGCAGTTCCATGCTCAGCAGACATTCATGTTGCCGTGGCGTTGCCGCTTGACGGATATGCAGTCAGTCCCCATCAGCATGCCCCGCAAGTCATTGGGGCCTAGATCCCCATGTGCATGCACATGGCAGTGGTTTGTATCACTAGCCATTGCCATTGTTGGGAGACCTGTGTAAGTGTATTGTGGCCGTGCCGTCCCAGCTTGACAGCTGGGCTGTGGCTCATGTGCTTGCTCAGTCATGTCAGTGATGTGTATGCGAAATTGCTATGTGTCGTGTTGCTTTGACATGTGTCCTCTGCCATTGTCCCTAGGCGGAGACCGAACATTGACCGCCCATACCAATTGCTGGCGGACATGGACGATACAGAGGTTATTAGGAAGTTTCGGCTGGACAGGCCAACCCTGCATCGACTGTGTGCCATGTTAGAACCCCATCTCCGTCCCCGCAGGGTGTATCCGACTGCTGTCACCCCCACGGCTAAGGTGATGGCCGCCATGCATTTCTTCGCCACTGGGTCATTCCAGCACACAGTGGGCATTGGAGGAGGGATGTCCCAGCCCATGTTCAGCAAGGTGCTGAGGGATGTACTGGCAGCCATGATGCTGTACCGAAACAGGTACATCCGCTTCCCCAGGGCTCGTGAATTGGCGGCAGTGAAGGGTGCATTCTATGCCCTTGGCAGAATCCCACACGTCGTTGGAGCCATTGACTGCACACATGTCGGCCTTGTTCCACCACAGGCCACTGAGCACCTGTACCGCAAGAGGAAGCACACGCACTCCCTGAATGTGCAAGTGGTGTGCCTTGCGGACATGGTGATCACCCACGTGTGTGCAAAGTTCCCAGGCTCGGCCCATGACGCACACATAATGCGCAACAGCATCTTGCCACGACTGATGTCCAATATGCAACAGGATCATGCCTGTATTGTCGGTGAGTATGTGGAGTGGTGTAGCGTGCTGGTTGTGCGATGCTGTCCCCTGTCCAGTTGGAATTGCAACGGTTCTCTGTGTCCCTCACACCCAGGTGACTCTGCGTACCCGAATTGGGCATGGCTGCTCAGTCCATTGAGGAATCCTCGCACCCCAGCAGACGATCGCTACAATGAGGCACATGGGAGGACCAGACGTGTGGTCGAGCGTACCTTTGGCCTCCTCAAGTCCAGGTTCAGGTGCCTGGACCGCACCGGGGTGCGCTGGCGTACTCCCCACAGAAGGTGTGCCGGATAGTGGTGGCGTGCTGCATGCTGCACAATCTGGCCATTCGGAAGCAGATCCCCCTCATCGTGGATGACGGAGATCAACCAGGGCCCCAGCCCGCAGACCAGGACAGCTCGAGTGAGGAGGACAGCGGAGAGGAGGAAGCTGGTAATGTGCGCCAGCAGCTCATCGCCCGCTACTTCACTTGACGGTGAGTGTCCATGTACGACGGCTGATGTGGCTGTATCTGTGCAGGTGTGTGTGTGCTGTGTCAGGGTGGCCGTTTGTTCACTGCGTGCTGTGTGTCAACGCTCCATGGCCAGGGTAGTATGTCACTGTTGGTGGCTGTGGCATTGTGCCCTATTGCTCTGTGCGATGTGTGTACATTGCTTGTAGTTGTTGACATGTACTGTGTGATGGGTGTGTGACACACTCATTGAATGTGCTCCTGTTCTGTCTCCCACCCCTAGGTCCCTACAGGCCCTCCGGATTCAATTGCCATGCCACGCATCAGGTGCCTTTCCGCCCAAGGTGGCCGTTGTATTCCGTACAAATAAAACACAGGGCACAAACAGCAGTTAGTGTAAAAGGTGCATTTATTACAAACTGTGACATGTGATTGTGTGTAAGGTGATGACAAAAGTGGTGCGTGCAGTGACAATGAGCTGTCGGTCATGGCTGCGTGATGCTCAGGGTGTACCCACTGGTTCTATGTCCATAGTCCAACACACACATGCCATCCAGATGGCTGTGTGGAGTGGGATCGTAGTCCAAGTCAATGCAGTGGCTGGTCAAGGAAGGCTGGCGGAAGGCTGGCTGGCTGCCTCACTTGCGTTTGGAGCGTGCGAAGTCCTCCCGGGAGATCTGTTTCCACTTCGGACGGCCCCTTCCACGTTTGCGAGGGGGTGCCTGCTTGCGACATGCTGGTGGTTGAGGTGTGCTCACTGGCTGTGGACGCAGGGGAACTGGACAATGCTGCTCCACCCTGCGCCCCGGCAGGTGGTGGCGGAGGGGAGCTGCTGTCCCTGGCTGTGACCTCACCGCCACCACCAGCTGGCCCATGAGGTCCACGATTTGGCCCATACGGGCATCCATGGACCTCAGCACCCCCAGCACCTCACGCGTGTCTGAAGCAGACCGGACCCATTGTCCTTGGGCCTCTTCATAGGCCCCAAGGACTCTGGCCATTTGAGGCAGGGCATGGCTCCCAGGGGAGGCTGGCGTTTCCCTGACCCTGCTCCTCCTACCAGTCCTGCTGCCACCGGCCTGCCCACTAGCCACATTGCTCACCACGGTCCTCGCTGTGGCTCCCAGGGTGGATCCAGTCGGCCGGGCCACCACCTGCGCTGGGGCTGGTGCCAGCGAAGACGTGGTGGTGGTGGCGGCGGTGGTGGTCGGTGCGGCGATGGTGGCGGTTGCGGCAGTGGTAGTGGCCACAATGACCGTGGGTGTGGCCGCAACGACAGTGGCAGCAGGGGGCTGGGAATGTTCAGCAGCCCTGGATGATGGGTTGGTGGGTAGGAGGGGTCCTGGGGAGCGGCTGGGCCCTGCCACACCAGATGGGCCTGCTTGGTGGTCCGTGTCCGAAGAGGAGGACAGATCCTCCAGATCCGTGTGTCCTCGTTGGGGGCTTGTAGGCTGGCTGTGCTGGCTGCTGGCTCCATCCCCAGCATCCAGCAGTTCGTCACCTGTGGAGAGAATGAGATTTGTTATTGTGTTGCACCTGGCGAAGTATGTATTTGTCGTCTGACATTAACAGTTCGTGCAATCTCATACATGGGTTTCCCGGAGGCGTGTGTGTGGCTGTAGCATCTGTAGTTGTGTGTGCTTGGCAATGGGACTGTGTGCTGTGCACATGTGGCATGGGACGGATTGGCCATGCCGATGGGTGTGTTGCTGTGCCCCTACTTATTGTGACTCTGGTGTATGCGGGCTCCTGGCCCATCCTGGGTCTGGTTTGTACTTTGCTTTTGGGGTTCAAATGGAACGCTTAGGAACGCATATGGCAACATGGGGCCATGCCCCAGATTCGCATTTGGGATGGGAATATGCTTTTGGGGTTCAAATGGAACGCTTTAGGAGACGCATATGGCAACATGGGGGCCATGCCCCAGATTCGCATTTGGGAGGGGATATGTTTTTGGGGTTCAAATGGAACGCTTAGGAACGCATATGGCAACATGGGGGCCATGCCCCAGATTCGCATTTGGGATGGAATATGCTTTTGGGGTTCAAATGGAACGCTTAGGAACGCATATGGCAACATGGGGGCCATGCCCCAGATTCGCATTTGGGAGGGGATATGCTTTTGGGGTACATGCTGTGAGCCATGGGTGCCGAACGTGACATGTGTTGTGGCAGCATGACAGTGCATGGTTTGAGGTGTGTGCATGCTTGACATGGCCTGCATATTTGCTGTCTGTTGTGATTACTGGACATGGCATTGGACGCATCGTTATGAGTGAGTGATGGTTGTGTGCCAGCCAACGTATTGCAGTTGTCCCATCTCCTTGGTGTGCGTGCTGCCCTGTGCCATGTGCATCACTGCAGTGCTCGGGGGGTGTGGCCCATGTTGTGTGTTGTTGCTCACAGTGTGTCGTGCGCTTCATTGACTTCTGGCACATGGTTGGTCATGGGCATGTATCTTAGCGTGACTGCTGTATGTGTGGCAGCTGTGCGGATGACATGCCTTTCATGAGACTGGGGCTGACGGATGGGATGGATGGTATGTTGTATGTGCATGGTGTGTCTGTGTGTTTGATGGGTTCAGTGGTGTTCGTGTGCATTTATGTTGTTCCGCTCTGTTGCGTCTAGTGTTGTTTGTCTTACATAGGCGTAGTCGTGGGGTGTGTGGTTGACAGGCAGTAGGGGCTACATGGACAGGACTTCAATGGTGTTTCGGTTGTGTGTGATGAGTTGCACAGTGGCTGCCGTGTGGTACTATATTCAGTGTGGCTTGTGCATGCAGACGTGGCTCCTTGGGTGTTGCTATGTCTGTGATGGGTCATGTGGGGTGTGAGTCTGTTGTTCATGTCCGTGTGCACATTGTTCACTTGTTCGTGACGGTGGGCGGTGCTGCGTGTTCGTCTGCTACGTGACATGTCCCATGTGTTGGTCGTGTTATGGTCCTCATGCCTCCAGTAATCCAGCCCTGTCCAGTTTCCCACCTGCAAGTTGTTCGTGCGTGCACTGTACTGGATACCACATGGCTCTAAGCGGGGGGTGCTCCATGTTGCAGGTCTGTGGGGGTGGGGGGTGTTGTGGGTCGTGGGGGTGGCTGGACACCCACTGACACCGATTGCTGTGGACCGTGATGTCTGCCTTTCGGCTGTCGTTGTGCACTGCGGTGGCTGACACGTGGCTGTGGGGTGTGGGGGATGCTCCTCCTTGCTGTGCTGTGGGACTAGGGGCCTGGTGTGTGTTGTACTTGGGCTGTCCACCGTCCCACCCACTGCACTTTGTGTTCCTGCCACTTACCTGTTACTTGTCGGTTAGTGCAGCTGTGGCGGACACATGGGTGTGGTGGGTGCTCGTTGTGGCGCTTCTGGCATATTTGGGGACCTGTTGGTGGTTACGTGGCTGGCTGAGTGTACACATGTCCCCACGTATGTTACAGTTGTTCGGTTTGGGCTGTGTGTGGTGGTGTCTGTTGCATGTGTGTGTGATGTGTTGTGTATTGTGTGCTGGACATGGGGGTGTTTGTCCCTGGGAGCTGTGGCATGGTGGTAGTGCATGTGAGTACATAGCGGTGTGCTGGTATACATTAGTTTGTACTTACCAGCCTCCACTCCCCCTGCTAATCCGGCGAGGATCTCCGGATGTATTATGACTCGCACCTTCTCCTCCCACGCTTTGAAGGTCTTGAAGAGCGCGGGATTCCCTCCGCCAGTGACGGCAGCCAGCTCTCTGTTTTTCCCTCCTTCTTCTTGACCAGGCTCTTTACGTCATTCCAACGTTTGTTAATTTCTCCTCTGTTCCTGGGCAGGGTCCCGACTGCATTGACCTGGTCTACGATCCGGTTCCACATTCTGTTTCTGGTGGCTAGTGGTGTGTGCTGGACCATGTTCCCATAGATTTGTGGGTACACCTTGATGATCTCGTCGACCATGACCGTCAGCTCAATGGGCGTGTACTTGGGCATCCTTTGTGGTGCCATGGTGTTTGTGGTGCTGGTGCGGTGTGTGTTGTGTAATGTGCAGGGGTTTGTGGTGCAGGTGTTTGGTGGTGGTGGTGGTGGTGGTTGTGATGTGTGCGTTTCTGTGGTGTGCTGCTGTCCTTGCTGTGTCACTGTGTCCTCTCCTCTCCTCTCTGGTTTGCAATGTAGCAAGGGGTTGTGGTCTGTGGGAGTGCTGCTTTTGTACTCACCTATGTGGGTGTGTCCTCATGGTCTGTTGTTTTCAGGTGTGTTGTGTCTGGGGTTCTGGCCTTTGTATTTTTTGTTTGTCCGGGGGTGTTTTCGGGATGTGTACTGTGCTTGTGTATTTGTGCGTGCCTTGCTGTGTGGACTTGTTGGCCATGTTGTGTGCTATTGGTTTTGTGAGCGGATGGTTTCTGTGCAGGTACGTGGGCGCCATGGCTTCTGCCGTGTCGATTCTCATCGGCGTTGTTTGCGCTAGCGGGCGGTATATTTGTGGTTTTTCCGCGCTCATGGCGGTGCGATCGTAATTTCACGTGCGGTGTGTCGCCCGTGAGGGCGGGCGGTTTTGTGTTGTCGTGCGTGTTTCCGTCTGTGGCGGGCGGTTTGACTCCGACTCGGATGTTGGCGGGCGGTATTTTGTGTGATTTTTCCGCCGATGGCGGTTTTCGGTTTGTGTAATCGTAATGGCGTGGTCGGTGTTCAGACGGTGTGTGCGGGCGGATTTTTGCCGCTTCCATGCCTGGCGGATTCTTTTACGCCGGGTATCGTAATGGGCCCCTAAGCAATTAATTATTACTTGTTAATTAATTATCTAATTTATTTTACATATGTAAGGTATTGAAAAGTAATTTTTTGTTATATTTTAGGTACAAACTGTTTGTAGGGGTGGTTCACTGATAGAATATCGATGTAACAAACATCGATGTTCTAAATATCGAAAAAAAAATATTGACTGCAAAAATATCAACTCCAATACCTTAACAGGTAAGTAAAAAATATTGAATCAATTATATTGAGCTAAAAAATATAGATGTAAAAATATTGATTTAAAAATATATATAAAATAAAATAATATATAGTAAAAGTATTAAATATTAATATTATTTTTAACAAAATACATTTAATTGCATATACATTTTAACTAAATATTACAAATAAATTTAATTTTAAAAAATATAAACATGCAAACATAAAAATGTATACATATACATATATTTACTTAAAAATAATTTATTAACTAATATCTTTATTTAATTTTTAAACTTTAAAATTATCTAAAAATAAAATATATATATATATCAATAATTTAAAATAAAAAACATTCTGTAATAAATAAAAAAATTAACTTTAAAAAAAAATGTAACTTACATTTCAAATACAATAAGTGCAACAGTAGGGAAAGTGTTGGATAGCGGAATAATTAAATTTACTATTCCCACTCCAGTGATAGCAACAGTAGAGAAAGTGTTGGATAGCGGAGGGGTAAAAATTACTATTCCCACTCCAAAGAGTGCAACAGTAGGGAAAGTGTTGGATAGCGGAGGGGTAAAAATTACTATTTTCACTCCAGTGAGTGCAAAAGTAGGGTAAGTGTTTGATAGCGGAGGAATTAAATTTACTATTCCAACTTCTGTGAGTACAACAGTAGGCTGAGTGTTGGATAGCGGAGGGGCACAAATTACTATTCCCACTCCAAAGAGTGCAACAGTAGGGAAAGTGTTGGATAGCGGAGGGGTAAAAATCACTATTTTCACTCCAGTGAGTGCAAAAGTAGGGTAAGTGTTTGATAGCGGAGGAATTAAATTTACTATTCCAACTCCAGTGAGTGCAACAGTAGGGAAAATGTTGGATAGCGGAGGGGTAAAAATTACTATTCCCACTCCAGTGAGTGCAATAATAGGGAAAGTGTTGGATAGCGGAGGGGCAAACGTTACTATTCCCATTCCAAAGAGTGCAACAGTAGGGAAAGTTTTAGACAGCGGAGGGGTAAAAATTACTATTCCCACTGCAGTGAGTTCAAAAGTAGGGTAAATGTTGGATAGCAGAGGAATTAAATTTACTATTCCAACTCCAAAGAGTGCAAAACTAGGGAAAATGTTGGATAGTGGACGGGTAAAAATTACTATTCCCACTCCAGTGATTACAACATTAGGGAAAGTGTTGGATAGCAGAGAACCAACAATTACTAATAACACTTAAACAATTGAAAAAAAACAAAAAATATTAAAAAAAACAAAAATTCCTAAAAATAAATAAACACTATTTTAAAAATATAAAATTAAATGTATTAAACATATAAAAAGGAACACATATTATAATATTAATTACATATAACAAAAACCTACACATAATATATAAAATAAATTAATAAATACATTTATAAAGAATAATTTTTTAAAAGTACCAAATATTAACAAACAAAATAAATTATTAAAACATAAATGTATTTATTTTATTTCCTACCCTATAACACCACACCAATAACAAAACACTTCAACATTTTTAATTAAAAGTATTTTTATAATTAACATAATTATTAATCAATTAAACACATCTTATTAATAAAAGAAAACAATAAACATTCATTGAGTACACATGCTTTAACACTATATTATCCACAACACACACCTACATTAAACTATAACATAATAAAACAAAATTAAATATTATTTTTAAAAGAAAAACTATTGCTATTAACAACTAATAATTAAATATTTAAAAATGTATTTAATCACTACCTTTTACCCCTATAAAAGTAAAAACAAAACACACAAAAATAAACAATTACACAAAATAAATATCAAATAATTAACATTAATTAGCAACTATATAATAATTAATTAAACACAAAATAATTACCACCCTTTACTCCTATAAACACCACAACACACACCTAAAATTAATTACACAATTACCATACATAATTACTAATTAATTATTTAAAATTAATTAACATCTAATTATTAATTCATCAAATAAAAATAAATTACTTCCCACCCTTCCCACCCTTTACACCTATAAACACCACAACACACACCTAAAATTAATTACACCATTACCATAATTAATTACCAATTAACTCATTAAAATTAATTAACAACCAATAATTAATTAATAATACATTACTTTACCAATTTAACACTATAACATCTCAATTAAACAAATAATAAAAAATAAAAAATATTCAATAAATTTAATGTAATTAAATTACTTTCACCATATTCCCCTATAAACCCACAACCCGCTACAGAACTAAAAACGCAAAATTCAAATAAAAAAATATTAATAACCACTAAAAATAATCAATAAAGTTTATATAATTAAATTACTTCCCACCCTTTTCCCCTATTAACCCAATCCTGCTACGGAACTAAAAATTCAAAAACAAATAAAAATTCATTAATAACTACTAAAAATGTAACACATATATTAAAAATAGAAACAAATCTTATACAAAAAAACATACATCACATACATATAAAATATATACTAAAATACATAACATTAATAAAAAATCGATATTTTTAACAACTATATTTTTGCAAACGATATTGCTATAACTTACCTAAATTCGATATTCTTGGCCATAGGAATTTGTCTGTCGATATTTCTGACCCACGATCTTTTTAATTCAATATTTGTGTAAATCGATATTTTTGATTCGATATTCTGTCTCTGCACCTGTAGGGGTACAGAATGGGAAGTTAAGTTACTAACAATTCAATAACAATTATTTACTAATTGATAATTATTATTTTTTAATAGTCATTTATGTAAATTGATTAATTGTTTTTAGTTTTTTAAATACATATATAAATATTCTTTTTAATTAAGAGTTAAATATTGGTTCTACATTTGTGGGGTTACTCATGTATGTAATATGTTTGAAGTGTAGTATTTTTCCAACTCATCCTTAGACTTCAGTAGGAATAATAGAAATGTCTTCGCAGTTCAACAATTTCCCTACTTTTGTGCTGTTTGGAGTGTGAATAATAAATTTAACCTATCCAAAGTCCAACACTTTTCCTAGTGTTGCGTTGTTTGGAATGGGAATAGTAAGTTTAACCCCTCCGAAGTCCAACGCTTTCCCCACTATTGTGCAGACTGGATTAGGAATAGTAAATTTCACTTCTCTGAAATCCAACACTTTCCCTTTTTTTGAACTGACTGGAGTAGGAAGAAACTAGAGTGGGAATAGTATATTTAATATTTTTAGAGTCCAATAGTTTTCATAATATTGCTAAAACAGATTTTATAGCAATAGATGTTTTTATTTGTATTTTATGTTAATTGTTTATATTTTTGTATTTATTTTAGTATTTTTAGTATTTTTAGTAAATGTGTTTACTGTGCTTTTTAAATTTTCAACATTTAATTTATTACCATAAATTTAATAATTTAAACTCTACCTATATAAAAAAATATATTTTCTATATTTTAAATGATAATTTTTGTACTTACTATTATAAAAAATAGGAGCACAATACTGTGGTAAAGGATCATTTTGACACAATATTTTTTTCAAGGATATTATTAACCATGATATTGTGTCAGTGATCTGGGCAAGTTCATTGGCATCAACAAAAAGACCTGAGTATGAGTAGGCTGGCAAAGTGATCTGTAAGTTTACCCTTTAAGTTATGCAATTACGGAGCAAGTATTATAAGGCCTGGAAGGATGTCACATATCCTAGGTGCATTCCCTGAGAAGGAGCGCTTAATGGTGGGCATTGTTTTAAATTAGGTGTTTTAAGACGTTCTTTAAATTGTCTTCTTACATTACAGATGTTACAGTCCCAGAAGCGCTTGATAAACATGATACGGTTGTGAAAGGCTCAAAGAAACAGTTCTCTACCCAGAAAAGTTATGTATGCAGAGGACTTAAGTTTTTTTTTACCATGGAACAGCTAGTTGGAGATAGTATGAACATCTACATCACAACATTGGCGTAGTGTTGGAACACCTTCTAGGAAGTAGAAGTTATGGCTGAACAGTGGAAAGGAGAACATGTGGGTGAGAGAAACACTGTGAAGAGTATGGTAAGAGAAGTGAGTATGACTGTGCCATACATATTGTACAGATGATTGCTTTGGTGCTAGAGGTTTGGAAAGCATACTAGAGAAGTATAGAAAAGTGTTTAGGAAGGAGTTGGGTGAAATGAAGTGGTTTGCTCACTCCATCAATCTCAAAGATGGGACTAGCCCTGTTAAACATGAAGGCCCAGATCTACAAAACAATTGCTTTGCCATTGCATCATTCAAAGCAAAGCAAGACCTTAACTGGGATTTACTAAACACTCAAGGCCACCTTGCATGGCTTAGTAAATCCAGAGTAATGCAAAGTTCCACAAATCACTGCCTTGCGTTCCTCTGCATTGCGAAGGCATTCCGTGGGTGGAGAATGGGCGTCCTCATGCATTCACCCTTGGATTTCCCAGATTTACAAAGATTTGTGAATCTGGAAATGCATTAAAATAGTACACCTTCCCAACAGAGGCATACAAGGAGAAATATCTTTATTTTTCCTCATTGTTTCCTCTTTCTATGTGTGCTGCATTCTCCATATCTGCAGCACACACAGAAAGAGGAAAATGCCTCAAAGGATTGTTTTTGTGAAGAATGGTGTCCCTTCCTGCACGAAAACAATCCTACATGTAATGCAGGTACCCTTGTGCCATACATAGAGCAAGGGTGCCTGTGTCTGCGCTAGGTAATACTCATTGCGCCAGCATAGGGAGAGAGAAGAAATGTGTCATATCATAGTAGATATGGTGCATGTGAGGAGGCTGCTATGTCATTGGCCGGTGACCTACCGTGTCGGTCCTGTGGTCCGCCAGTCTCTGGTGCCTGCGACTTGAACCGAGGGGAAAGGAAAGGGTTAACATTAACCAACACCTCCCCCTCACAGGAAGAAGGACATTCCCCTGGCAGGATGATGAATGGGTGGCATCGACGAGGGCAGAAGAGGAGGAGCCTTCAAGATGTAAGGGGAGAGAAGCCGGAGGAGAAAACCCAGAAGACGGCGAGTGTTTGGAGAGCCCAGCTGTGACAGAGAGCTAGAACAACAAGCCGGCAAAAGAGGAGAGCCCAGCTGACGACAGGAGAGAGGACGGAGATGACGACGAGGACGGAACCTCCGACGACTGGTGCAAGGATTGGTGGATGCCCCGGGGATCGCTTTCAAGCCACCGCAACTCCGGAGAGTTATGGCAGTTGCGGTAGGTGACTCAGGCGGGGAAGGGGACCTGAGGGTCAGTTCCACCATAGCCACCACATGGGAGGAGAAGAGGGGTCATGAAGGGGCACAACCCTGATACCGTAACCCATAGCAATCTTTTCCTCACGCCTGATGATTACTTATAAAACCTCAGAGAGGGAGGCTGATACACGTGTGGGGTGAGTGGAGGCTATAATCACTTACTCGAGCCACGTATTTGGTTGGTTCTTTCTTTTGACATGGCACGTGACCTATCCCCTGGGACTAGGGGATAGGCAGAAGTGGGCAAAGAGAGAGGAAGGAGAAAAGTGCACAATATTTTTTTCCAACACGTTCCTAGCCCTTTTTCACTCCTATATCCCAGCACTCTTGGGTGTGGTGACGAAACCTTTATTAGAAGCCCAACCATAGGACCATCTTATTTACCGCTACTTTCTTCTTTTTCCGGAGACTCCGGGGGACGTCGTCCTGACAGCCTAATAGAAGATACCTGGAGAGAAGAGAGAACGAGAAGAGTGACATTTGTGAACCTCAGGGGGCTTACCCCTACCTTTTCTGTTCTGGAGTATTGCTTTGTGTGAATACAATAAAACTCTGCCAAGATTAATCAGCACATCAAGCCTCCGAGATTCTGTTTCCGCCCGTCCCTCCCACAGGTGGTGTCAGAAGTGGGATCGGAGGAAATGGAGGCAGCAGTGCAGAAAATGGCAGAAAATCAGGAGACTGGGGCGTATTATGGAGATGTTCCTGGCCGTCGCTGAAGAAGACAGGGAGAAACTGCATAAGACTTTAACAGAACAAAGCCAAACTCAAGAGACAGTCATTGGTAAACTGGCAGACACCCTTATCCAGCCATACCACCCTCCCCTCAATAGTCTTACAGAAATATGTCAGTGGGGAGGACCCCGAATTTTTCTTTTCAAAATTTGAGAGGATAGCCAGAGCAGCAGGGTGGCCTATGGACAAATGGGGACAGTCTTTGGGCCAGCTCCTTTCCGGTGTTCTACAGGCCGCTTACCAGGGAGCCAACTCACTCGGGACCACCCCATACGAAGAAGTAAAAAAGAATATTTTGGAAAGACTAGGGATGGATGAAGAGACCTACTGAATCCAACTCAGACAAATTGAGGAGGGACCCCAAGAATTCCCGAGGGCCCTCTACTAAAGTTCAAAGTCTCTTTATTCGATTCAAAGAATCATCAAAGCATTTCAGACAAATCTTTAAAAATATTTCAGTACAAAATCCCATCAGGTACAAACATTAGGTACAATTTTCACTAGGGAATAAGGTGCAAAGATTATACAAATTAAGATTTGCATTTTAGCAAAGTACTATAAAGGGTTGTTCAGCTTATAAAGTGCAAATGCCTACTCAGTTAACCCGTACCGACATTAAGATTAGTTAAAATTATGCTAAAAATAATTAAAACCTTCACTAAATAGCAATGAAAAGCATTCTCACTAAGTTGCCTTTGTCCAAACTGAACTAGAGAAATAATTCATAGTATATATCAAAGGACAAGCGGTAAGACATAAATCAAGTGTATTTACATTAACATTTTTGCCCTCTCTTTTTTCTTATATAGCTGGCAGCCAATAAAAATCTACTAATGCTGAATACAATGAATTGTGAGCTATCTGATTATAGTATTCTCAGCATCTCTATGTAACCCCTGATATTCAATCTTTTGCAGCATATCGGCTTAATCCATTTTCTTCTAGGAATTACGTATGCTGTGCAGAAAAATAAAACTTGTGCGATATCTTCGTTTGCGCCTAACGGACATAAGGTACACTTGGAGTCCCTTTCCTTAGTTTGAGTTGAGACATCGCCCATTTAGCTGTAAAGACATTTATCTGAAGTATCTCATATCTAAATTTCAGATAGAGTGTCTTTGCTAGTTGAGGTTCAATGTCATTCAAAAATGGCTCGAAGCTCGGGGTCATTTTAAAAGACATACATTGTGTAGTAAGTCTCCCTGATGTACAGCTTAAAGTGACTTTGTGCAAAATAAAATTCCAATAGATGTACTTGATCTCGCTCTTTGATTCTGGTGTCAGCAGGCTGGGATTTACCCAAAACCTGCTCAGACCTACATCAAGGAGCCATTTTTGAATATGGGCCAACCAAGTAAAAGTGACATTAACATCCAGTTCCAATAGTTCACTCAAGGTCTGCCTATAAGTTTCTAATTCCACAGTAGTCCAGATTCTGACCCAATAGGACAGCGATCTCCATACAGGCAAATGTTCCAGTCTTTTTATACCAATATCGTATGTTAGCGGGATCACTGGGGTATTTTGGGGGAGAGACATAAACATTCTCAGAATTTTATTTTCCCCAACAATTAAAGGCTGTAATATTTCACGTCCCCATAACTCTGATCCATAAAGGGCGGTGGCTTGGGCTCTAAATTTATATACTTCCAGGGCGGGGGTAATGGCCTTTGACACAATTGAGTATTATTTCTTTACAATGGGAAAATAATTTTGCATTAGGATTGTCTTGGATTTATTTATTTGTGGCTTCCATGAAAGTTTTGAGTCGAGCGTAACCCCCAGAGATACGAAATTGGAAACACACTCCAAGGGCACACCATTCAAAACTATTTTGTTTTTGAAGCTTTTATGTGGTCTAATAGCCATGTATTTGGTTTTAGTAGGGTTTATCTCGAGGCCCTTTAGTTTGCAGTAATTGTTGAGGCTGTTGAGTAGGTTTTGTAACCCCCTTGGTGTTTGGGAGAATAAGATTGTATGAGTGCCTCCGAGCTTAGGTGAATAATGAGAAGATGTTTGCAGATACTGGACCAGATCATTCACGTATAGTAAAAACAGAGTTGGTGCCAGGGCACAACCCTGGCGCATGCCCCTCCTGACTGGAATCTCATCTGTGAGCTCCCCTCCTGTGCCCCAGCGTACCTTGGTGAAGTTACCTTTGTGAAGCCTTATAATTTGGTTTTAAATCTCCTCTGGCACTCCTTGTTGGTGTAAGGTTTCCCATAAAAGATCTCTTAGAATTGAGTCAAATGCTGCTTTCAAATCAATGAAAGCAACATATAAATGTCCAAGTTTTAGCTTTGTGTACTTCCAGGCTAGGCTTAAGAGTCTAAAAACGAGATCAATTGTACTTGTTTTTCTTCTGAAGCCAGCCTGGCAAGGTGAGAGTATGTCATTCTCCCCTATCCAGTCATTTAGCTTAGCCGAGATGTGTTTAGCATAAACTTTTTGCAAAATGTCTATCAGGCTTATGGGCCTGTAATTTGCGGGGTCATCCCTGCTGCCCTTTTTATAAATAGCGACTATCTCCGCCCCCTTCCAGGATTCTGGAACCATCTCTCCCCTGGCTACTGCGTTACACAGCAATTTCACATATGACACCCACACATTTGGGGCATGTTTCAGAAGGTCCCCTGGGATCTTATCCGGGCCAGGCACCTTTGATGACTTAATAGAAGCTATAGCTAATGCAGTGTCCTCTGTACTAAACTGAAGAGGTACAGTTTGTGCTAACAGCAGGGGCCTTTCAGTAGGGACGGAAGGGTCTGAAGCGGGCACACCAGGGGTGGCATATAAGTTAGAAAAGTGTCTATGCCAAGTACAAGGGTCCAGAAAATGATCAGTAGCCATTTTACTCGATTTGCTACCATGGGCTACTATTCTCCAGAATATAGGGGCTGATTACGATGGCGGAAGGCCTGCCACCGCCAGCCGTGCGGTGGCAAGCCCCCTGCCATCGAACGACGATTCTCCGCCCGCCAAATTATGATGGCGGGGGGATCCGGACCGCGACCGTGGCGGGCGCAAAGAACACCCGCCATGGATCTGCCTCAGGCAATCGTTCCGAGTGCCTGGCGGAGCGGTCATGATGTGTAAAATGGTGGCGGTGCCTAGCAAGCACCGTCCGCTAAATTACGATGCCGCCTGTAGCCAGCCTTTACATGGCGGCAAAACCACCATGGAAAGGCTGGCGGGGATTGGTTTCGGGGGCCTGTTGCCCCCCTTGTGTTGGGGGGAGGTGTTGGTGCACTGGGGGGATTACTACATTTCACTGCACTAAGTGGCAGGCACCGCGTGGTGCTTGCCAAGTAGTGCAGCGAAATGCACGACATGCATTTATTGCATTGCGGCGGGTGTTTCAGCCAGCAGCACCGACCGCAATGTTAAAGTGCAAGATGCGATCACCATGGTGGCGGTCGCATCATAATTTGGAGTGCAGGACCCCCGCATGACTGGCGGGCAGTCCCAATCCCCACTACGATGGCGGGCGGACTCAAGTCCGCCCGCCATCGTAATCATCCACATAGACTGGTCTCTAGTTTTTGCAGCTATTATTAGATCACCCCAGCTAGCATCTTCCCAATTCCTTAATGCTATCTTCTGTGCTTTTCTGTATTCTGCTCTTTCATATCTGGTCTGAATTATGTTTTTGGCCTTAAGGGCTCGAAGGAGCTGTTGTTTGGCTACGGCACATTCTTTATTAAACCAAGCGTTCGAAGACTGGGTCTTAAGTCTTGGTGTATTGACTCTCGTCTGCGGTTTGGTTAAAATAAATTTTTATATTCTCTACCAATCTTTGATGAATTTGTGTGATGGGTATGGGCTCTGGGCTAAACTCCGCATCAGGCGTTAAGAGTTCACAAAAGGCATTGTATATATTGGTAAGGGGCTCAACTTGGTCCATTATGGTGGGCCATTTGACTGATCTCCAGTTATTACTTACTAGCGGTTGCATGTTCTTTTTCCTCTGGTCCATTAGGTGAGTTGGGTGGATGGAGATCCACCTCCCAGACAAATCTAAACAAAGTGGGAAGTGATCACTCTCTCCTCTTGTATTTACCTTAAAGTCTTGTATATGAGCCCAATGAGGTATACTTATCATCACATAATCTTTTCGAGATACAGTTTTTCCACTGGAAAAGGTATTTGAGCATTCAATATCTGAGGGGAATCGGCCATTACATGCCCTTAGGCCTCTTTCTATAGAGAGGTGGAGTAATTGCATTGCTGAGATAGAGCACGCCACCTTATTGTTTGTGGCAAGGAGGGGGATCCTCTTGGCCAGATCTTCCTGCTCGAAGATCGTATCTGTTCCTGTCATTGGTTCATAACAACAATTAAAATCACCCCCCACAAGAACAACTCCATTAGATTCAATGGATTCGAGGACTTCTCCAAACTGCTGGATAGCCGGTGATTCTTTTGAGCGCTCCCTTGGTCTTACATATATATTAAATAGATGTATCTGTGTTGTGTTTCAAAATTTCAACTTTAACCCTAAGATATCTTGTGAGGCAGTATGCAGGGTTTCTATGGTAAAATTTGGATTCATTTTTACCCAAATGGTCAACCCCCCGAAGGTCTCCCTTTTTTGATGGTACAGCCTCTATGCTAAATGCTCTATAGCCTAATTTATGTAGAGGCTCTCTTGTCCAGGTCTCCTGGAAGAGACATAGGTCAAAGTTACCAACATATTCCTGCTAATCTGGCTCTACAAGTTTTTGATTGAGCCCGGCTATGTTCCAAGATACCATCTTCAGGGATTCTGGAGCTAAGTCAACAAGCCTATCAGAGGCGCCGACCAGATGTAGTTACGCAGACGCTACTATCATACTCGGGGGTATAAATTACCTGGGTTTCATGTAAGACTACTATCGAGTCAGGGACATGGCGGACAGATGGTTAAAAACCCTGGTGTCAAACAAAGAGGAGATAATGGAAAGGATTTATTTAGAGCAGTAGCTATTGTCCTTACACCCCCCATACAAAAGTGGGTTCACCAACACACACAATTAACCCTGGATAGGGCTGTCGAGATAGCCAGTGCTTTCAACCAGGCCCAGGAATTGCAAAGAGGGAGGGAGGAAAACCATTGGAAGCAACCAGGGGGGCAATAGCAAAGATCCCAAGACAACCAACCCCGAGAAAACCCGGCACTGCTATGTTAGTGCCAGGACCCTTGCCGGTACCTATCCAGGTTCCACCCCCTCCCAAACCCCAATGTTACAATTGAGGGGCATTTGGTCACATAGCTTGCGTATGTCCTCAGAAAGAAGAACCTATGGATGTCGGGCTCACTCGTTCTTTCTATTGTACCCCCACAGGACGTGCACCTCCCTATCACAGACCAGTTGTGGTAAACGGTGAGGACAGACAAGCCTTGATTGATACCAGCTGTTTACATAGTGTTATGCGACCTCAGACCGTCCCCGGCAGGGTCCCCCAAATTACTGGGTTTGTGAACATTCAGGGGCCGATTCCGATTCAGGCCGGAAAACGTACCGACCGACTCGGAGCCGGAATTTATTCACACCGACACGTACCGGTGCAGCACGACCCGCAAAGTACGATGAAATGCGTGCAAAATCTGACCGACTCGTACGGAACACAATACGGACGACCGAACCGCGCGGAAAACAGCTATCCGGCCGGAAAAGCATGCAAATTGAACCGACCGACACGCACCAGGAAGAATCTTGAACGAAACGTACCCGCGAAATCCGACCCGCCAAGTACGATGCAACGCGTGGAAAACACGATCGAGTCACACGGAGCCCAAGCCGTACGACCGACACGCATAAAAAACTGCGAGCCGAAGCAACCCAATACACCGCGACCGACGCGTACGCAGCACAGAAAACAGCACAAACACAGCGTGAACGAATCGGAGAAGCTCGCACGAGACAACTGCAGGGTACGACTCGGTCAGAAGAACGTCTCCTACATGCACAAAAAGTACAAAGGAAAAAACACACAAAAAAGGCCAAACAAGCAATTACAAAGCCAATAAATACTGGGGGAAACAGGGAACAAAGACACACCCACAACTCCACCCATATAAAGGACACAAATCCCTACCATGATCCTTTGCAAATTCAAATTACCTGCCAGCACTCAACAGACAGCAACCACACACCCACCCACAGCTCATCCATCACACAAACCACACACCATCAGCACCTCAACAAATAGCACCCTCACATACACCCAGCAAAACACACACTAACACACCCTCACTTGCACACCCCCACACACATCACTCACCACCACCACCCATCACCATGCCCCTGAGGAAGAATCCAAAGTTCCTAGATAGTGAATTGGAAGTCCTGGTAGATGAGATCCTCTGGGTAGAGCCACAGCTGTTTGGTACACTGGTCCAACAGACCCCCATGTCGCAGAAAACCAAGATGTGGGAGAGGATCGTCGACAGGGTGAACGCACAATCACCATGTTTGCGCACAAAGGAAGACATCCAGAACAGGTGGTATGACGTGCGCAGGAGGGTCAGGGACCTGCATAAGAAGGACTACCTCTTGAGCCAACACACCGGCAGTGGCCCTCCTGCCAAACCAGTATACCTCAGGCCCTGGGAGGAGAAGGTGCGGGCCATCCTACCACCAGTCAGCGTATATGGACTAGAAAACATCCCAGAGCCTGGTGAGTACACAACAAATGTACACAATATTGTGCGACAATACACACACATCACTTTCAAGGGGAGAGTCAAACCATGCACCCTCAGCAAATACACACCAACCACAAGATAATCATCCCAAGATGTGTATGTCAGTCAGATAAACACAATACATGCCATTTCATAGTGATATGTAACTGTGTCATGACATGTACAAACCCAACAACAAACAGAGCTAGGCAGTGGCACAAATCTAACCAACAAACACAGTCAGATATGTAGCCACCACTACAACACCACCTCACAGGGAAGCTCACTGAAAGGAAGGAATTCTGTGTATGCTGATCAAGTCAGTGTAGCCAATAGCATGATGGGAGTTGTAGTCACAGATATTGCCCACCCTCACAATACGCCCATCAACACCACTATGAACCATGCTCACATCACAGGGAGTGGAAAACAACTGACAAGATGGCTGACAATGGCTACTGCTGTGGGGAGCACAAGGCCCTGCTGGCAACTGGGCACCAACCAACAGCAGGACACCACTGACTGACATCCTGAAAGACAACTCGCACTCCCTGCAATGGAAGCACATTCCATGGTGGGATATCTGGCTGGGTGGGAAGGAGGACTGACAGCACTGACCATAGTTACCAGCTGCTTTTCTCACACACACCCTTAACACAAACTCCACACAACTCACCTGGGAGAATGCATTGCCACACACTCTAATTAAATATCCCACAAAGAACCACCACCCTGGGTTATGCTGTGTGAAGCACAGGGGCACACATGGGACTTGTAGCCAAACTAACCCCAGGATAACACTGTCAGCCATCTTGTCAGCACAGGCACACAACCCCACAGGGAAGCAGAGTCAAAAGGAAGGAAGCATGGGCATGCTGGGAAGGGGGTGGAGGCAATTGCATGATGGGAGTGGTAGTCACAGCCCAACATCCCCCACCCACATGGCCCAGCAAGCTCACACCCAAGCATGCACACCTCACAGGGAGTGAAAAGCCACTTCAAAGATGGCTGACACTGGTGCTCAGTTGTGGGAGCACATGGCCCTGCTGGGAACTGGGCACCAACCAACAGCAGGACACCACTGTCAGCCATCTTGCCATTGCTGTCACACTCACACACAGTGAAGTCCACTCAAAAGCAAGTAAGTATGAGCATGCTGGGAAGTGGGGTGGAGGCAATAGCATGATGGGAGTGGTAGTCACAGATATTGGTCACCCTCACAATTGGCCCATCAACACCACCCTTAACCATGTGCACATCACAGGGAGTGAAAAGCCACTTCAAAGATGTCTGACAATGGTGCTCAGTTGTGGGGAGCACATGGCCCTGCTGGGAACTGGGCACCAACCAACAGCAGGATACCACTGTCAGCCATCTTGCCATTGCTGTCACACTCACACACAGTGAAGTCCACTCAAAAGCAAGTAAGTATGGGCATGATGGGAAGTGGGGTGGAGGCAATAGCATGATGGGAGTGGTAGTCACAGATATTGGTCACCCTCACAATTGGCCCATCAACACCACCCTGAACCATGCGCACATCACAGGGAGTGGAAAAGAACTGACAAGATGGCTGACACTGGGTACTGCTGTTGGGAGCACAAGGCCCTGCTGGCAACTGGGCACCAACCAACAGCAGGACACCACTCACTGACATCCTGAGAGTCAACCTGAACCCACTGCAAGGGTGCCATACTTCATGGTGGGATAACTGGGCTGGGGGGAGAAGGAGGGCCGGATGTCAACCAAATACAACCAATGCAGACCATGTACACACCCCAACATTCATATTGAGATGCTCAAAGTATGCAGGACAATGTGCTACACCAATATCAACCTCTGACTGTGACAACTTAGGACAATGCAATGTACAGGCCCGCATCCAGAGGTACAGTCACAACTGTCAGGTGTGTCAACCATTGATGCCTGCAGAAACATAACATACATTGTGTGTGTCTTCCAAAAACAGGTGATGATGGGGACACAGAAGCAGATGCTGAGGAGTCCCCGTCCCAGGCTCAAGGGGAAACGGAGCTCACTGGTGTGGAACAGCCTCTGCCCTCCTCGGATGACGAAAACCTACCTGGCACCTCCGGAGCAAGTCATCATGCAGCACCAGCAGGACCACCAGCTGCACCCCCTGCACCCACCCCTCCAACGACTGTCAACACACAAACCACCCCTGCCGACACGGACCCTGGACCAACGTGGGGCTATGGACACCAACACCACCAACAACCCCCAAGGGGACCCAGGGTCACCTGTGCGTGCCACCTCAGGTACTGCACGTGTCACCAGGGGTGGTGGGAGGGGTGGTAGACATAGGTCGCTGCTCACAGAGGGGTCTGGACTGCATGATGACCCACAACTGGTACACATAGCCGATGCGTACCAGTCCAGCACCGGAGAGCTCAGCCAGGTAGTGGGGCTCCTCAGGGACATACGACAGCAGCAGGCTGCCCATCATGCCCGCTTGGACTTACACATGTCCCGCATGGAGTCCAAGTGGGACACAATGCAAGAGATGACGGCGGTGCATAGGGACATATTACAATGCCTCCGCCAGATGAGCAGCAACCAGTCAACACCTCCCTGTGTGCCCACAACATCTGGTGCTGAAACAACTGCAACTGCCACAGGGAGGGAGGATGACTCTGGCGGAGAGTCCCCTGCACCGCAGCAGCCTGCACTTGAGGGTCCCCCAAAGAAGAGGGGTCGTCCGAGGAAGGGCGACTGAGAGGCCGATGGCCAAGCGCAACCCCCAGGATGCCAAAACATGTTCTGGATAATCACCTTTGTGCGCAAACTGTTCACCCTGTTGAATGCAACACAACTCCCCCACATGACATGGGTAGTACAAGTTGGACCAATGTATCAGATGACTGTGGACTTTACTCAGGACATTTCTGCTACCAGGACTTCCAAATCATCTAGGAACTTTGGATTACAATCACAATGTACAGCACCCACCATCCTGTGCACTATACACACACATGTATGACAATAAACACACTAATACACCATACCTGCCTCTGTTGTGATTCCAACGTGGTTTCTGTCATGGAGATGATGACATGCGAAATTACACTGTGCATGCTAACTGCTACAGCTAGTACAACACAGGCATGTGAGTCATGGCAACGTGACACATATGAGGAGACACACCACCAGGGCTACACAACATATACACACCAAGGCCATCTGACTCATCACCTACACTGATGTTGCCAGGAAATACGGTGCAATGCACAGACACAACACCTATTCACAGTCTTTGTCAACTAGCCCACTGGTGCAGTAAGCAAATGTCAGTCAGATGTGTGACCACAGACAACGCACATCACAAAGTGAAGCACAGGTTTATTACACATTTGCAACATGTTGTAACCACTACAGAAGCAAGGTAATCCCAACTGGCAGTGGGCACACATTCAACAAGTGTAGAAGGAACGAAGTCCATGGGTGTGGTGCACATCACCTGTTGGGACACGACAGCTACCACCCTGGAAGTTGAATCACGGTGTCGGTAATCACAGTTGACCAAACGACTCTGAAAGTACCCTGTGAAGGACAGAAATTACACACAGTCAAAAGCACTGAAGAACAGGACAGAACTGCAATACTCATGCCCAATACATGTCACAAGATACCCACCCAGAACCAAGTTAGCATGTCAACACTGTTGGGGAGTACAGACTACCTGTAAGGACACATCGCTACACGCATACAGTCATGTAGCACATGGCCACACTCAAACAGCACCAGAGCACCACCAACACATATCATGCATACTCACATCATTGACATGACATCTCCGGATACTCACATTCAGCTGAAGAAGTTGGTGATGAGCTGTGTGCGGACATCACCATCATCATCATCATCATCATCATCATCATCATCACTGGCATCGTGGTCCAGGCCAGGATCCTCCACAGGTGGCGGATGTTGGTCATCGTCATCCAGGATGAGAAGCAACTCCTTCTGCACTGCCAGGTTGTGTAGCATGCAGCAGACGATGACAATCTTGCACACCTTTGCTGGGGCATATGGGAGGGCCCCTCCTGTCTTATCGAGGCAGCGGAAGCGGCTCTTCAGGAGACCAAATGTCCGCTCGATCACTCTCCTGGTCCGACCATGTGCCTCATTGTAGCACATCTGGGCTGGTGTCACAGGGTTCCTGAGGGGCGTCATCAACCACGGCATGTTGGGGTATCCGGAGTCACCTACATACAGACAATTGCACATTAGCTGAGATGGAAAAGAGGGTGGAACACTACATTGCAGAACACACACAATGGTACAAAGTCAGTACACACCAACAAGCCAGGCACGCTGGTTCCGCATCTGTGACATCATCCTCAGGATGCGACTGCTCCTCATCACGAAGGCATCGTGTGCAGAACCTGGGAAACGGGCACAGACATGTGAGATGCTCATATCTGCAAGACATACCACCAGTGCATTGACCGAGTGGTAGTGTTTGCGGTTCCTGTATGCCTGCTCTTGGGCCTGTGGTGGTACCAAAGCCACATGTGTCCCATCAATGGAGCCAATGACATGCGGCATCCTCCCCAGGGCATAGAAGTCACTCTTCACATCAGTGAGTTGTTGGAGTCTAGGGAAATAGATGTACTGGTTCAGGTATATCAACATAGCCTCCAAAACATTGCGGATCACACGGCTGAACATGGTCTGTGACATCCCACCAGCAGACGCCACAGTCTGTTGAAAGGTACCGGTGGCAAAGAAGTGTAGGGCTGCCATCACCTTCACCTTGGGGGTCAGCGCTGTAGGGTATGTCCGGCCAGGTTGCAAATGTGGGGCCAACCCCACCGTCAATACCTCAATCAGCGGCCTGGTGAAGCGGTACCGTCGGATGCAGTCCTGTTCGACCATGGTTGCAAGGTCAGGGAATGGTCTATGGACAGCTGGTGCCCTGCAGTGCATAGGTGAAGAAAGAAAGATTGTCAGTCACCCCACATATGTGGCATTGACCATACTCAATATCAAATGATACATCATTATGAGACACAAGTACATGATGTGTGCAGTTCCGTAAGGACATGTATGGCACCTACATGGCCAACATCTAACATCACAGTTCAACAAGTGACATCAACAAGTCCCAGGTTGTGTCATGGGATATATGAGGCCGTGTCACAGTTCCCATGTCCTGCTGCCACGTTCCAAACACAACCCACAGTGACATGTGAGGACAGATGTGCCCCAGGCATCACAGCTCATCGACAGGTAGATTCCCAGGGACCCTGTATTGCCACATGGACACTGGCATGACATGGTGTATCATGAATACACCACAGCAAAACAACCATGACCCCCACAGGTAGTGGTCCCTGTTGCCTCGGCAGGACAGACATGGACGTCTGTGACACACACACGCACAACATCAAAGTCCATGCACAAACAACGTGGATGTGGAGACTGTCTCCCATTGATCACATTGAATCCGAGACATCTGAAACACAACATGCACACAGACTGTGGAGGGCCATCACAATTGTGGCAATGGGTCACCCTGTGACGTACATACCATCCCACATGGGACTCAGGGTGTATGTGACATAACACACACATACACAACCTGGAGATGTGACCATGCCACATGCTCAGAAATGAACAGTTGAACATCACAGTGGTCATGTGCACGACACACCAAGGATTCTGTCCCCATGAACACGTGCATTCTGTCCCCATGAACACGTAGGAGTAGCTGCCCCCAAGTGACACCCACAGAACAACATGTTCACCCCATACACGGAATAGGTAATGCAGCCTTACATGCCTTAGGATACAGTGTGGACAGGCTGTGGTGTTGTAGGTGTGCCCCTCACTCCCTGGGAAGTATAAGTGGCTGGCATATGTTCACCTGTGACAGGCATGGTGACATATGCCAGTGACTTGTACAGGGACGCGTTGGACAGCAATGGACCGATTGGTGCGCACACATTGGCCATTGCATTCAATGTGAGCGGGTACGCGTTGTATTCGCAATACGCTTAGGACAGCAATGGACCGATCGGTGCGCACACATTGGCCATTGCATTCAATGTGAGCGGGTACGCGTTGTATTCGCAATACGCGTTGGACAGCAATGGGCCGATCGGTGCGCACACATTGGCCATTGCATTCAATGTGAGCGGGTACGCGTTGTATTCGCAATACGCGTTGGACAGCAATGGGCCGATCGGTGCGCACACATTGGCCATTTCATTCAATGTGAGCGGGTACACGTTGTATTCGCAATACGCGTTGGACAGCAATGGACCGATCGGTGTGCCCGGCCGGCCCATTGCATTCAATGTGTGCGGGTACGCGTTGTATCCGGGGTACGCGTTGTAGAGCAATGGACCGATCGGTGCGCACACATTGGCTATGGCCTGGCCTGGCAACGGACGCGTTTTCAAATCTTGAACGAGTCTGATGCTGAAATTCAGTTGGTCACCCACAACAATGTTGCAAATTCATGGGTGTCATGAAGTTGAACTTTTGAAGGATGCTGTGGGCGTGTGTAAGTGGTGCAATTCCATGGATTGGCCAGATTCAGAAGATGCAAACGACTTGGACCTATCACTTTGGACACATGGGACAGTATCTGCCTCTGCAGCACACATATAATGCTGGCTGTTCCCCTGAGAGCTCACTTGCCTGCACTACATGCTCCAGGACGACATCTGCCACCACCACTGCTGCTGTATCTGCACCCTCTGGACCCTGCAATGGCACGTACTGTGGAGAGAGCCCCAGCCTTCAGCACTGAGGAGAACCAGGCCCTGCTGGACAGCCTCCTTCCACAGTACAGCAAGCTGTATGGGAAAGCAGGGGAGCAGGTGAGTGTGCTGTCCACTGCCTTACTAAATGTGCATGTTGTCTGACTAGCAAGGCTTACAGTCTGCACGCCACTGGCTAGCAGGCTCACTGAGTAGTTGTCATCCCCCATAGTGTGTAGTTACATGCACTGAACAGGTATAGTGCAGTGACAGTGCATTTAAACAAGGTTTTACTTCCCAGGCAATGATACCATGTAGTAACTGCTGGCAAACTGTCCATAGCCATTGTTGCACTGCCTGTGTACATCATGTGCCCCTGTGATTGAGACATGTATATCCAACTGTGTAATGCACGGATATGTTGCATGTGTAGTAATGGCATTCTCACTTTGTCATCCTCACAGGTTGATGCCCACCACAAGCAGCAGATATGGCTGACCATCGTCCGGGCAGTGAGATCCGTGGGGGTCTACACGCGCCGGATCCGCAACTGCTAGAAGAGGTGGCAGGACCTTCGGGGCTGGACCCGGAGGATCGCAAGGGTCCAGCCGAAGCTGTCGCCTCCTCGCAGGAGGGGCGGACACCGGACCCTGACCCTCCACATGCTCAGGATCCTGGCGGTGGTCTTCCCTGATCTGGATGGGCAGCTGAAGGCCAGAGAGCAGCAAGGAGGGGGTGAGTCCATGACTGCATTGTGAACTTTGTCTGCCATGCTATGTGCCCTCGTCTGGCCTGGTTAAACGTCCACAGTACATCAGTCATGTGGTCCAGGACCCATGTCCCTCAATTGTGCACTGCCCACTCCTCATCTGATACCCAGGTGTGGCCCTTACAGTCAGGGAATTGTGTCACTTGGGTACTGTGTCCTTGCATTTTGCTTAGCTCAAGGTGGGGGACAGCATTTGTTCCCCTAACTCTGTGGTGGTCATCATGGGTGGGTCCATTGCTAACACAATGCCTGTGTTCTGACATGTAATCTGCGTGTTACTTTAATATGTGGTCCAATTGCTGAGCTGATCCACCACATGTGCCTGGGGTATCTGGCACACACCCATGCTGCGGGTGGGAACAATGTTTGGGCCCCAGGAGTGTGTATATTATGTGTGTCACACATACTTAGCCACCTGCCTACTGTCCAGGGCTCATCCCTCATTCACGTGGGGCAGGACAGTCATGCCTACTCCAGGCCATACAATACACTCTGTACTCCCACTCCCGTGTATCAGCTGACACGTTGTGCTCAGTGATATGTCCCCTCAGGTGTTTGCCTCTGTGTCAGTGTGCTGTGGCTACGTTGTCAGGACTACTGGGGTGTTTCTCGGTTAGGGCTCAGCATGCCACCGGAGATGTGACCATAGGAGACGATACTTGTGTGACATATAGGTGTTTGATCACTTGACCGTGCAGACTGGGGTAGCGAATGTGAAGTTCAGGCAGCTGTTTCCCATTCACAGCAGATTGTGAGGTGCTCAGGTTCAGAGGGTTGTGTTACAGGTCTCCCATATGTCCAATCGGTATGACGTGGACAGATAAGGGTTCAGATGATGTGGTGTGTGGGGGATGTACATGTGCACTTGTTCAGCTCCAGGACTTGCATTCCCCATGACCTACTATTGTGACACAGTGCAGACTGTTGTTGTCTGGCTGCCCTGCCCATGTGACTGGAGACAGTGATGTATGACTTAGCAGGCATGCCTGTGACATGGCATGTAACTTCCTATTAGTGATCCTGCAGGGGAGTGACATGTGCTACATGCACACCATTGTGGCAATGACTATCAGGACATGGGTGCATCATGGTGTCTGTCGCTGGTATGCATCACATGCATTTCATATTTGACTCTGGGCATCCCTTTCATCCGGACACCTGTACTGACTCAGTGGCAAGAGTTGTGATGTGTGCATGTTCACATGCTTCACCATGTTCTCTGCACTGTCCAACTACTGTGTATGTGGTGCATGTGTCCACACTGGGGTATTGCCATCCAACAGACACCAGACAGATGGGTGCAAGGCCAGGAGGGATGTGAGTGCCATGGTTGACCATCAGACTGACAATTGGTTTCTCCTATTCTGTTTGGGCACTTTTGGCAATGTTCAACTAAGGATGCCAGGGCTTGCTCTGTAATGTGCTGTACTTACTGTGGTGTGTGCGTTCGGTGCAGGCGACTGATGTCTGTCTGTTTCCCTATTGTTTGCAGATACATCCACGGCCACAGGAGGGGACACTCCACGGACCAGGAGGAGCCGCAGAGCCAGACTGGGTCAGCAGCCGAGGAGTGGTCGGAGGGACCCAGTGGCACGGAGGGCGAGGGGAGCCACACCGTGGAGTCCTCAGCACCATCCACCTCAGCTGAAAACCACAGCAGCTCGGAGGATGACTCCCTTGTGGAGGCGGGTGTCAGCAGCCACCACACCCCAGCTAGTGTTGCTGTCCCCGCCACCACCACCACCACCACCGCCCTCCCATCGGCTCCCATTCCCGAGGTCCTTGGAGGCTCCCATGTTCGGGAGTGTGTCTCCTTCCGGCCAGGCACCGCACCCCCTGTGTCCCCTGCTGCCCTGAGTGAGGAGTCTGTGTACCTCCTTCGCCAGCTCCATGTAGGGCAGACAGCGATGCTGAGTGTCCTCCATGCACACACCACTCTGTTGACTCAGCTGGTGTCGTTCATGGAGGGCATCTCATCGGGCATGCCTGCCCTACAGAGGGGCAATAGGTCCATGGACTCCTCCCTGACGGCAGCAGTGTCCCTCCTCCAACAGTCCCTCACCCCTCCTGCCTCTGCCCCATCCACACTCCCCAGCACCTTACCTGTCCCAAGCACACACACACCGGCACAGGCACACACCAGCACAGACACAAGCAGCACACAGACACACATGCCAAAATCAAGACGCACACGCACGCACAGTCAGGGGACTGAAACCACACTCACAGGGGATGGGGCCCAGGCACACACACACGCATCCAGGAGCACTGCACAGTCCTCAGTTACCTCTCCCTCCAAAGCCCCTTCCCTTGCCTCACCTGCAACCCCAAAGACAAAGCGGGTCTTCCTCAGTGACCTCGGCCTCTTCCCCTTCGATCCAGCTGATACAGCATTCAGGGGGAAGAGGAAGCCCACCCACATGGAGCGGAGTGCCCCTCGCCCCCGGACACCCTCCCCCAGGCGCAGACCGACTGAGGCCCCCATCCGCAAGTCCCCCCGGACCCGGAAGAGCAAGACTCCGCCGCCGCCCTGCAGCTCAGGCACCAAGTCTCCTTCCTCCATCCCTCAGGCCCCCACTCCACAGGTGCCCCCACCACACCCTGCCCCATGTTCCCCCACCCACAGATACACCATCCCCAAAATGATCAGGCCTTCTCCCCCTGCCACTTGCTCTTCCGGCACCACATGGCATGTCTGTGCCACTGGTGTGGAGACGGTGTCCTCCCCCTCTGTCCTGCCCACCTTACCTGATCCCCATTCTCCTCCCCTGGAGGTAGGCACTGCAGTGGAGTCCACTACCACCCGGTCTGACTTGGGCACTGCAGTGGGGAACCTGTCCACTCCATCTGCACGGACCACTGCAGTCGTGCCGGCACCCACACCATCTGACTCATGCCCCCAGTTGTGCCGGCACACACCATGTCAGACACCTCCACTGCAGTTGTCAGTGGCTCTCCAGCACCCACCACCCCTTCCCTGCCTCCTTCTGGTGAGCCCTGATCCTGTCCCTGCGGTGCCTGGCCTGCCCCCCGTATGCCCCTCCGAGGGGATTGTCCCTGGTGTTTATCAGTGCAGGCATGCGTAGGGTGACATCTGCCACTGTCACCCTGTTTTGACTTTCAGGATGGACTGGCCATTGGCCTTTGTTTCTTTTTTACTGGACTTCAACTTTTGAACCCACATATGCTGAATAAAGCAACTTTCTGTTCTCTAGTAGTTTTGCTTCTGATGTACATGATGTTGATGATGCTAACCATGCCCTTGCTGCAGTGATGGTGATATTTGGTCTCATGAAAATGAAGTGTTACTGTGCAGGAACCCATGTGGTCCACGGGCAATGTGTCCTATCCTGTAGTGTATCCATGTCATCCTTAGCAGCATCTGAGGGTGTCATGTTTTCAATATTTGGCAATGGGATTTCCAACTTACATTAGCAATGTCACATCTGTGGCTTCCACCCCTGCACATCTGTTGTGCTTGCCATTGTTCAATTAGTCTACTTCCCTGACCATGTGGCCATCTCCACTGGACATGCAGGTTTGGGCATCAATGGGGAAGGACTCATCTGTGTTGTCAGTGCAACTTGCTATACATGTGTGTTGGATCTGTGCTGATGATTTCGTTGACACTCCCATGACCAGGCTGATGTGACGGGAGCCTTCATTTGGTGCTAATTGTTGACTGTGTGACCAAGTGTTCTGCTGACATGATGGAGCCCTACTGAGGCAACATATGGCACAGCTTTCCTCACACAGGAGTGGAGTCCCCTCATGGCAGTGTGTACTCCTGTGACATTGCCTGCGCCCAAGGTGTGTGTTGTGTGAGCATGTCTGTGTGTTCACTTCCATTTTGCTGTGCATGCTGGGATCCCTAGTGATGTTCCTGTTTGTGATGCTTACTGAGTTGACCTATGTTCCCCCAAAGTCTTCTCCCTGGGTTCTCTGTGATACGGGTGCATGGCACATTACTGGTCATCAGGGTGTCACCCATAGGTGTGTTTGCTGTCAGGGCTGAGTTTGTGGGCAGACGCAGATGGGACACAGTCAGGATTCCCCTTGGCACTTGTTGTTTAGACCTGTCATGTAATTTCCAGTTTGTGTTAGCTTTCAGTGATTGTGACACGTTGTGTGTGTGACTGCTGGCACTCCTCAGGGTCAGGGCTGCAATGTTGGTAGTTGTCTATGTGTGTTCTTTGTGGGTGACCTTGGCTTCTTCATTGGTGTGGGACTGTGGCTGGGATCCCATTGGTTGATGTGGTATTGCCGTCATGTCCATGTACGGCGTAGTGTGCAGTGTGTCAGACATTCAGGAGTCTTGTTGAGTGGCCATGTGTGATGTGTTTCTGCACCTTGGTTCCCACCACCACCCATGGGATTGTCATGGGTGCATGTGCAATGTCACCAGTGCATGTGAGCTTCACTGCTGCACATTGTTGGAGGTTGAGGTGTGTGGTGTTGAGTGTGTGCAGATGAGAGTTGTTGCCCGGCTAGACCCCTGCCTCCATGTTGGTCTTGGCTTACTGGCCGTGCTGATTGATTTGTGCTTGTGTAGGTGTGATGGTAGTTTGTTGCTCAGGACACATGACTGTGGTTCACAGTGTGAACGACATCTAGCTTTGTCATCACAGTGGGATTGTGATGCAGCCCAGGGTCACCACATTGTGGGGACCCTGGGGGTAGTGCTGTGGTGTCTCTGTGTCTTGCTGTGTCAGTTGCTGTTCCTACATGCTTGTGTGACATGTGTGATTTGTGCTCCCTCTCATCTAACAATGCCTGATTGCCCACATAGGGGATTTGGATCCATGTGTTACTTTTGTGTGGCACTGTATGCGCATCTGTGTAATTGGTATTCAGGCCTCATCATGTGTTGTGTGGTTGCCTGGGGACACTAGCACCCCCCTCACCTGTTGTGTTTGATGTGAAGTGTGGGTCTGCCTGTTTGTGTTTGTGCATCTGCACCACTGCATTGGCATATCTTTAGTGTGCCATTGGCTGTATGTTGTTTGGTGGGTTTCCCCTGCTGTCCCTGGGACTCCTAGGTCATCAGTCAGCACAATGATCATTGTTTGTGTGTCCCATTGCTGCCATGGTATGGTATCTGTTCACCTCACATCTACAGACTCCACAGGGTATCTGCATTTGTGTGCCCATTGGTGCAAATATGTGGGTCTGCATTCTGATAGTCACTTCTGTCATTGTGTCATTGATGAATGTTGACAGTGACAGCCCCCATGGGTGATGTTTGTCTGCACATGGCCAAAGGTATGTCTTATTTCCACTGCACTGTTTGCCTCCCCCAATGTATGTTGCTATGGGACACAAGCACTACTTTGCCACTGATGTGTTTGTTGTTCTGTGACCAGGAATCATCCATGCAGTTTGGCAGTTGCAGCTTTTTCAATGTCAACACTTACATTTTGGTCACTGTGATGATGGGGGTTTGGACCCCATTGCCACAATGTTCAAGATGTGCTTCAGCTATGGGCCCCACACTTACATTTTGGTCACTGTGATGATGGGGGTTTAGACCCCATTGCCACAATGTTCAAGATGTGCTTCAGCTATGGGCCCCACACTTACATTTTGGTCACTGTGATGATGGGGTTTGGACCCCATTGCCACAATGTTCAAGATGTGCTTCAGCTATGGGCCCCACACTTACATTTTGGTCACTGTGATGATGGGGGTTTGGATCCCATTGCCACAATGTTCAAGATGTGCTTCAGCTATGGGCCCCACACTTACATTTTGGTCACTGTGATGATGGGGGTTTAGACCCCATTGCCACAATGTTCAAAATGTGCTTCAGCTATGGACCCCACACTTACCTTTTGGTCACTGTGATGATGGGGGTTGGACCCCGTTGCCACAGTGGTCATGGTCTGCTTGCATTGTGGGGGCCACACACATTTATGTGTGACACATGTGATAGGGGGTCACATTGTATGTTCAAAGTCATGTTCAGTGTTGTAGGCATTTGACACAGTCTACACACGCTTGTCATGGTGTTGGGGGGATGTCTTTTTGTTGCATTCTTTATGTTGGTGTGTGCTTGTTGTGTCATGCATTAGCCATCCTATGAGTGGGGGTGTTGTTGGTGGTAGGCATCCAGTCCCCCATGGGTAGAGGTGGTAGTAGTGGTAGGCATCCAGCCCCCCATGGGTAGAGGTAGTAGTAGTGGTAGGCATCTGGCACCCCCTGGGTAGGGGTGGTAGTAGTGGTAGGCATCCAGCCCCCCATGGGCAGAGGTGGTAGTAGTGGTAGGCATCTGGCACCCCCTGGGTAGGGGTGGTGGTAGTGGTAGGCATCTGGCACCCCCTGAGTAGGGGTGGTGGTAGTGGTAGGAATCTGGCACCCCCTGGGTAGGGTTGGTGGTAGTGGTAGGCATCTGGCACCCCCTGAGTAGGGGTGGTAGTAGTGGTAGGCATCCAGCCCCCCATGGGTAGAGGTGGTAGTAGAGAGAGAGAGAGAATACTTTATTGTTTGATTAATAAAAATCATTACAATGATGGACATGCAATATAAAATAAGAAAACAAAAACGTATATCAAATATTTGCTAAAATATTTACACATAGAACAAAAGACAAATGTTATCTTAGTCCTGGGTTTTACATATTTCCTCTTAGTATTTTAAAATCCACAATAAATAATAAAAAAAAAAAAAAAAACCTGGAAGTCTATATTTATTCATATTAGTAAAATATTAACTTCATCTAAACAATAAGACTTTTTAAAATACGAATAAGAAACAGTCAATAACCATAATTGTCCGTTCTAGTTTGGCGTCTACTAAGGCCACAGGACAAGACATTAATTCATGAGGAGTTGATGACAAGTACCACTAATAGTATAATTCCGTTTATAAAATGAGAATCCCTACATACAATAATTTAAAATCCAAGAATACACAAGAAAGCAACATAGTCCATGTGCAAAAGGCCGCAATCAACTGCTGTCGAATAGTACGGAGGAGTGAGTAAATCAGCATAACATCATTGGACTTAATCCTCCCTTTTGTGAATAACAGCTGTTGACTTGCTGGCTCTCACTATTTGTAAATCTTTTTACTGTTCTTGTAACGAACTTGGTGAACCGGATATTAAGCAATGGGTTATCCGGATTCATTGATGCAAGGATAGCTTGTCTACACGTACGCGTGCCAAGTTTGTTCCATTCACTCTTCAGCAAGATCTTTCGGTCGTCAAGGAGTGCAGGACAAAGACATACCACTTGCTCGATTGTTTCCTTGCTGCTCCCACACCCCTGCACATTATGTTGGTATTTGTGCGGCGCCAACTTGGCAAGTAATACAAGAATGGCCATTCTCCCATTCTAAGGGCCAAAAATCTTTTTTTCCACAGTACTGAATAGGTGCATGACAAATAAGTTGACACGGTCCCTGGCTTAAACCCTGATACGATTGTCCAGGCATGCTTACGTTGTGCCAGTTGGGCTCTGTCCGACTGGAAAGACCAGAGGCGAACTTTTCTTTTAATGTGGATTTTAAGTGCCTGCTGTGATGGATTAGAGCTCCAGATTTCTTCTGCATCCAAGAGTTTTAAAGAGTCCTGTAAATAACACCGGAATGATCCACCAAGCTGGCCGGCTGAGATTTCCTGCCACAAAAGGCCTTCCAGGCATCCTTCTCTGGAGGTACGCAACTTATTACAAAGCCTAATAAATGCTCCAGCCCCTACCGCTTGGTGATCTTGGAGACCAAATTCAAGACGTATTTGAGCAGGGGATGAACTTTTTGGAAGGCTCAGCACTTGTTTGAAAATTCTTGTTATTATTTTATTCACATGGCTCTTGTCTTTCCCTTGCATAATCTCCTGGCTATAGGTGAGGAAGTTAATGATTTTTGCCTTCATGACACTTATAAGTGGGGTCAAGCTTGGACCGGACAGTTGCCTTGCGAGGGTCTTAAATGCCACTTGGATCGTCAAAGCTTTGGCTTCTACCTCATCTCTATGTTTGGCGAATGAGCCCCTTCTATCCATGTGGACCCCCAGATACTTATATGAAACAGCTCTATCAACGCTTTTACCATTGTATTGCCAACCACCGCCTTGATATTTCCTTAGCCCAAAGGTAATTGCCCTTGTCTTTGTTAAATTCAATTCCAGTTCATTTTCAGTGGTGTAGAGAGACAACCGATTAAGTAGTCTCTGCAGGCCGACCCTGGTGTGGCTAAACAGGACAAGGTCATCCGCGTACAGTAAATTACTAACTCTTACCCCGGCGATTTTTGGGGGATGAGAGTTGACTTCATCGAGTGACTCCGACAGATCGGAGATGAAGAGATTAAAAAGGAGGGGCGCCAGCACACAACCTTGTTTCACTCCGCGAGATGTTTGTATTTTCCTTGAGATATACGATCCATCCCCAAGTTTTATGCGGATCCATGTATTAGTGTGCAGCGCAATTATGGCTTGTAGAAGCACTGGTGGAATCCCCCATTTCCGCAGTTTGAGCCATAATCGGCTTCGGAGTACGCGATCAAAAGCGGCCTTGAAGTCGACAAAACAACCATGCATTAACATTCCTGATGCTACCACTTTATCCAACAGGACAGATATTGCAAGCAGGTTTGTTATGGTGCCTGATTTTTGCACAAATCCTGTCTGGGTAAAGGTTATGAGATGGCCTTATGTAACCCAAGACGCCAGATCTTGAAGGAGCAGCTTGGCATAGTATTTCGATTCCACATCCAATAGAGTAATCATCCTGTAGTTTTTCGGATCTGATCTCTTACCACCTTTATAAATTGGATGTATAATAGCACCATGCCAAGATTCCGGTAGTACCTGGTTAGTCCAGCAATAAGAAAAAAGGGGTGCCAGTCGATTGGCCCAAAATTCTGTGTCCTGTTTATACAGAGATTGAGGTGGTAGTAGTGGTAGGCATCCAGCCCCCCATGGGTAGAGGTGGTAGTAGTGGTAGGCATCTGGCACCCCCTGGGTAGGGGTGGTGGTAGTGGTAGGCATCTGGCACCCCCTGGGTAGGGGTGGTAGTGGTGGTAGGCATCCAGCCCCCCATGGGTAGAGGTGGTAGTAGTGGTAGACATCTGGCACCCCTGGGTAGAGGTGGTAGTAGTGACAGGCATCCAGCCCCCCATGGGTAGAGGTGGTAGTAGTGGTAGGCATCTGGCACACCCTGGGTAGAGGTGGTAGTAGTGACAGGCATCCAGCCCCCCATGGGTAGAGGTGGTAGTAGTGGTAGGCATCTGGCACACCCTGGGTAGAGGTGGTAGTAGTGACAGGCATCCAGCCCCCATGGGTAGAGGTGGTAGTAGTGGTAGGCATCTGGCACCCCCTGGGTAGAGGTGGTAGTAGTGACAGGCATCCAGCCCCCATGGGTAGAGGTGGTAGTAGTGACAGGCATCCAGCCCCCATGGGTAGAGGTGGTAGTAGTGGTAGGCATCTGGCACCCCTGGGTAGGGATGGTAGTAGTGACAGGCATCCAGCCCCCATGGGTAGAGGTGGTAGTAGTGGTAGGCATCTGGCACCCCCTGGGTAGGGGTGGTGGTAGTGGTAGGCATCTGGCACCCCCTGGGTAGGGGTGGTAGTGGTGGTAGGCATCCAGCCCCCCATGGGTAGAGGTGGTAGTAGTGGTAGACATCTGGCACCCCCCTGGGTAGGGGTGGTAGTGGTGACAGGCATCCTGCCCCCCATGAGTAGGGGTGATAGTCGTGACGGGCATCTAGCACCCCCTGGGTAGGGGTGGTGTTAGTTGTTGGCATCCAGGCCCCTATGTGTATATGTGGCATTGGTGATGGCCATCCCGCCCCTATGGTGCTGCTGTTGCTGGTGTGAGTAATTTCTGCATCCCTCTGCGTGTGTGTGATATGTCGGGTACGTGTAGTTTGTTTTTGTGGTTGGTGTCTGACTTACCTTCTGCGCCGTACGCGTCCGTGCCTTTTCCGGTAATAGATGTAGAATATTGGTAGGATCGGCACGATGGCATTCATGGTTGGTTCGTCTCGTTCGTCTTTCTCTTTGCTTCGCCTCGTCCTCGTCGCTGGCGTGTTCGTCTCGTAGCCGTGGATCGTCTTGTGGCGCGAATCGGAGCTTATGTGCGCCTCTCCCGGATGCTTTGACGTGCCGTGCGTAGCGGCGGGTTCGGCGCGTACGGAAAGCGCATCGTACTTGTCCGGCCGGACGGGGCTGCATTTTGGCTTCCGTGCGACTCGATTCTGCGTTTCCGGATCCGGCTCGGTCGGAGAACAGGACCTGGATTGGGTGAGTACGACTGGGTCGGAATCTATGCAGTTGTGCGCATCGTACTTGCTCGTTCGGAATAATGTGCGAATAGGTCGAGAAACAGGCAGTCGCCTGGCTTTTTTCCCGGCCGAATTGTGTTAGGTGCGCCTCCAACCGAGATCGGAATCGGCCCCTCAATGTGTTCATGGAGATAATAGACAATATCCTACAACAGACGTACATGTACAACACAAACCCTCCTTAAGACCTGTCCCTCTGCGAGTAGGACTGATCCCCAAGTTACCTGAGCCTTTTGTCCTGGGGAATGATTATCCCTATATGAACAGGTTATTGCAGGGAGCATGGGACAAAGGAGAAGAATGGAGAAAAGCGGCTCCCTTTGCACAAGAACAGGATTCCGGCTTTCCCAAAGGAAAATCTAGAAAGAGCAGGAAACAAAAGAAGAAAGAAAAAAGAAACTGGATGCAAGTGGCTTTAACGCAACCCAAGGACGATGCAATATGGCAGTATGATCGGGGTTTTCAAGCAGCCCAAAGAGAGAATCCAACCCTAAGGGAGGCTTGGAACAGAGCCACGGATGTTGAGGACCCAGAACAAGTAGGTCCCCAGTTCTTTATTAAGAAGGGTCTGGTATACATAAAAGGAGGAAAAACCCAAGTCCCAGAGTTATTGGTACCCCAACAGTATAGGGAGAACATATTATTTCTCGCCCATAGTCACTTGCTGGGCAGTCACTTTGGGAGTGAAAAAACTGAAAAAACGATTCTTGAAAATTTTTACTGGCCTGGGATATATCAGCAGGTTCGTAGATATTGTAAAAAGTGTTCCATATGTCAAAAAAACAATAGATCCCTACCCCTAAAGATACCCTTACGACCTTTGCCCATTATCGAAGAACCTTTCACAAGAGTTGGCATGGACATATTAGGGCCTCTTCTTTCCTCCCTTAGTGGGTGTAGGTATGTACTCGTCCTTGTGGACTATGCTACTCAGTTCCCCGAGGCAGTGGCATTACGGCAACCCAATGCTCTTCAAACTGCCAAGGCCATGATCAACATCTTCTCTTGGGTGGGGTTTCCTCTGGAAATCATAACCAACCAGGGAACTCCCTTTATTTCTAGGCTGATGAAACAGGTCTGCCAACAGTTAAACATCAAAAAAATTAGAACGGTGGCGTATCATCCTCAAACCAACAGATTGGTAGAGAGATACAACGCCACCCTTAAGACCACTCTAAAAAACTCCTTGATCTTGAGACCCACAAATGGGAGGATATGGTACCCCTAGCCCTTCTTGCCATCCGCTGTAGACAAAAAAAAAGCACAGGTTATTCACCCTTTGAATTGTTGTATGGCAGGCTGCCCCGTACCCTACTGGATATGATAAAGGAAGAATGGGAGGAGGAACAAGGCGGAGCTATACCCCTTCCTGAATATGTTCTTAACTTAAAAACACACTTACAACAGAGTATTGTAAGGACTCACCTAGAACGGGCTCAGGCCTCTCAAAAGTGTCAGTATGATAAAAGAACCAAAGAACGCACCCTTGAGATAGGTGACTTTGCATTATTAAAGATGCCTACATCTGATCACAAGTTGTTAGGCCAGTGGCAAGGCCCGTTCCGGGTAATAGAAAGAGTGACCCCAGTGTCATACTGTCTTGAGATGACCCGGAAAAAAGGACCAACGCGCAAATATTTCATATTAATCTGTTAAAAAAAAAAGGGAAGGGTCTATACCCACTCTCATAGGACTAACAGAGAGTTCAGTCCTCTTATACCACCAGAGTATCGATCCTGAATTGCCTCAAGCACAAAAACAGGAGTTGAGTGACCATATACAGCCTCTCCAAGAGGTGTTCTCTCTCACTCCCAGTAAGACTTCCCTAGTGGAACATGCAATCTCTACACCACCGGTAAAAAAGATAAAGCTACGTCCAGATTGCATCCCAGAAGCCCGTAGGCAAGCAATTGAGAATGAGGTGCAACAGATGCTCCAGATGGGTATAATAGAACCCTCCAACAGTGAGTGGAATTCCCCCATTGTTCGGGTGCCCAAACCTGACGTGTCCATCAGGTTTTTCGTTGACTTCAGGGAAGTCAACAAGATTTCCCAATTTGACTCCTATCCGCTGCCAAGGGTTGATGAAATGATTGAGAGGCTTGGAAAAGCCCGCTATATAAGTACTTTAGACCTGTGTAAGGGCTGCTGGCAAGTGCCCTTGAAACAACAAGACAAAGAAAAAACTGCCTTCTCCACTGCTGGAGGGTTGTATCATTTTACAGTACTCCCCTTTGGGTTACACGGGGCCCCGCCACTTTTCAGGGGCTAATGAACACTGTCCTAAAACCATGTACTGCCTTTGTGGCAGCTTATATAGATGAAATAGTTATTCACAGCGTTTCCTGGGAGCAACATTTATACCATCTGAAGAAAGTCATTTAAACCCTAAGAGAAAGTGGTCTGACCATAAACCCCTCTAAGAGTAGATTAGCAGCTAAATCAGTGAAGTATCTCGGATACCTTTTGGGGGAGGGCCTCATAAAACCACAGGAGGAATAGGTAGCTGCCATACCCTTTTCCCAAATAAAGAAAGACCATAGAGCTCTGGGTGTACTGGGTTACTGTAGGAGGTTCATACCCGACTTCTCACAGTTAGCGACCCCCCTGACAGATCTCCTTAAAAAGGAGGCAAAAACAGAAAAAGAGCTGAAACAACCCTCTCCGTCATCTCTTCAAGCTTTCAGTTGGTTGAAACAGGCCCTGACATCAAAACCCATCTTCCTAGCCCCAATGACATCAAAACTTTTATTTTACAAACTGACTCATCGGAGCATGGGTTGGGTGCAGTCCTATCCCAAATGGATCCCCGAGGACAGGAAAGACCTATCTTGTATATCAGCCATAAACTGTTCCCTAGGGAAAAGCATTGTACGGTTATTGAAAAGGAAGCATTAGCCATAAAATGGGCCATTGAATCCCTTAGGTATTACTTGGAATGTCGAGAGTTTGTCCTGTATACAGACCATGCCCCATTGGAACGGCTCTAACAAAACAAAGGACACAGCAATAGAATCATGAGATGGTTTCTTGCTCTACAAGCCTTCCGCTTCACCACCCTCCACAGAAAGGGGAAAAACCAAACAAAGGCGGACTATCTTTCCAGATACCCCCTTGATATATTTCTTGCTGGCAAGAAAGTTAGGGAAGTGGGATGTGAGGAGGGTGCTATGTCATTGGCCAGTGACCTACAGTATCGGTCCCGTGGTCTGCCAGTCACCAGTGCCTGCGACTTGAACCAGGGGAAAGGAAAGGGTTAACATTAACCAACACCTCCCCCTCATAGATAGAAGGACCTTCCCCCTGGCAGGAGGACGAATGGGTGGCAACGACGAGGGCGGAAGAGGAGGAGCCTTCAAGATGTAAGGGGAGAGAAGCCGAGGAAGCTGGAGGAGAAAACCCAGAGAGCCCAGCTGTGACAGAGAGCGAGAACGACAAGCCGGTGGAAGAGGAGAGTCCAGCTGACGCCAGGAGAGAGGATGGAGATGATGATGAGGACGGAACCTCCGACGACTGGCGCGAGGATTGGTGGACACACCCCGGCAATCGCTTTCAAGCCGCCCCAACTCTGGAGAGTTGCGGCAGTTGCGGTAGGTGACGCAGGTGGGGGAGGGGATCTGAGGGTCAGTTCCACCCTAGCCACCACAGGGGAGGAGGAGAGGGGTCACGAAGGGGCACAACCCTGATACCGTGAACCATAGCAATCCTTTCCTCATGCCTGAAGATTACTTATAAAAGAGAGGGAGGCTGATACACTTGTGGGGCGAGGAGGGGCTATAATCACTTACTCGAGCCACGTATTTGGTTGATTCTTTCTTTTTGCATGACACATGACCTATCCCATGGGACTAGGGGATAGGCAGAAGTGGGCAGAGAGGGAGGAAGGAGAAAAGCGGCACAATATTTTTTTCCAACACGTTCCTAGTCCTTTTTCACTCCTATATCCCAGCACTCTTGGGTGTGGTGACGAAACCTTTATGAGAAGCCCAACCATAGGACCATCTTACTTACCTCTACTTTCTTCTTTTTCCGGAGACTCCGGGGATGTCGTCCTGACAGCCTGATAGAAGATACCTGGAGAGGAGAGAGAAAGAGAAGAGTGACATTTGTGAACAACGGGGGGCGGATACCCCTACCTTTTCTGTTCTGGAGTATTGCTTTGTGTGAATACAATAAAACTCTGCCAAGATTAATCAGCACATCAAGTCTCCGAGATTCTGTTTCCGCCCGTTCCTCCCACAGTGCATTACTGCTCTCTCCCTGTCACGCAGTGCAGCAAGTTGTCCTGCTGCATTGCGTTGTGACTTTTTCATAAATGTGCTCCTAGATTAGAAGTGTAACTTTGGGTGTGAGAGAAGAAATGTTTAAGTAATTGGAGAAAATGTGAAACGAGAAGTGATTGAACCTTTGGAATCATCCTTGTGGTCCTTGCCTAATGGAATCCCTAAAAGGGATCCAATGTGTTCTGTGTGTGTGTTTGTGTGTGTACATGGATCTTAGGAGCCCAATTAAGAAAGATTTTTCAGTGGATCGTATAGTTTATTTAAAGGTGAGATTGACCCTTGGTGTTAGATCTATTAGCCTTAAGGGTGGTCTTCCCCCCAAACATTTTGCATTACTCCTCCGTTTTTGTTGGCCTTAGGACTTTGTGCATGTTACCAATGCTAACCAGTACTAAACTGCTTGTGTTAACTCCCTTAAACATGGTAACATTGGCTAGACCCAATTGACACATTTAATTTGCTTATAAGTCCCTAGTAAAGTGGTACAACATGTACCCAGGGCCTTTAAATTAAATGCATTAAAGGGCCCAGCATCACTAATTGTGCATCCACTGGAGTGGCTTGCCAAACAGCCATTGCAGCCTATGTGTGCACTTTTAATCTGCCATTTCAACCTGTCAAAATAAACCTTTTGCCAGGGCTAAACCTTTCTTTTTAATACAAGTAAGTCACCCCTAGGATAGGTCGTACACAGCCCATAGGACGGGATGCATTGTATTTGAAAAGTTGGACATGTACTTTTAAGTTTTACACGCCCTGGTAGTGAAAAACTCTTACATTCGTTTTCACCACTGCAAGTCCTACAGCTCTCATAGCATAACATTGGGTTACCTTTAATAAGTGACAACTTTTGCTTTGGAACAGGAAGAAATGTCACGTTCAATCTCTAAAGAGTTGTAATTTAAAACTTTCTTTAATGGTAAAGTTGGATTTCAAGTCACAATTCTGAAAATGTCACTTTTAGAAAGTTGCCATTTTCTTGTCCTAACCATTTGTTTCCTGTATCCTGGGTCACATGACTTGGTGCAGCTGATAGTTGGTCTATGTATATTGCTCTTAGACAGTGAGACAAAAGACAAATAGGTGTTGCCAGTAAGAGCCATCTCTGACTTGATAGGGGGAAGAGCTGCCACCTACCACGCTTGCACATCCCAAAATCTCTGCCTCGGCACACTCACAAAGGGTTTCACACTAGTCTATTGTACCCCGAGACAAGCAGGAGCCAGGGCATGGAGGTAGGAAATTCCAAACACTTCTGGGGGTAGAAACCTCCAGAACCTTCACCTGTTCCAAAGCTGGCTCAAAGTATAAATATTGGACCCTCAGACCTAACTCTTCAGTACACCTCTGGATCTGTGGAAGACACAGGACTGCTGTGCTGCTCTGCCTCAAGAAGGACTGCTACTATACTGTCCTTCTACTCTGCTGTGCGACTGCCTGCTGCACTGCTGTATGCGTGAAAAGGACTGGACCTGAACTTTGAACGAGGACCAGCAGAGTCCAAGGGCTTGATGGCTGGCCTCCTGATCAGATCCTCAGGGACAGAAAAGGCTTCAACCACCTTGAACCCAGCACCTGGACTCCGACCCAGCTGTTTCCCCACAAGTGGTGCCACCCCAGTCCTGGACCCTTGAAAGTTATCCTGAAGATGCTCTGCTAGCTCAATAGTAGTCTCTTGGGCAGTGACGCATCTCCTCGCAGCCCCGGATCAGAACCACCTCTCCATGATGCATCCCTGACACAGGACCTTGCATCGTAGCCCGCAGCTTCTCAGAACTGATGCTGCACAATGCATCCCTGATGCAAGATTTTGCATCACAAGTCCTCATTGACAGCATCCTAAATGATGAAGCAGGACCTCACATTCTCTAAAAGTAGCTGTGAGTCCTCCCATGCCTGTAGATTGTTGGGAAATGACCTAGAGCACACTATCTGGAAGGAAGTGGAGATTAGGTCACACCTGGAGATGTTAGTCTTGCCTGAATAGGTATGTATGACCACACAGTCCTTGGTTGCCCAAGAGATGAGTCAAGGAACCCTGGAAGAATTGCCCAGGCAGCTGCCAAGATGAGCAAGGGTAGGCAGCATGAGAAACCCCTCCCTGACACTCCCATGGTACTGGTTGATGGGGCATCTTAGAAAGCCGTTCCTGAGCCTACCAGGGAGGACATTGCTACCCTGGGTGACCTGCCTGAACTTCCTTAATGGCGAGTTCAGGGTGGGCCCATCAAGGAGGAATTCCGCAAGGTGCAGAAATAGTGCCCAACTCTTCCTGCCACGGCTTGAGGCAGTATGTTGAGGCTCAGGCAGACCTCTGAAGAGCACCTTATCTATTGGTCGAATGACTTCCTATACAGTGAGTCTAAGGTGCCTGGATCTGGGACAGCCCGTATGCTGGTGGTCCCCCAGTGGTACAGGGCCTTCCTACTAGGGCTGACTCGTGACATACCCCTGGAAGGACATCTCGGGCAGGATAAGCCTTTTGCTAGACTTGTCCGCCACTTCTATTGGCCCCGGATGAAGACAGCCTCAAATCCATTCTGTAGGTCTTGCCCCACTTGCCAGGCCAGCAGAAAAGTAGGAAAAAGTTGAAGGCTCCCTCATTCCCTAACATGTCATTGGCATTCCCTTTGAAAGGGTGGACATTGACATTGTTGGTTCCTTAGACCCCATGACAGCCTTAGGCAACAGGCTCATCCTGGTCTTGGTGGACCATGCCACACAGTACCCAGAAGCCATCCCTCTGAGATTGGTGACTGCACCTGCAGTTTCTAGGGCTTTGATGGGATTTTTACCCACATAGGGTTCTCCAAGGAAGTGGTGTCTGACAGAGGCACTAACTTCATGTCAGCATACATGAAGTCCATGTGGGATGAGTGTGGGGTAACCTGCAAGTTCTCCACAGCCTAGCATCCACAAACAAACTGGCTTGTGGAGAGATTCAACAAGACCCTGAAGAGCATGATAATGGACCTGCCTGAGCCTATGATGCGGAGTGGGATGTCCTTTTGCCCTGTCTATTGTTCGCCTACAGGGAGGTACCACAGAAGGGGGTTTGTCTTAGCCCATTTGAGCTCCTCTAAGGACACCATGTTGGGGGACCTCTCAGCCTTTTGAGAGAAGAGTGGTATAAAGCTGCCAGCAAACCCCTCAGGATGTAGTCAGCTAGATGCTGGCTTTCCATAATGAGATGTAGCCCTTCTGGAAGAAGGCAAAAGACAAGGCCAGTAAAGAAGTGATGAAGCTTTGGTATGACCAGAAGACCACTCCGATAGAGTTTCAGCCTGGCCAGAAGGAGTGGGTCATGGAGCTGGTGGACTCAATGGCTCTCAAAGATCGTTAGACCGGGTCCTATGAAGTGAATGAACTGAAAGGGGAGACCACCTACCTGCTCCACGTAAACTGCCTCTAACCGCACTTTAAGAGTTTTGATGTCACCGTGCTCCTGGTGATAGATAATGGAGTGGAAGAGAAGAGTGACCCTCTCTCTGACCTCCTGTCTTCCAAGGCACATGATGTTTCAGTAGAGAGTTTGAACCTCTCTCCTACTCTGACCCCAGAACAGCAGAGTGATCATCACTAGTTATTGGGTCAGTTTTCCACACTGTTCTCCTTCACTCCAGTGCTCACTCATTTGTGTACCCACAACATAGATACTAGCGACAGTATGCCCGGTAAAAACATAATTTACAGGTTGCCAGACAAGATGACAGCTAGTATCTTGGAGAAAATCTCCAAGATGCTATGTTAGGGGTGATTGAATCCTCCAACAGTCCCTGGCCCAGCTCAGTTGTGCTGTTTTCCAAGGCTGGGTGCGATTCCAAAAATTACGTTGCTTGTGGATTACAGGGGACTTAATTCAGTCACCAAGCCAGCCTGATACTCACCCCATTCCCCTGGGTGATGATCTCACAAACAGGCTGGGTGCTGCCAGATTCCTTAGTACTTTTGATCTCATATCAGGGTGCTGGCAGATTGTTCTGACTGAAGGGGCAAAAGAGAGGTCAGCATTCTCAAACACAGAGGGCCACTTCCAGTTCAGGTTGATGCCCTTTAAATTAAAGAATGCCCCTACCACCCTGTTGAGGTACAGGGCCCTGGATGGGAAGGAGGCATTCTGAACTGCCTACCTAGATGACATAGCTGTCTTCAGTATCAGCTGGGAAGAACACCTGCACCACCTCCAGGAGGTACTTAAAGCCCTGAAGCAGGTGATAGCAAGTTCTCCAGATATGGGAGGCTACCATGGCCTATCTGGACCACCAGGCGGGCAGGGGAAAGGTGCAGCCTCTCCGGGCCTAGACTGAGACTATTGTGTCCTGGCAACCACACAAATCATAGTCAAAGATGAGGGCTTTCCTGGGCCTCCCCTTATATTAGAGGAGGTTTGTTAAGGTATATTGCACCATTGTTGCCCGCCATAACTGAGCAGACTGCCAAGAAACAGCGCAAAAAGGTGATCTGGGCAGGGGCCTGCCAGAAGACCTTTGACACTTTCACGGATGCCATGTGTACAGCACCTGCACTCAAGGCACCAGACTTCTCCAAGGAGTTTATTGTGCAGACGGACGCTTCAGGGCATGGCTTAGGGGCTGTCTTAGCACAGTTAAATGAGTAGGGTCTACACCAACCAGTAGCTTTAATTAACAGGAGATTACTTCCCTGGGAACAGATGTGGAGTGCTATTGAGAGGGAGGCCTTTGTTGTGGTCTGGGCACTTAAGAAGCTGAAACCATACCTGCTTAGGATTCCCTTCCGGTTTTGGACAGGCCATATCAGATGGCTCATGCCAATGAGGGGTAAAAATCCCAAGTTTTTGAGATGGTCCATCTCCCTACAGGGAATGGACTTTACGATGGAACACCATTCTGGATTAGACCAAGTCAATGCTATTGGTCTTTCCATTTCTTTCGCCTTAGTGATCACAACTCCCAGGAGGTTGGGTAATTCTTCCCACTTTCTACTTGTGCTCACTTCCTACAACATGGTAACATTGATGTACACTCAAGTGGCACATTTAATTTACTTATAAGTCCCTAGTAAACTGGTTCTACATGTACCCTGGGCCTGTAAATAAATGCTACTGGTGGGCCTGTAACACTAATTGTGCCTCCCACTTAAGTATCCTGACAAACATGTCTCAGGCCTGCCATTGCAGTCTGTGTGTGCTGTTTTAAAATGTCATTTGGACCTGGCAAAATAAACCTAAGATTCATCAGGATGGGCAAATACTGGACCTTATTGTTTCTACCCAAGATCTTGCCACTATGGGGAATATTATTCCCCTCTGTTGGACAGATCACTTTTTAGTGACCTTATCCTCACAAAGAAAAGAATTAGCTCTGCAAAGGAAAAACCCGGGTGCTAGTCATCTTGGCAGAGTATGCATTAAATTTCTCAAACACCTAGGGATAAGCCTTTGTTTAATCCCCCCTCTTCTTTCGGCTTAGGTAGATCTTGGAGGAAAACTACTCAGACCTAGAAAATAGTATCAGAGCCACCTTAGACTGGGTCATCCCCTTCAAAAAATTAAAAGGTTTGCTGAGACCTTTGGCTCCATGGTACAGCACTGCATTTAAAGATGTAAAAATGACCTGCAAAAATGTAGAGAGAAAATGGTGTATGTTTTATATAGAAGAGGACAAAACAGCTCTAAAAGACGCTCTACGGAAGTATAAGACTGAAATAATGAAAGCAAAAAGCGGAACATTATTCTAGTGCTATCGTGGCTACACCCAACAGTGTGAACAAAGTGCTCAAAACAATGCGTCAACAGTAAAATCTGGACTACCTGATCCACTCTATACCTGCATCTCAGGATTTATGTGACAACCATGCGAGGTTCTTTGAGGAAAAAATTAATACATTTATCGCTGGTATTGACACTACTCTTCTGACCCAAGCCTCTTTAAGGGACAGTGCTATGCAAGCTGATGCTACAGGCATGCGGATCACTTATAGCAGTGTGCATCCAAAGCAGATAAGTGTACTAGAACACTTTAAGTGCTTGACAGAGGATGACTTTCAAGCTGTGGCATTGGCCATGTCCTCTGGCTCACCTTTGGACCCTCTACCTCACAAGGTTTGGAAAGAACAGGTGGGAGAACTTTTTCCATTGCTTTGGAAAATATGTTGCCAATCTTTGCATAGTGGTGTGGTCCCATCAGTCTGAAAAAGACCCTGCGACCCTAAGTAACTATAGGCCTATATCTCTTTTACCATACCCTGTAAAAATCCTGGAACGCTTTGCTAGGAAATTGTTATCTCACTATCTGGAAGGCAATCAAATCCTGGAAGAAGAGCAATTTGGGTTCCGTCCAAGCCACGGGACCGAAACAGCTTTGCTCACCACTATGGATAAGCTTAGAATTCAAGTAAATAATGGTCCATCAGTGGTATTGATCTTACTAGATCTATATGTTGCCTTCAATATGGTCAACCATAACAATTTTTGGCCAGGCTGTCCTCGATTGGAGTTAGGGGCACAGTAGCAAAGTGGCTGCACTCCTATCTGTCAGATAGACAGCCGGCAGTGTCCCTTCCTCCTTTTTGCTCTGGGTTTAGGCCCATCAAACATAGAGTCCCACAAGGGTCATCAATTAGACCGATGCTTTTTAATATTTATTTGAGCCCTTTGATCTCACTTATTAAGTCGCACTGTGGCAGCTTGGTAAATTATGCTGATTACACGCAACTGATTCTTTCATTGGATGACAATTGATGTCTTCCATGATTGCAATGAATGATATTACAGGCTGACTCAAATCCAACTCTTTGAAGTTCAATGGAGATAAAACAGAGTTCTCTGCTACCTAGCCTCCAAGGCCCAGGCTTCATTTCCATCAAATGTCTGGCCAGCAGCATCTGACATGTTCCCCGCACCATCAGAGGCTGTCAGACACTTTGGGGTAATGTTTATAGGAAGCTTAGCTTTTGAGTGGGGGCAATCTGCATTCTCAATAAAACCACACCCAGATTTCTAAGGCTGAGTATCACACTTTTGCAATATATTGAAGTGTCATATCTGCCCGGCAGTAAAAATAAGAGAGTTGATTGAGTGTCTAGTCTTTCAATCAAAAGTGTCTCAGAAGTGAACAAAGATATATAGGAAAATACCAAATGTTTTACAGCAAGCCCTTGAGAGTTATATGAGAGTTGTGTCATGGATGAGGAATGGGTGAATAAATTAACCGAAGTTTGTTTAGTCCACTTGTGATGGTTGACCGAGAGAAAGAACTTTGACAGGGTAAGTTTTTGCAAATATACGTTTTTGGAGGGTAATGTCTTGTTGAGGGTGGATAAATTGATACCTCCATGCCAATCAGAGGCAGGTTGTTGGATCTAGCTCACATGGGTCACAAATCTATGACATGTTGTAAGTGTGAGTTTAGAGGATTGTGTTGGCGGACTGGAAAGAGATGAGGAGTTAAGAGCTGGGAGTGTCCGAACAGTGCTGCTGATTGTCAGGATTTAGTTTGTAGAAGCCAACCAGTGGCTAATGCGAAGGTGCCAAGTTGGACTCCTGATAAATTAGGCATAGACATCTTGGAACCTTTCTCAGGCTTAGAGAGAAATAAATGCGCTCTTGTTGTTGTTGGTTATTTTTTAAGTGGATTGATATAAATTGTGTTGCAGAGGCCAATAGCTCGTCTGTTGTTAAGTTATCGAAAAGTTATTTGTGAGTGAAGGTCCTCCAAATGAACTGGTATCTGACAGTTTCTTACAATTTGTGTCATGTAAGATGAAGAACATTTTGAATATTTTTTGGTGAGAAGTTGTGTGAGACTGGCATTGACCAACAGGATGAATGTGGAGGAGTGCATGCGAGAAACGTTGATGGCATATAGCACTATGCCTCATTCCTCAGACAAAGTGTCTGCTTTTCAAGCTCTTAGTGGCAGGAAACTTTGTGTTGGTCCATTCTTGGTTGCCAATAAATGTTGGACATTGTGAAAAGTTTGCATCATGGGAAATCAGTAAGAATGTGGTAGTAGTACAGTGGGAAAGCAAGCTTGCTATGATAACAAACACTGTGTATAAGAGTTGAAGTTGAGTATTGGAATTTGGGTTAGAATAAAGATGCCTGAAAATGACCCAGATGGGAGGTCACTGTCTTGATTCTTTGGAGAGGGTTGTGGAGATTTCCATGTCACCTGTGTGGTTGGAATCTAGAAAATAGTGGACTATGTGTAGGATTACAGAAGTGAAAAATTCCAGTGAACTACAGGGTGGTATTTTGAATGTTGATTCAAGAGTTGAGCAGTGTAAAGAGGGGACCAATGAAATGCAAAGATCTGCAAAAGACTCTTAGCAGCAGCTTCAGAGTGCAGTTTCTGAAATAGGAGAAGCAGTAGTATCTACCACTGATATCCACAGGAGCAAGATGTGCTCTGGTGGTGTTTGTCACGTTGGCCGTCTCCAAAAGGATACTGCTTGGAGAAAGTACTTTGTTTAAGTTGCACTTGTATTATGATTTTTTTCTATTCATGTTTTAGCGTTTATGTCCCGATGGAAATTTGATTGTAAAGTTGTTTTGTTAGTGTAGGGTATGTGTGTGAGGGGGAAGATCTGTTATGTCTTAGTCTCAGGTCAAGTGTGTGTAGAATGCTCATATGTCATAGTTTGTAGAATTTTGGCAAGGGAGGGTGTTGCTTTGGTGATTGACTAGTGATCTTCTTGTCAATTGGTTGCAGCTGCGATTTCAGAATAAATATACTTCATACTTACCTCATGTGGTAATTGGATCTTGGACTGATTTGCACAAGTCCTGAAATTTAACGATGCATTCGTAATTGAGCCATTAGTGTTTTCTTTGATATGGAGAATGAGATTGTGGGGAGCTGTCCAGTGCGACACCTAGGGATTTTGCTGATTTCACAGTCTTGAGGAAGAGGTTTAGGGCTTGTGGCTTAGAGCTGTTAGGCGATACTAGGAGAAATTCAGTCTTTTGAGGACTATGTTCAAGTTTATCTGGGACATCTATTCGCTTAAATTAGATTGGCATTGGGCTTCTGTGTTAATCTCATTCAGACTGTCAATCTTGAAATACAGTTATGCATCATCCACATACTGGTGGAAGTTGCTAACTACATTTCCCACTCACCCACAGGTCCAACAAAAAAGCTGAATAATAGATGGGTCAAAACAGTTTCTTGTGGTACTCCAGGTGGAACATCTCAGTGAGGGGACAGGGGATCACAAGTTTTAATGCACTGTGTTCTGTTAGGAATGGTATGAACCAATTCAGAAAATGTCCTTCACTTTCCAGCCTATTGCATAAATTATGTATAAGAACATTGTAGTCAATGTTAGTGAAAGCTGCAAATAGGTCAGAGTACTAGCATGTTATATTTGCCTTCATCCAATACCTGCACAGAATCATCTGTGATCTTGAGCATGGAGGTTTCTCTCCTGTGACCAGATCTGAAACCAAGCTGGTGTAGTCCAGTAACTGGATTTCTGATGTATATTGTTCAGCTGGCTGGATAACAATTTTTTTTATATCTGTAACTGTCAGGGCCATCTTGTAATCTTCTTTATGTAAAGCATAGGAGAAAAACATTACAAAATTCTCACTTTGAACTGGCGCGCATGCTTGGCTCCCAATGTTTGACTACTGCTGGATTTGCTGTGAGCTGTGGTTGGAATGCTGGATATCGCTGGGATGATCCAGTGTTGTTGGGTGGGAAATTTGAAGGGTATGGAAAAAAGATAGAAATTTGTCTAATTCTCATAAGAATAGGGGTTATTTATGAGAGGGCTGTGTCACGTTTGCACCACGCAACGTGGTATATATGTGATGCAAACCTCTAAGTCAGATTGGTGAAACCACTTTGCATGGCTCTGAGTGGCTTCAAAAGTCTGGAGTAATGCAGCGCAGCATAAATTGCTGCGTTGTGTTACTCTGCCCTGGAAAGGCATTCCATGGGCACTGCATGGGTATTCCCACGCAACTTCCATGGATTTTGACGCATTCTCCAGAGTTATAAGAACATGCCAAAATCTTACACCTTCCAAGGGGAGGCAGAACAAGGAGAAACATCTCTATTTCTCCTTATTTCTTCCTCTTTATATGTGTGTGAAAGAGGAATATGCCTCCAAGGATTGTTTTTGTGCAGGAATGTGTCCCTTCCTGCACAAAAACAATTCTGCATTCAACGCCTCCATTGGCCCTAGGCAGCCAATTGTGCGCCAGTGCATGGGAAAGGACAGGAATGTGCTGTATGCCTTGAATACAGCGCATTGCATCACTTGGTCATAAATGAGGCCCAATGTAAGCAGCAGTATTTATTTGCCTTTATTCTGCTTCTGCATGGTGAAGGAATAAAGGAGCAGGTAAGTGTTTAGAATACCCTAATGCTCATAGCTGTTTGTCACCCAATGTTGACTCTTTGCTTGGTGCAACTTTAGCACAGTCTAATAATACTAGTCATCATATTAACACACATGCATACTGCATCCCGAATCAGCACCACATCACTACTCTGAGGCAGTGGTGGCTCGCCGAGGGAGTGGTGCGGGTGCGGTGCGGCGGGGCAGGGAGGGGCAGGGTGGGGGGTAGTGAACTCGGACATACGACGGACAGAACTCAGAGGGAGTTCTGTCTGTCGTAATTCCGAGTCCACTACCCCCCACCCTGCCCCTCCCCACCGCCCGCACCACTCCCTCAGCGAGCCGCCACTGCTCTGAGGCCTCCTCCAGATGCAGGTTCCAGCAATCACTCGGGCTCAGCATCACTTGGATGACTGTGGTACAAGTCAAACATGATTACACAGTATGCTGCTTATACAGGTAGAGAAGGAATAAAAGGGAAATCTGCAAATACATGCTGCTGCAGTCAAAGAGAGTGAATGGTTTGCAGCAGCCACATTTTAAGGGTATTTCTTATTACTGTCACAAACTTGTAGGCCTTCTTAAGATATTAAAGCAACCTTATGGCTGATTTTTATGCAGTATTACAAGCAGGGAATAGTGTTCCACAAAGTTTGTTTTTATTGTTTTTGTCAACCACTTGCACAACTAAATGTCAGGTTTTGGGTGCAATGCAGTTGGGGAGGTGGGAGTTGCAACAAAGGATTTTGAAATAGTGAGCAGCAAACAAAGGCATTCTTATTCAGTCTCATTTTTCTGTGTAGAGCTGTTAATTCCATTACTTCTACAGCCTTTTGGACCTACACACCTGTGTGTTTCTATAATATCCAAAATTAACATTTAACATTTGTCAACAAAGAGGAAAAAATAATGCATGTTCCTGCATATCCCACTGAAGGAATAGCATAAAACAAGGTTATTCATCATTCAATACTTCTATTGTCAAAATGTGCTTTCCTCACAAGGCTCAGTCTTGTATTCATGTCTGGTCTCAACAGAATAATATAACACTTTGGAAAGAATATACAGCCTAGTAGTCCAGCACTGGAGCACAAAATGGCAAACACCTCCACGGCCACCATGTATTTCCCCTGTGCGCTCAGGTACTCCGGGATGAAGGAGATCCACACACTGACAAACACCAGCATACTGAAGGTGATCAGCTTGGCCTCATTGAAGCTTCCGGGCAGATTCCTTGAGAGAAAGGCCACTATAAAGCTGATTGTGGCTAGGAGGTCCAAGTATCCCAGCATGAACTATAAGAAGATGGTGTCTCCTTCATTACATTCAAAGATTATCTTCTCTTTATATGACGTCATGTTCAGTTCCAGAAATGGAGGAGACTTTAGCATCCAGACTGCACAGATAAAGACTTGCACCAGAGTACAGAAGACGACTATACAGCTCGGGGTCTTTGAGCCCAGCCACTTCCCGGCAGAGCTGTTGGGATGAGATGCCTTGAAGGCAAGGACAAAAATCACAGTTTTGGACAAAACAGAGGAGACACTGATAGAAACAATGACCCCAAAGACAGACTGTCGGAGCATGCAGGTGAGCCTTATAGGGTGGCAGATGAAGATGAGGGAGCAGAGGAAGCAGAGCATGAGTGAGACAAGAAGCAGGTAACTGATCCCACGGTTGTTGGCTTTAACAATAGGAGTGTCTTGATACCTTATGAAGATACTCAGGATGGAAGCAGTGATGATAACCATAAAAGGAACTAGAGATGGCAAGTATTATGCCCAGCGGCTCTTCATAGGAGAGAAACTCAATAGACTTTTCAATGCATTGGGTGTGTCTTGCCTTGGGCCATTCACTGTCAGGACATTTTAGGCACTGTACTGCATCTGACAAGAGAATCGGAGATTATTTTAATATTTTCATTGTAGGTCTAGTTAGCATATTTAAACATTTTACAGATTGAAAAGAAACATATTGGAATGCAGAAGACTTAAGACAATATTGGCAAAATATTTTCCTGCGTGTAAGACTGACATACACATGGGAAAAGTGAAAACTCTGCTCATAAAATCTAATCCTAATTCACAAAGGCTGGACTGGTCAAAGTTGGTTCGTGCAAATGTGCCAACTTTCATGGCTATTCACAAAGGTAAGTCACACTTGTGAGTTATTTACATGTGTAACTTTCTTCTTACACTTTTGAGTAACTTTACTACTTTTGGCTAGTCACAAAACCTAAGCATAAAGTTACTCTAAAACCCAATTTAATAAATGTAAGTTACTATAAAAAAAAAACATCTCTAAGTTTAGCACTAAACATGGTCAACCCCTGGTTCTGTAAAAACGCTCCCATCAAAAATCATTGAGGTTGTGTCTTAAATATAAACCCATTGGAAATAATGTTAATATAAATCAAAATATTGAGTATAAATTAATATTTTTTGCATTTTGAATTAATACAGTTCAGAAGAGAAAATTATGTGGAGGAAAGAATATTATGAAAGTATTGCGATGGGGTACCTTTAATTACTCCAGCGTATCAGGTCTTAGTCCCAACAAATTAGAATTTGAATTAATCTATAACAAATCACATTCGAATGTCATTCCATGTCGCAACAGCATGTATTTGCTTATATCATATCTGGTTGTGACTATTCATTTTCTTTACACATATTCTTCATTTTCTTTACACATATTCAACAAAACAATTTACATAAACATAAAACATATATACAACATATACAAACAATCTACATCATTTCCTAGACCCCAATTCTTTGCAAAAACCAGTGTCCGTATATAAAATTCTGTTGCGGTCCACTGTGAGGTAACCCTACTGTACAAGTGAGAGAAACACAGTTCCACCTCTATATATTCTTTATATCTGTACAGGATAAAATATATGCCACTTTAGTGATCCATGGGTTCCTCCTTTTCTGGTGATCTAAGCGTTTCGACCCCTTTATTTGGGTCTTCAGGACGGGGGTATAAGGAAACACCTTAAAATCTCCTTTCATACAAGTAAAGCAAAAGCCAGAATGCAGCTTGCCTCTGGCGGGCTGATATTCTCCATAGTTAGAATCCCAGGTCATAAATCTCAGGAGCTCCGTGGGTTACGGGAGCCCTTCTTCGCCTGAACCGCAGCGTTCCAAACGCGGCTGGCGTGGAAGCAAAAAATCACCGTAATGTTCTGTGGCCAAAGTCCCAGGTCCTCTAAATCAGGAACTCTGCACGAGTCGAGAGCCCTGCGTCTCCGTTGAAATTAATACAACAATATATATTATTAAAATATAATTCAATTACTTTTAATTAATTCCATACAACAATTTTAAGAATAATTAATGCATAATAAAAAAATCAATTTTTAAAATGTAGTTGGGACTTTATTTGTAGTAGAGTGTTTGGGAATGAGAATAGGTCACATGATAAATTAGCTTTCATGTGAAGGAAAACAAAACGTTTTAGTGACATTTTCAAAATTCCATAACACTTAGCGTGTGGGTGCTATGTTATGCAGATAATACACACATGTTCCACATCAATATAATAGACAAAATAGGCCTATGTCAAAAACCTTACTAAAACTATACGTTTCAATCACGTGCTACAGAGTCATGTGAATCAGGTTAAAAGTATATTTATTGTGTATAAGCATCAATTTCAGTATGCAGAGAATTACGATTCTTGTGAAAATTGGGCCCTCAGACTGTAGCAATGCAATAAATATCTTATGCAGCATTATGTTAGATTTTGTATGTGTTTGGGTTCCAGAATTGAATCTGAGGCTATTGAGTGTCTGAGGGTGGTGGTTGGAGGGACATTGTTATATGGACGTTCATGCTGTTCGGATGTGTCTGGGGCTGCAATAAAAGCTAGTCACACTACGATCCTGGAAGTGTTTGTAAAGTATTTATAACAGAATTGGTGACAAGGATGGGATTAACAGTAGCAGCCCTAGATGCGTTATCACACACTGAAGGGTTAATGGCACCTCACATTATCGGCTATGAGGAAATGCAGTAAAACGTGAAACTTGGGTGAAATCTACCCGCCGGCTGACAATGGGTACGTTTTGCCAATGGCTGGTGATTGCGAAGTTGTATTTGGATTTAAACGTTACCTCTAATAGTCACCAAAATTCTGATGCAGCTCGAGCTCCTGTCTGGATTCCAAGCTTGTGCTCCTGTCTGTGTTCCAATGCAGGTCATTTTGGATATCTGTGATGTCATTACGCAATGTACGTGCAGGAGCGCAACGTCGTAATGTCTGATGCCACGTATTTGACATGAGGTGACACCACAGTTACGGACGGTGATGTCAGTACGCGAGAGTTGAGGAATTTGTTTGCAGTGAAATATATATTTCTTTCATTATAACCTGCACAACAGCATGAAGTCAGACTGAATGTCTTGGCATTTATGTTGTGAAATGATATATTTCTTTGCATTATATACAGCTCAACAGTGCGGAGTTTGTATGATACTTATTGGCAGTGTTAGGACCATCAGTAGGCATATAACCACATTTGCATGGTGGGACAAAAGTATCTCCAAAAAACACATATTGGAACTGTATAGTTACTCAAATTTAACAGTATGTATGACTTGAATGCTTTAAATATGTGGACCCCACAAGCATTATTTGTGGTGAAGGGTGAAACTACAATGCAATGGCAAGGGTGGAAGGAGTACTTTTGCATTTATATGGCAACATTCGATGAAGATGATTTTACTCCTGAAAAAAATCATTGCTGGACTGTCTAGGTCCTGACTGTTTAAAACATACAATCAAATTGAGAAGAAAACAAGACATGAGTGTGTATGGATGTATTTCTGCATGCATTAGAAGACCTTGCTATGCAATTTTCACCAGTAGTCTGTGTTGCTGTGGATGGGTATACATTTTTTCAAAGAAAGCAAGGGAAATGTGAGTGTGGATGTGTATGTTTGCCCATCTTGTGCTCTTGCTATCTTTTGCTGATTTGGTATATTGCACAATGAGTTAATAAGTGACCAGATAATTATGCATGCTAGCAATCCTAACATATAAGACCAACTGTAGGTTAATGGTGAACCACCACTGAAGGAGGTGGTGGCTCTAGTAAGAAAAGCAGAACTTACTGCATGGTGTGCGAAAGCTGTAATTGATGAGATGCAGGAGTCAAATTAGTCAATAAAGATTCAGATTCTAAGAGTAGGGAGTATGAAAGTTATAAAAATGACACGAGTATAGGCCCTGCAAAAATCCAAAAGTGTTCTGTTTGTGGCATAGCAGGTCACTTTGCTAAGGTATGCAAAAAAATAAAATACACCAAATGTGAAATGCATTCAGGAGGATGAAAATTCAGATTCTGATGAGCAAGAAAACACAAATGTGAACTATGTTTTCTAAATCTGGAATGATGTCCTTGGTGTCAATCAAATCAAGAGAAGGGAGCCTAATTGTGAATTAAGAGTAGGTGGTGTGATGGTGAAAGTAGTAGCGGATTTGAGCTCCCCATTTACCATAGTGAGTGAGGAAGTATGGAAGGACTTGTTCATGGAAAAGTTGGGTACCCATCTGGAGCAACCTGATCCTGTTGCAAAGAGCTACACTGGAGATAATATTGAATTTATTGGCAGGGAGCTGGATTTTTAATTTAAGGGCAGAAAGTGAATTGTATCTATCAAAGAATGGACCTTTTATTTTAGGATGGGCAGACCAAGGTGAGCTGGCAATAATTTTAAATTCCAATTGTTTGGAGCCCATTTGTACGGTGAAGGAATGTAACGGTTCTGGAAAGAAATGACTAGAAATGTTCCCTGAGATGTCTATGGGGAAAGTGGGATTGCTTAATTACTTTATCCATAAGATTGAATTGAAATCATCTGCTAAACCCTATGTGCATAAAGTTAAATACCTTCTGATTTCCATTAAAGAGGAAGTGTCAAAAGAATTATGGAAATTAGTAAATGATGATTGGACAGGTGGAGTCTGCACAATAGGTTTTTCCTTTGGTGGTGGTATGGCGCGCCAATGGGAAAGTGAGGTTAGGTGTTGATTGATAAGTTTCCTCTTCCTAGGATTAATGAAATATTTGCCGTCACCAACGATGTATGTTGGTTTTTCTACTCAATATTTATAATCGCCATACCACCAGATACCATCATACCCTGATAGTAAAAGTCTAACAACATTCATTGCACCATTTCAGTGTTTTCAATTCACATAAGTACGTTCGGCCTAGCTTCCACCATAGCAATGTTTCAAAGACTTATGAGTAACATTTTTAGTGGATTGTCTGGAGTAATGTTTTTCCAGGATGACATCCTTGTGATGGGTAAAACTAGAAGTGAATATGATGATAAGTTGAGATAGGTATTGGAAATACTTAAGCACAAAGGGTTAACAGTTGAATTCAGCAATTGTAAATTTGCCCAAGAGGAAGGCACCTATCTTGGTCACATCATTTGTAAGAGGGGTATTAAACCCAAGTGGGAGTTAGTGGATGCTATTCAGAATCCCCTAGCTCCAATAGTGAAGAATGACGTATGAGCCTTTTGTCAGAAATGTTTCAGAAAACACGTCATTTGTCAATTGCTTAAAAACAGAACTAAACTTGTTTGGTCAAAGGATTGTCAAACTGTTTTTACAAATTTGAAGAATTAAATCAGCAATGCACCATTTATTAAAGGGGTTGATCCCGAAAATCATTGCGATAATAGATGCAAGTAACAAAGGATTGGGGGTAGTTTAGAGTGATGAATAGGGCAAATAATGGATGGTAGCATTTGCTTCACTTGAATTATCCCCAGTCGAAGACAAGTATTCAGTAATTGAAAGAGAGACTTTAGCATGTGCATGGGCTTAAGATAATTTCTGCCAATTTGTGTGTGGATTTCCCACACAATTAAGATAGGATCGCAAACCTATGACCACAGTGTTAACGACAGTGTGTTTACAAAATGATTCACCTAGTTTTTCATGAATGCCAGTGAAATTGTTGGATTTTAAATATGAAGTACATTATTAACCTGGAGTGAAAAATAGAGTTGCGGATTTCCTCAGTAGGATACCATTACGTGAGAATAATGAATTGCTCTTTGATGAAGGATGTGTGGAAGGATTATTTGAGGAAGGGAAAATGTGTATTGAAATGAGTGAATGAAAGGAATTTATGGACAAGGACACTTTTTAGAAATTCATGAACAAAGATTGGGCAGGGAAAAAAGACTTGGACAAAAATGAAAACATTAACTGGGAAATAAGAAACGGGTTAAATGAAGAAAATGATATGTTGTTCAGATGTGGATTTGTGTCATGAGGGACATTTGGGTATATCAAAAACCAAACAAAGAGTAAAGAATTTACATTGGTGGCCAGGTGAGGATTAGAAGATAGAGACTAAAATACGAGAATGTGTAGTTTGCAATGATTTAGTTAAGTGTCAAAAAATGTTTAGACCTCCATTGTCAGCAATTGCTTCTCCTAATATGGCTTCAGAAAGAATCAGGATTAATATTGTGGGCCCTGTTGATTGTGAGTACAGAGTATTGGTAGATCATTTTTCTAAATAGCCCGAGGTAGAGATTGTAAAAAAGGCTGATTGTGAGAATGTTGTACAATTTTTGGCCAGACTTTTATTGAGGGAAGGTTTATACAAGTGTATTGATTCTGACAACAAAGCACAGTTTGTGTCAGAGATGTTGACAATTTAAAAAAAAAAAGAAATGGCATTGTGCATAAAACTACTTGGCTCTGAACAACAGATTAAGGTGGAAAATGACATTTTAAAATTAATTTGGGGATATAGAATCACTCCGAGTATTTTAACAGAAAAAAAGGCCATTTATTTTGATGAGAGGATGTGTACAAATCAGTAAAGATATGTGCTGGGTACCAACTGCAAGGCAAGTGAAATGGTCTCCAGAATATGTGAGGAGGAAAATAACATTGGCACAGGAGGCTTATAGAACTTGGTATGGCATTAAGCTACGAACCAGGGTTATATCGTAGAAGTGTGGTTATTGGGTTAGAGTAAGAAAGTAAAGGAGAGTGCGTAAAGGACAAAGCAGCTTTTCTTTACCTTTGAAAGAGTGCACAATATTACGCAATTCTGTGATGTTGAGTGATGGAAAACTATGGCATATGAGTAAAGTATCTAAGTGTAGAAGCTCGACGAATGAGAGGACAAACGACGAACGGAATTATGATTGGATGGACAATGATGAAGAAGGCGATACAGATGGTATGACAGTTGTTTCCAATGATAATGTAATCAGAGGACCAGACGATGTTGAAGATAGCTTGTGCCCAGTGGAAGTTAAAATGTATAACACCAAAGCATGTCAGTCTAAAAGAAAATATCAGAATCCTTCTGGAAGATATAGAAGGGTCATAACCAAACCTAAGAGGTTTGAATATTATGTTTGTGTATAGAATCAGGGCCTATTAAGCATGTGGTACATATTTAAAATAATTTGTTCTGTCACTGTTCTATTGACTTTGTTTTTTTGTTTCTTTGCTTTTTTTCTCTTCTCCTCTTTTTCAGGTTAAAGATGTGTTGTAATGCAATGCATGTCTTATATTGTATCATGTTCGATTTTGTATGTATGTACCACAATTGCGGTCGCAAAACACTCGCAGATTACCAACCTCTTCAAGAATGGGTGACCAACATTTTTTCAGAGCAGGCAATGGTCCCAGGGACCACTACATGCCCTTAAAAAATGAAACAATAACGTTCCCTTAAGGAAAACGGGCTGCATTTAAAAAAAACTGCTTTATTTAAAAGCAGTCCCAGACATGGAGGTCTGCTGACCCCAGCAGGCCACCATCCCTGGGCAGTGCCAGCCATTCCCAATGGGGTCGCAAATTGCGACAGCCTCATTAATATGCCTGAGGCATGCAATTTGCAACCCCATTGGGAATCACAAACAGTGTCTCAGACACTGTTGTACATTGGCAATTGCGGCTTGCAAATTGCGACTCGCAATTTGGCGCAACTTGCGAGTCGCAATTGCCAATGGTCGTACATCTGGCCCCAAGTCCAGAGATGCTATGCAGAGTTTCCTTTTTACTGCCACAGCGGATCATTGGGTTTGCACAGGAAGCAAAAAGCTGTCATGTGATACAGTCTGTCATGTTGCATCGATGAAAAGATCATGTGTTGTTTCTGTAGTTTTGCGTTGTGCCCGTATTTTTGTCTGTTTTCTCTCCCCTTGTACTTTGTGCCCCCGCTGCCTCTCGCCATTCCCGCCACTGCGTCCCCTGCGGCCCCGCCTCCCTGACTGCCATTCGCTGCCCCTGCCTCCCGCCTCCCAGCTGCTCCTCCCTCCCACCTCCCCATAAATGGCGGCCGCTGCGCGGTGAGGAGAGCGACCCTTGACCTTGCCAGGTAGGGCGCTCCCCCACCACACAGCTCCGCCTGTGTTGTCTGCCCGCTGCTTCTGCAGGTAAGATCGCCCTCCGCTTGTGGCCCCGGTGCCCGTATTTCTTGCTTGTCTCCCCATTTTCCTTTCTGTGCCCCTCGCTGCCCCATTTGCGTTGTGCTTGTAATTTTGTCTGTTTTCTCCCCCATTTTCCTTTCTGTGCCCCTCGCTGCCCCATTTGCGTTGTGCTTGTAATTTTGTCTGTTTTCTCCCCCCATTTTCCTTTCTGTGCCCCTCGCTGCCCCATTTGCGTTGTGCTTGTAATTTTGTCTGTTTTCTCCCCCATTTTCCTTTCTGTGCCCCTCGCTGCCCCATTTGCGTTGTGCTTGTAATTTTGTCTGTTTTCTCCCCCATTTTCCTTTCTGTGCCCCTCGCTGCCCCATTTGCGTTGTGCTTGTAATTTTGTCTGTTTTCTCCCCCCATTTTCCTTTCTGTGCCCCTCGCTGCCCCATTTGCGTTGTGCTTGTAATTTTGTCTGTTTTCTCCCCCATTTTCCTTTCTGTGCCCCTCGCTGCCCCATTTGCGTTGTGCTTGTAATTTTGTCTGTTTTCTCCCCCATTTTCCTTTCTGTGCCCCTCGCTGCCCCATTTGCGTTGTGCTTGTAATTTTGTCTGTTTTCTCCCCCATTTTCCTTTCTGTGCCCCTCGCTGCCCCATTTGCGTTGTGCTTGTAATTTTGTCTGTTTTCTCCCCCCATTTTCCTTTCTGTGCCCCTCGCTGCCCCATTTGCGTTGTGCTTGTAATTTTGTCTGCTTTCTCCCCCATTTTCCTTTCTGTGCCCCTCGCTGCCCCATTTGCGTTGTGCTTGTAATTTTGTCTGTTTTCTCCCCCATTTTCCTTTCTGTGCCCCTCGCTGCCCCATTTGCGTTGTGCTTGTAATTTTGTCTGTTTTCTCCCCCATTTTCCTTTCTGTGCCCCTCGCTGCCCCATTTGCGTTGTGCTTGTAATTTTGTCTGTTTTCTCCCCCATTTTCCTTTCTGTGCCCCTCGCTGCCCCATTTGCGTTGTGCTTGTAATTTTGTCTGTTTTCTCCCCCCATTTTCCTTTCTGTGCCCCTCGCTGCCCCATTTGCGTTGTGCTTGTAATTTTGTCTGTTTTCTCCCCCATTTTCCTTTCTGTGCCCCTCGCTGCCCCATTTGCGTTGTGCTTGTAATTTTGTCTGTTTTCTCCCCCATTTTCCTTTCTGTGCCCCTCGCTGCCCCATTTGCGTTGTGCTTGTAATTTTGTCTGTTTTCTCCCCCATTTTCCTTTCTGTGCCCCTCGCTGCCCCATTTGCGTTGTGCTTGTAATTTTGTCTGTTTTCTCCCCCATTTTCCTTTCTGTGCCCCTCGCTGCCCCATTTGCGTTGTGCTTGTAATTTTGTCTGTTTTCTCCCCCCATTTTCCTTTCTGTGCCCCTCGCTGCCCCATTTGCGTTGTGCTTGTAATTTTGTCTGTTTTCTCCCCCATTTTCCTTTCTGTGCCCCTCGCTGCCCCATTTGCGTTGTGCTTGTAATTTTGTCTGTTTTCTCCCCCCATTTTCCTTCTGTGCCCCTCGCTGCCCCATTTGCGTTGTGCTTGTAATTTTGTCTGTTTTCTCCCCCATTTTCCTTTCTGTGCCCCTCGCTGCCCCATTTGCGTTGTGCTTGTAATTTTGTCTGTTTTCTCCCCCATTTTCCTTTCTGTGCCCCTCGCTGCCCCATTTGCGTTGTGCTTGTAATTTTGTCTGTTTTCTCCCCCATTTTCCTTTCTGTGCCCCTCGCTGCCCCATTTGCGTTGTGCTTGTAATTTTGTTTGTTTTCTCCCCCCATTTTCCTTTCTGTGCCCCTCGCTGCCCCATTTGCGTTGTGCTTGTAATTTTGTCTGTTTTCTCCCCCATTTTCCTTTCTGTGCCCCTCGCTGCCCCATTTGCGTTGTGCTTGTAATTTTGTCTGTTTTCTCCCCCATTTTCCTTTCTGTGCCCCTCGCTGCCCCATTTGCGTTGTGCTTGTAATTTTGTCTGTTTTCTCCCCCATTTTCCTTTCTGTGCCCCTCGCTGCCCCATTTGCGTTGTGCTTGTAATTTTGTCTGTTTTCTCCCCCATTTTCCTTCTGTGCCCCTCGCTGCCCCATTTGCGTTGTGCTTGTAATTTTGTCTGTTTTCTCCCCCATTTTCCTTTCTGTGCCCCTCGCTGCCCCATTTGCGTTGTGCTTGTAATTTTGTCTGTTTTCTCCCCCATTTTCCTTTCTGTGCCCCTCGCTGCCCCATTTGCGCTGTGCTTGTAATTTTGTCTGTTTTCTCCCCCCATTTTCCTTTCTGTGCCCCTCGCTGCCCCATTTGCGCTGTGCTTGTAATTTTGTCTGTTTTCTCCCCCATTTTCCTTTCTGTGCCCCTCGCTGCCCCATTTGCGTTGTGCTTGTAATTTTGTCTGTTTTCTCCCCCATTTTCCTTTCTGTGCCCCTCGCTGCCCCATTTGCGTTGTGCTTGTAATTTTGTCTGTTTTCTCCCCCATTTTCCTTTCTGTGCCCCTCGCTGCCCCATTTGCGTTGTGCTTGTAATTTTGTCTGTTTTCTCCCCCATTTTCCTTTCTGTGCCCCTCGCTGCCCCATTTGCGTTGTGCTTGTAATTTTGTCTGTTTTCTCCCCCATTTTCCTTCTGTGCCCCTCGCTGCCCCATTTGCGTTGTGCTTGTAATTTTGTCTGTTTTCTCCCCCATTTTCCTTTCTGTGCCCCTCGCTGCCCCATTTGCGTTGTGCTTGTAATTTTGTCTGTTTTCTCCCCCCATTTTCCTTTCTGTGCCCCTCGCTGCCCCATTTGCGTTGTGCTTGTAATTTTGTCTGTTTTCTCCCCCATTTTCCTTTCTGTGCCCCTCGCTGCCCCATTTGCGTTGTGCTTGTAATTTTGTCTGTTTTCTCCCCCATTTTCCTTTCTGTGCCCCTCGCTGCCCCATTTGCGTTGTGCTTGTAATTTTGTCTGTTTTCTCCCCCCATTTTCCTTTCTGTGCCCCTCGCTGCCCCATTTGCGTTGTGCTTGTAATTTTGTCTGTTTTCTCCCCCATTTTCCTTTCTGTGACCTCGCTGCCCCATTTGCGTTGTGCTTGTAATTTTGTCTGTTTTCTCCCCCATTTTCCTTTCTGTGCCCCTCGCTGCCCCATTTGCGTTGTGCTTGTAATTTTGTCTGTTTTCTCCCCCATTTTCCTTTCTGTGCCCCTCGCTGCCCCATTTGCGTTGTGCTTGTAATTTTGTCTGTTTTCTCCCCCATTTTCCTTTCTGTGCCCCTCGCTGCCCCATTTGCGTTGTGCTTGTAATTTTGTCTGTTTTCTCCCCCCATTTTCCTTTCTGTGCCCCTCGCTGCCCCATTTGCGATGTGCTTGTAATTTTGTCTGTTTTCTCCCCCATTTTCCTTTCTGTGCCCCTCGCTGCCCCATTTGCGTTGTGCTTGTAATTTTGTCTGTTTTCTCCCCCATTTTCCTTTCTGTGCCCCTCGCTGCCCCATTTGCGTTGTGCTTGTAATTTTGTCTGTTTTCTCCCCCCATTTTCCTTTCTGTGCCCCTCGCTGCCCCATTTGCGTTGTGCTTGTAATTTTGTCTGTTTTCTCCCCCCATTTTCCTTTCTGTGCCCCTCGCTGCCCCATTTGCGTTGTGCTTGTAATTTTGTCTGTTTTCTCCCCCCATTTTCCTTTCTGTGCCCCTCGCTGCCCCATTTGCGTTGTGCTTGTAATTTTGTCTGTTTTCTCCCCCATTTTCCTTTCTGTGCCCCTCGCTGCCCCATTTGCGTTGTGCTTGTAATTTTGTCTGTTTTCTCCCCCATTTTCCTTTCTGTGCCCCTCGCTGCCCCATTTGCGTTGTGCTTGTAATTTTGTCTGTTTTCTCCCCCATTTTCCTTTCTGTGGCCCTCGCTGCCCCATTTGCGTTGTGCTTGTAATTTTGTCTGTTTTCTCCCCCATTTTCCTTTCTGTGCCCCTCGCTGCCCCATTTGCGTTGTGCTTGTAATTTTGTCTGTTTTCTCCCCCATTTTCCTTTCTGTGCCCCTCGCTGCCCCATTTGCGTTGTGCTTGTAATTTTGTCTGTTTTCTCCCCCATTTTCCTTTCTGTGCCCCTCGCTGCCCCATTTGCGTTGTGCTTGTAATTTTGTCTGTTTTCTCCCCCATTTTCCTTTCTGTGCCCCTCGCTGCCCCATTTGCGTTGTGCCCGTATTTTTGTCTGTTTTCTCTCCCCTTGTACTTTGTGCCCCCGCTGCCTCTCGCCATTCCCGCCGCTGCGTCCCCTGCGGCCCCGCCCCCCTGACTGCCCAATCGCTGCCCCAGCCACCCGCCACCCAGCTGCCCCTCCCTCCCACCCCCCAATAACTGGCGGCGCGCTGCGCGGCCGCGCCGCTGGCGCGCCGAAGGCGCGCCTAAGGCAAGCCCGTCTGCGCCCGTCCGCGACTGGACCGCGCCCAGCGCCAGAACCCCTGGATCCCACCGATGCAACACCACTCGACGGACCTACGACGCCGCCACCCTCACCGCACTCAATGCCGGCCGGAACCCTGCCTGCTACCGAGCCTCACCGAGACGCACCCACGGACCCTTCACCTGCCAAACCTGCCGATTCACCTGCCCCCGGACGTGCACCACCTCCGCCAAGTCGAGCACCAGCAGCAACCACCTGAAATGCATCCTGTTGAACACCCGCTCCGTCCACAGGCACGCCGTGGAACTCTGGGACCTGCTCAACGCAACAGCACCGGACATCGCCTTCCTCACCGAAACCTGGATGAACGCCTCCTCAGCGCCCGACATCGCCATAGCCATCCCGGACGGATACAAGATCACCCGGAGGGACCGCGTCAACCAGACGGGAGGAGGCATCGCCATCGTACACAAGAACACCATCCGCATCTCGACTAACTCCGACGAGACCTTCACCGCCGCCGAACACCTACACTTCCAGATACACACTGACCCCAAGACCACCCTCCGAGGCACCCTCATCTACAGACCCCCGGGACCACGCACACTATTCAGCGAAGACATCGCAGACTTCATCAGCCCGCACGCCATGCCCTCCGCCGACTACATCCTCCTAGGGGACCTCAACTTCCACCTGGAGAACAACAACAACAGAAACACCACCGCCCTGCTGGACAACCTCGCCAACCTCGGACTCAAGCAACTGGTGAACACGCCCACCCACTACGCCGGCCACACGCTTGACCCCGTCTTCTCTTCCAGCAAGCACATCTCCTTCAGCCACGCCACCGGACTCCACTGGACCGACCACAGCTGCGTCCACTTCAGCTTCAGAAAGACTGCGACCCACCACCACCCGCAACAGGCTCCCCGCCGGAGCAAGATCACCGCCGAGCAGCTCACCGCCTCCCTCAGCCAGAACACACCCACCAACACAACGGACCCAAACGAAGCAGCCAGCAACCTCGCCAAGTGGCTGACCGCCTGCGCCGACGACCTCGCACAACTAAAAACCCTCCCAGCAGACCCGGAAGCAAGAAAACCCCTTGGTTCACCAACGAACTCAAGGAATCCAAGAAGAATTGCCGCACTCTCGAGAAAACCTGGCGACTCGACCAGACCACAGACAACAGGACCGCCCTCAAGCACGCCACCCGTAAACACCACCAGATGATCCGTGCCACCAAGAAGTCGGCACTCAAAGAACGACTGGACAACAACGCCCACGACAGCAAGGAACTTTTCAGCATCGTCAAAGAGTTCTCCAACGCCGGCGCCGGAAACAACGACATCACCCCCTCGCAAGACCTCTGCAACTCACTCGCCGCGTTCTTCCACCGCAAGATCACCGACATACATAACAGCTTCGACGCACAAACCACGCACCCTACCGCCGAACCAACGCCCGCCACCACCACCCTCTGCAACTGGACCCCGATCAGCACAGAAGACACCACCCGCACGATGAACTCCATCCACTCCGGATCACCAACCGACCCCTGCCCACACCACGTCTTCAACAAAGCTGATGCCACCATCGCACCCCATCTCCGGGACATCATCAACTCCTCCTTCCACACCGCCACCTTCCCGGAGAGCTGGAAGCACGCCGAGCTTACCGCCCTCCTGAAGAAACCAACGGCGGACCCCACCGACCTCAAGAACTACCGTCCCATCTCGCTCCTTCCGTTTCCGGCCAAAGTCATCGAGAAGACCGTCAACAGACAGCTTGCCGCCTTCCTCGAGACGAACGGATCCCTCGACCCCTCGCAGTCCGGGTTTCGGGCCAACCACAGCACCGAGACCGCCCTTATCGCAGCCACCGACGACATCAGAACCCTAACCGACAACGGGGAAACAGCAGCCCTCATCCTCTTGGACCTCTCCGCGGCGTTCGACACCGTCTGCCACCGCACCCTAGTGAAGCGCCTCAGCAACATCGGAATCCGAGAGAAAGCACTGGAATGGATCATCTCGTTCCTCGCCGGAAGAACCCAGAGAGTCCGCCTCCCCCCGTTCAGATCCGAGGCCACCGAAGTCATCTGCGGCGTTCCACAAGGATCTTCACTCAGTCCAACCCTCTTCAACATCTACATGAGCCCCCTCGCAGCCATCGCACGCCAACACAACCTCAACATCATCTCCTACGCCGACGACACCCAGCTGATCCTCTCCCTCACCAACGACCCCACCACCGCCAGAGCCAACCTACACGACGGGATGAGAGACGTCGCCGACTGGATGAGGAACAGCCGCCTTAAACTGAACTCAGACAAGACGGAAGTCCTCATCCTGGGCTCATCACCCTCCGCCTGGGACGACTCCTGGTGGCCCCCGGCCCTGGGCACCGCGCCCAAGCCAACGGACCACGCACGCAACCTGGGCTTCATCCTGGACTCCTCCCTGTCAATGACCAGACAAGTCAACGCCGTCTCATCTTCGTGCTTCAACACCCTGCGCATGCTCCGCAAGATCTTCAGATGGATCCCCACTGAAACCAGGAAGACCGTCACCCAGGCACTCGTCACCAGCCGACTGGACTATGGGAACACCCTCTACGCCGGAACCACAGCCAAACTTCAAAAAGACTCCAGCGCATCCAGAACGCCTCCGCACGACTCATCCTGGACATCCCCCGACACAGCCACATCACCGGACACCTGAAAGACCTGCACTGGCTCCCCGTCAGCAAGAGAATCACGTTCAGACTCCTCACCCACGCACACAAGGCCCTCCACGACCTGGGCCCAAAGTACCTCAACGACCGCATGACCTTCTACACGCCCACCCGCCAGCTACGATCAACCAGCCACGCCCTCGCCACCGTACCACGCATCCGCAGAACCACCGCCGGAGGAAAATCCTTCTCCTACCTGGCAGCCAAGACCTGGAACTCCCTCCCCACTCACCTTCGGCGAACCCAGGACCATCTCTCCTTCAGGAAGCAGCTCAAGACCTGGCTGTTCGAGCAATAACTTACCCCCTCCCCCAGCGCCTTGAGACCCTCCCGGGTGAGTAGCGCGCTCTATAAATGCCGTGATTGATTGATTGATTGATAGTTTTCTTTACTACTGATAAATCAATGCAACCATTACGCCTCAGGCCACAACCCTCTGCTCCTCATTTTACTCACACTGCCACAATTCCCTCCTGCCCTTCAGCAATCACTACTCCTCACATCCTCAGCCTGCCATGGGATGGGCTAGAGGCTCAGCTCTACTCTGAGCTGCAGTGTCCCTTCCCAATGGGAAGTAGCTCAGTTTTTGTCCTCAAAGCAGGTTTTTAAAAACCTAAATGGCATTGGGTCCACAAATATGGATAGTCCTCAACCCATATCTCAGGGCAAAATCCCTCAGATTCAGTAAAAGGCAAAAAAATAAGCTTTTTAGGGGAACCTTTGGTAAAGACGGATTTCATGAGGTTACAATGAAGAATGTTGATGTTAGAACCATTCTACCTGACCAGGTGTAAATGACTTCTCCGTGATTTCTTACAATGTATACTTTGCTTCCTTCATTCTCTGCTAGCACCCCATAATCATCACAAAATGACTATTGGTGCATTCTTCAATACATACATAAATAAATAAAGTGCTAGGCAGAGGCTTTCAGATATCTGTGTTGGGATATTTTGTTTTTGTTGGACTACATATTCAGAAATGTGGAGTTATCTCTCCCATGCATTTAACAAGATGCTGTGGGGAGAAGTTATGTTAGACAACAGTTTTGCTAGTTGCTTATGATTGATTTTACTCTGGGCGGTGAAGCCTGCTGCAATTAAGGTCCCTACCTGCGTCAGCTTTGATCTCCTACGCTCCCCATTGCATCTATATGATGTCTGTATTCATTTGAGGTTCAGAAGTGGACTATTTGCTGTAGACACCATCTGAAGCTCTCCTTGAAATATTATCAGATACAGTGGATCTTGTGGCGTTTATAGACCTGTTCTTCTTCAAGTTGTCTCCATAAAGAATGTGGCTGGTCTCAGTCAATGTTGTGGTACTCTAAGTGTCCTGTTCTAAGTTGCTGTTGCAAGGATTTGTCCTCTTCTAACTACAAGGAGTGAACCCTTGATAAACATGTACCAGGCAGCGCAGAGTGAAACTAGGTTGATGTAAGCTCAGCATGGACTAGGGTTGTACAGTAGGGTTGTACTCTGGTTTTGCATGCCCTCCAACTGTGGTCTTGCGGTTTGAGAACACCACCATGGAGACAGGATGGTGAAGTTAATTCTGCCACAGGACTTTCCACCGAACGTGACTGCTCCAATCGAGGATTTAGTGCTTCCTTCATAAATTAAAGGATTTTCCATTATCAACCATCAGCAAGGGTGTAATACGTAATGGCAAATGACGCTGTAGGGGTAGTCAGTGGGCTGATGTGAATATTTAATACAGCTGGGAATAGCATGTGACGGTAGAATAGAATTTGAGGTGTATGGGGGAAGCTGAACCACCTAAGCGTGCCAAGCAAGATAGATATGAACCAAAGTAACTGCCTGGCCTCTATTTCCAGTGTGATGGAGAGAGGATGTTCAACAGTGTCAAATGCAACTGAGGGGGCTAGAATCAGCACCAATCAGTTCCCTCCGCAAGCCCATCTGGCTCAGCATTACAACTTACTTTGGTCCTCTTGTAGTTATGAGGCCACCTTAGATGTTTCCCAGAACTGGGACTATTAGAAAGGAGTTAGACGTTTCATCCGTACGCATGTTGAAAGTTGGGCTTCTTCAGCAGCATAGTCAATAAAATATTTTTCGCAGTGGATCTCAGCCAGTCTTAAAATATGCATGAGCAATAGGTTCAAGTAATGGGAAATCCAAAGGAAGAGTAATTTGTAAGATCTATTGTCCTGTACATCTAGGACCCAATCAACTGAAGCTGAAATGCATTTAATAACTATTTGTATTTTAATGGAGTTTAACCCCTTAACTGCTGGGCCTTTTCCCCCCCAGTGCTGAGCCCTTTTTTGGCTATTTGTAGTAGTTCGCGATTAGGCCTCTGTAACTTTTTGACCACATAAGGTATCCATGCCAAATTTGCGTCCTTTTCTTCCAACATCATGGGGATTCTAAAGGTACCCAGGGTTTATGGATTCCCCTGGAGGGGTCCCAGATTTTAGCCAAAATACAGCTAAATTTTGTTTTTTGGGGGAAAAATGGGAAAAAAGTCCCGCATATGAAAGCGTCTGGGTTTTTCCCCTGCAAATGGTATCAAAAAAGGGTTTGTGGGGCTGAAATCTCCATTTTCCCAGCTTTTAGGGAATGACAGACTTTTGTCAGAAAACCAAAAAATGTTACACAGTTTTGGCATTTTTCTGGGACATAGCCTATTTTTGCTATTTTTTGTTCTTTCAACCTCCTTCCAGTTAATGGTAGAAATGGGTATGAAAGCAATAATGGATCCTGGAAATCTATACATTTTAGAAAAGTAGACAAAATGCTGAATTCAGCAAGGGGTCATTTGTGTAAATCCATCAAGGTTTCTTTATAGAAACTAACAGTTAAATATAGGAAAAATGGAAAATTAGTTGAAAAAAACAGCCTTTTGTGTCAACGTTTTCACCTGTAACTTCTTCTAATTATGACTGCTCTTTGAAAGCAATATACCGTTACATCCACTGGACCTTACTGGTTGTGGGGATATATAGGACTTGTAGGTTCACCAAGAACCCGACGAACCCAGAGCCAAAAACTGAGCAGCGTCTTGCAATGGTTTTTTATTATGTACCGGGTATATAGCAATTATTCTGGGAAAATGTATACATGGAATATTCGGTATGAAAGACTCCTATGTATTTCTGAAATGGGAACACAATATAGAGTTTAGAAACAGTAGATATTTGCACATTTCTGAAATTGGTAATACTCATACTGCATGAGAATTATAGGTCATTTTTCAAAATAACTTCTTTTTACACATTGTCTTTCATTTGGAAGGCAGAAATGCATCGAAAGTCAATAGGTAATAACAGTTGCTTTACAAATCTGAATTACCGTAAGTGTCCCGATAAAAATTGTACCTCACTTGTGTGGCTAGGCATAGTGCCCACGACAGGAAACGGCTCAAAACGCAACGTGAACACACCACATTTTCACAATGAAAAATTACCCTTTTGTGCCTAGCTGTAGTTTTTGAACCCTTGCTCTGCCGGCACCCAGGGAAACCTAGCAAACCTATACATTTTTCAAAACTAGACACCCAGGGGAATCCAGGATGGGGTTACTTGACTGCTTCTCACCAGGTTCTGTTACCCAGAATCCCTTGCAAACCTAAAAAATGGTAAAACAAAAACACATTTTCCCTACATTTCTGTGGTGGAAAGTTCTGGAATCTGTGTGGATACACAAATTTCAACCCACCCTGCGTTCCCCAAAGTCTTCCGAGAAAAATGGTACCTCACTTGTGTGGGTAGGCCTAGAGTCTGCAACAGGAAATGGCGCAAAACGCAACGTGGACACACCCCAATTTCACAGTGAAAAATGACCCTTTTTTGGCAAAGTGCCTAGCTGTAGTTTTTGAATCCTAGCTCTGCCTGCATCTAGGGAAACCTAGCAAACCTATACATTTTTGAAAGCTAGACACCCAGGGGAATCCATGATGGGGTGACTTTACTGCCTCTCACCAGGTTCTGTTACCCAGAATCCCTTGCAAACCTAAACAATTGTCAAAAAAAACACATTTTCCTCACATTTCTGTGGTGGAAAGGTCTGTAATCTGCGCGGATCCACAAATTTCTACCCACCCCACGTTCCGCAAAGTCTTCCGAGAAAAATGGTACCTCACTTGTGTGGGAAGACCTAGTGCCCGCGACAGGAAACGGTGCAAAACGCAACGTGGACACACCACAATTTCACAGTGAAAAAAGACCCTTTTTTGGCAAAGTGCCTAGCTGTAGTTTTTGAACCCTAGCTCTGCCGGCACCTAGGGAAACCTAGCAAACCTATACATTTTGAAAACTAGACACCCAGGGGAATCCAGGATGGGGCGACTTGACTGCTTCTCACCAGGTTCTGTTACCCAGAATCCCTTGCAAACCTAAAAATGGTAAAAAAACACATTTTCCCTACATTTCTGTGGTGGAAAGTTCTGGAATCTGCGTGGATACACAAATTTCAACCCACCCTGCGTTCCCCAAAGTCTTCCGAGAAACATGGTACCTCACTTGTGTGGGTAGACCTAGTGCCCGCGACAGGAAATGGCGCAAAACGCAACGTGGACACACCCCAATTTCACAGTGAAAAATGACCCTTTTTTGGCAAAGTGCCTAGCTGTAGTTTTTGAATCCTAGCTCTGCCTGCATCTAGGGAAACCTAGCAAACCTATACATTTTTGAAAACTAGATACCCAGGGGAATCCAGGATGGGGTGACTTTACTGCCTCTCACCAGGTTCTGTTACCCAGAATCCCTTGCAAACCAAACAAATTATCAAAAAAACACATTTTCCTCACATTTCTGTGGTGGAAAGGTCTGTAATCTGCGCGGATCCACACATTTCTACCCACCCCACGTTCCCCAAAGTCTTCCGAGAAAAATGGTACCTCACTTGTGTGGGTAGGCCTAGTGCCCGCGACAGGAAACGGTGCAAAACGCAACATGGACACACCACAATTTCACAGTGATAAACGACCCTTTTTTGGCAAAGTGCCTAGCTGTAGTTTTTGAACCCTAGCTCTCCCGGCACCTAGGGAAACCTAGCAAACCTATACATTTTTGAAAACTAGACACCCAGGGGAATCCAGGATGGGGTGACTTGACTGCTTCTCATCAGGTTCTGTTACCCAGAATCCCTTGCAAACCTAAAAAATTGTAAAAAAACCCACATTTTCACTACATTTCTGTTGTGGAAAGTTCTGGAATCTGCGTGGATACACAAATTTCAACCCACCCTGCGTTCCCCAAAGTCTTCCGAGAAAAATGGTACCTCACTTGTGTGGGTAGGCCTAGAGCCTGCGACAGGAAATGGCGCAAAATGCAACGTGGACACACCCCAATTTCACAGTGAAAAATGACCCTTTTTTGGCAAAGTGCCTAGCTGTAGTTTTTGAATCCTAGCTCTGCCTGCATCTAGGGAAACCTAGCAAACCTATATATTTTTGAAAACTAGACACCCACGGGAATCCAGGATGGGGTGACTTTACTGCCTCTCACCAGGTTCTGTTACCCAGAATCCCTTGCAAACTTAAACAATTGTCAAAAAAACACATTTTCCTTACATTTCTGTGGTGGAAAGTCCTGAAATCTGCGTGGATCCACAAATTTCTACCCACCCTGCGTTCCCCAAAGTCTTCCGAGAAAAATGGTACCTCACTTGTGTGGGTAGGCCTAGTGTCCACATCAGGAAACGGCGCAAAACGCAATGTGGACACACCTCAATTTCACTGTGAAAAATGACCCTTATTTGGCAAAGTGCCTAGCTGTAGTTTTTGAACCCTAGCTCTGCCAGCACCTAGGGAAACCTAGAAAACCTATACATTTTTGAAAACTAGACACCCAGGGGACTCCAGGATGGGGTAACTTGGCTGGCTCTCACCAGGTTATGCTACCCAGAATCCCATGCAAACCTAAAAAATTGTCAAAAAAAACACATTTTCCTCACATTTCTGTGGTGAAAAGTTCTGGAATCTGCATGGATCCACAAATTTCCACCCACCCCGCGTTCCCCAAAGTCTTCCGATAAAAATGGTACCTCACTTGTGTGGGAGGCCCAAGTACCCGCGACAGGAAATGGCCCAAAACGCAACTTGGACACACCACATTTTCACAGTGAAAACGGACCCTTTTTCAACAAAGTGCCTAGCATTAGATTTTGAACCATAGCTCTGCCGGCACCTAGGGAAACCTAGGAAACCTATACATTTTTGAAAATTAGACACCCAGGGGACTCCAGGATGGGGTGACTTGGCTGGCTCTCACCAGGTTATGCTACCCAGAATCCCTTGCAAACCTAAAATATTGTAAAAAACAAACATTTTCCTCACATTTCCGGGGTGGAAAGTTCTGGAATCTGCGTGGATCCACAAAATTCCACCCACCCCGCGTTCCCCAAAGTCTTCCGATAAAAATGGTACCTCACTTGTGTGGGAGGCCTAAGTACCCGCGACAGGCTAGGGCCCAAAACATATTGAGGTGACATTAAAATTGCCTCTCACAAAACATCCTGGTTTTGCAAGGGGGGTCACCTCGGTTTTTGGCCCCGTGCTCGGCGGCCAGCTTGGGAAACCTATCAAACCCACACATTTCTGAAAACTAGACACCCAGGGGGTTCCAGGGAGGTATGACTTCGTGGATCCCCCAACGTTTTCCTACCCAGAATCCCCTGCAAACCTTGAATTTAGCTGAAGAAATCACTTTTTCCACACATTTTTGTGTGGGAAAGTTGTGGCATCGCCGGGCAGACACGCATTTCCTACCACCCAGCGTTCCCCAAGGTCTCCCGATAAAAATGGTACCTCACTCGTGTGGGAGGCCCAAGTACCCACGACAGGCTAGGGCCCAAAACGTATTGAGGTGACGTTAAAATTGCCTATCACAAAACAACCTGGTTTTGCAAGGGGGGTCACCTCGGTTTTTGGCCCCGTGCTCGGCGGCCAGCTAGGGAAACCTATCAAACCCACACATTTCTGAAAACTAGACACCTGGGGGGTTTCAGGGAGATATGGCTTGCGTGGATCCCCCAACGTTTTCTTACCCAGAATCCCCTGCAAACCTCAAATTTAGCTGAAAAAATCACTTTTTCCACACATTTTTGTGTGGGAAAGTTGTGGCATCGCCGGGCAGACATGCATTTCCTACCACCCAGTGTTCCCCTAGGTCTCCCGATAAAAATGGTGCCTCACTCGTGTGGGAGGCCCAAGTACCCCCGACAGGCAAGGGCCAAAAACGTATTGAGGCAACATCAAAATTGCCTATCACAAAATGTTTTGGGCCCTAGAGGACAAGAGGACACGGAGCAGACAACACTGTCAACACCTGTCCCACAGAGACATCGTCAAATTGTGCCTCCACTACCACTTTTAGAGGGAGAACCAGAGTCCATAGGGGATGAGGCCCAGCCAGACCAGGAACAGCGTGCACAACAGGTCCACGATCAGCCCCTTGTGCACCGTAGGGTAGAAACATGCAGGAGACGCATGCCAAGGGCAACCACCAGCGCAGCTGCTGTAGAGGATCTGACGGGGTTTGCCGGACTGGAAGGCACCATGGTTAAGGTACAGCGCCTGCAAAGCAAATCAGAGGTCAATACACAGGCAGCTGGTGTCTGTCAACCATAACCTGAGTGACATGAAGGAGGGCATCAGAGAAATGACGGGCGCAATTAAAGAACTGTGTGCCACCATGAAGAGAGACCAGGCAGCCAGACGCAGGGGGAGACAACGTCTCTACAGCCGTCTGGACACATAGAGCAAGGCGGTCAACCGCCTGTGTAATGCCACTTCCCTGCTGTCATGCCGCTCAGTTAGCATGCAGGTTGAAATGGGGCCAAAGGGTTGGTGCAGGTGACTAACTCGGTAGAACAGCTGCAGACAGCTACCATAGGTGGCACAGGACTCCTGGGCTCAGGGGATAGTGAGAAGCTCTCAAGCAGAAGCAGCATCACCCCACCAATTGCCGAACACAGATGGCGCAGTGTGAGGCAGGGAACAACACCGAATGCCTCAAGGGAGAGTAGCCAGTACCTTGAGCATGCGACTGCAGGACGTGCACGTAAAAGATAGACTGTCACCAAAGCAGAATGCCAATGGGTGATGTAACCCATTGCATGTGGACTTTTGTTTGACCTTCATCCATGCACTGTGGACTTAACATGTGCAACAGATTGTGACACACATGAAGTGTGTGTTTAGGCTGTGTGACTGATATTTACCTGCAGCTGAAGGAAAGATAAAACACAGTCATGCACAAATCATCTTTTGCATTGTGTCATCATTACTCACCTAGAAATAGTTTCATGTTATCTCATCACGCCTCTGTTGGCCCGCAGCTGCCCCTACACCACCAGCTGGTCTGCAACATGGACCTATGCCCTCATCCTCAGATGATTCTGTATCCGTAAGTTCAACTGGAATTCCTTTTTTAGTTGCTATGTTGTGGAGCATGGCACAAGTAGCCACAATCTTGCAGCAGGCCTCTGGGCTGTATTGTAGCGCTCCTCCACTTTTATGCAGGCATCGGAACCGGCTCTTTAGCATCCAAATGTCCACTCAATTACACAGCGTGTAGATTTGTGTGCGCGATTATACCTTCGTTCCCTAGGATTGGCTGGATTGAGGTACGGTGTAAGGATAAAATCTCGCACAGCATATGCGCTGTCTCCTACAGGATGAAAGACATAAGGTTAATCACTGTCCTCTCACGTCAGACCTTAAGTGTATGTTACAGTTTTAGACATGCATTTACCTAGCAGGTAGTCCTTGCCAAAATCGCCACCAGTGAGACGTGTGTATATCCCACTATGTCTAAATATAAAGGAGTTGTGTGTACTGCCAGGGTATTTTGCAACAATATCGGTGATGATATATTTAGCATTGCAGTTGACTTGTATGTTGAGGGAATGATAAGATTTGCGGTTCCTGAATACATACTCATTGTTTGATGGGCGTGAGAGGGCTACATGGGTTCCATCTATACAGCCAATGACATGGGGAAATTGGGCAATCTGGTAGTAGTCCTGTTTTGTTTGCTGTAATGCCTGTTGTGTGGTGGGGAATTGGATGTGATGGTAGCCTCTGTACCATTGCATCCAAGAATGCATGGAAGAAGCGCGACAGGCAACTCTGGAAGACCCCTCCTGCTGCTGCTATCACCCCCTGGAAACTCCCTGATGCCAGTAAGTGCAGTGAACACTGGACCTGCACATGGGTTGAAATGGTTGGGTCCTGCAGGTTGAGTGTTCAAGCAAGGGTTTTAGCTCAGCAATCAAGTCCATAATGGTAGCTGAGTCCAGCCTATACTTCTCATGGATCTCCTCCTCAGTCTGCTGGAACAGAGTGATGCGCACTCTGAAGATCCGTTCCTGTCACCTCCTTCTCTGTGCTGCAGCTCGAATTCACATCCTCCTGGCTATCACATACAGCGCTGCCATTGTGGAAGTCCCTGTTGCATTGTGGGCTTGTTACCACCTGCTTTGAGTTGGTGGTAAAATGCATGTGCAAAATTGCAAATTTTGCCTATTCGGCAATGTGCGACTATTTCATCCATTTCCTTGCGAATTCGTAAATTGCGATTACTTTATTTGCGAATATTGCAAATAGCGTGTCAGTAAATGCGAATCCGCAAATATAATTCTCAATTTTTGAGGCTCGCAAAATAGGTATTCGCAAATTTTGCGATTACCTATTTTGCACTGCGAATCTATGTTGTACATGGGAAAAGGCAATTTTGCGATCGCAAACACTGGTTTTTTGCGATTTGCAGTGGTGGCGACCTCAAAATAGCTTGATACATATGCCCCAATGTCCTAAATATCCCCACTTTATTCCGCTGTGAATGCAGGTATGAGGTAGATACCCTGAAATCTTTGATTAATTTTCAGCCAATAATGGGATATTGAAATATCTTGCTATTTTGCCCCACGAGCGGACAAGGATGATGAAACACAAGTGGACCATGGAGCACATTGAGGGAATGATGATCCCATGGTCAAGATAATGTTGCATCATCTGGCCCTTGTACTTCCAGGCAATCAGAAGAGCAGTTTTTGAATGAATGGTTGGGGCATGGTGAGGTTCTGTAAGCCTATGCCTCAATGTGCTTTAGGGATGGATTGAGAACCCTACATTTAAAGCGGGTGTCTAGCGGAAGCCTATGGTTATTTTAGTAAGTTTCTTTGAGTTTGTAAGACTTCTTCCCAATGTTGAAAACCCTGTCTTTGTGCCACTGGTTTCAAACCACAATAGTATTACACAATTGTTTAAAGCACCTGAACATTGTCCACAAGGCATGGAGGATTCTATTACAGACTTAGGAAGGTGCAGAGTTCACTCCTTATTAGCTACAATGTTTGATTTCTGCTTAACACATCTCTTGGGACGCAATTTGTTTATAATAATCATGATCACAAAAAGGGAGCCCTTATAATTACACTGAAGTACCAGTATTATACGTGTGTGCACTGATCCAAACATCCGCTGGGATGCATCCGTGCACCAGTGGCCTTTGGATAATACCTTTAAAAACCTGGTGCTTTTGGAGCAGCAGTGTCACAGCGGGTACCACATCGGAAGAGAGCCTAACTTTACAGTATCAGCAATGCCTTTGGAAGAAACCAGCTTTCTAATTGTGCTTCATTACATCCATGATTCTGAAAGCTGATATTGATGTTTGGTTGGAATTCACGCTCATTGATCCTTGTGAAAATTTACATAGTATCCCGCAGAACAGCATCAATGATTCCTTTAGTCCTTGCGTTTCTTCTACTGCTCTTGCCTGTGGGGCAAGGAACCCTGCCGACAGCGTGCGCGCTTCAGGTTTGGAAGCAAGAATCCTATTCCAGAGCTGGGGACATCATCATTGGGGGATCATTTGTCATTCGTTCCAAACCTTCATCCCCTGAACCAACCTTTGAGGAAGAACCAGAGGCAATATCATGTCAGGGGTAAGAATAACGTGCTGATACATGTTCAGAAGTGCCACTGCTGATATTCCGTGGGGGGTAAGAACAGTTTATCATAGAAGATATAGAAGTGTCACAGCTCATATCCTGTGAGAGGTATGAACACTTTATTTCAATATGTATATAAGTGTCACAACTGATATACTATGAGGAGTGAGACCAATTTATTACAGTATGAATATGTGTCACAGCTCATATCCTGTGGGTTGTGTGTCAGACTCTCGGCTACAAAAATATTGTGCAAGAAAAATATTGCTGCCAAAATATTAACAACCAAAACATTGTGAAGCTTACTATGAATAGGCAAGTATCGATTTACTATTCTGAACTCTGTATCTTCTTACCTTGAATATGCACGTCACCAAGGTATACATATGTGAACAGGGCAGGCTCTAGGGTGGTGTGAATGCTGCAGTCACACCTGGTACTGACTTTGGGGGGTGCTGTGTTAAAAAATAACAAGGGTTTTAAAAGCGCTAGCTGCAGAGCTCCTTGTGTGTCCAGCAGTTTTCAGGCAACAATAAAAATGTTAAGATAACCAGTGCTTATTGTGCCTGCTGGAGAGAGATCAGAGTTATGTTTAATGGCAATTTGCACCCATGATAAACTAGCAAACAGGGTTAATATGCCTGCTGCAATGAACGTGTACCATAAAGAGCATTCATCTGCATTTTATGAGGTTAGCTCAGTGGGTTATTGCTATTGTCACAGAATTCCTTTTGTTACTTGCAGTTCATAAGTTAGAACCCTAATATAGCACAGTGAGCTATGAACTCTCATCAAAGTGCCGCATGCAAACTGCATGGTATAGGTAAGAATTGTATGTCTTTTTCCAGTATTTCATTATTCTGATGTTGCTAAAAAGGGTTCATTTGGGTAGAAATACATTCTTAATAGTAAAGCCTGAGTTTGTGCTTCTCCAAACATTCTTAAAATATACTGCTCACTAGTATCGGTGACATGTGACGCCTTCACCGTGCAGTCCTCTTTGTCTTATGTAACATTTCGTGTAGACTGATTTACAAAATTGAGGGGCATATTCACAAGGAGCTTTCGCCAAATTAACGGCACTTTATCGCAGCCAAAGTTGTGATAAATGTACCCCCCCATTCCCAAGCCGGTGTTAACAGTAACCCTGGGCGAAGTACTACGCTACGCTTGCGTAGTTTGCGAAGTTTGCGCTACTTCGCACAACACGAATTGCACGTAGCACAGTGCAAACACGCGTAGCGCAGCGTAGCGTAGTGCAGCGGTCATTTTTTGCTTGCTCGCGGTCCTCAACGTCAAGTTGGCGACCGCGAGCAAGCAAAATGACATCCCGGCGAGACTTTTTCCTCGTTCGCGATCAGTAACATCAAGTTGCCGATCGCGAGCGTGGAAAATAAACCTCCCGGCGAGATTCTCAACGCGGGGAGGTCAGGTTTCTCACTGCGAGTGGTCGCGTATGCTCGCGACCGCTCGCGATGAGAAACTACCAGTTTGCGTTGAGAAAGCTGCCGCTCGAGTAAAAATCTACTCGTGCGGCAGTAAAAGACAGCTCGCACTGTGCAAGATGCCGTTTTCAATGATTGCACAGTGCGGACAAGCATCCGGCACTGTGCAATCATTGCGAACAGCGCACTACGCAGTTCGCGTAGTGCTATGCTTAGCTCGCGTAGTGCGAACTGCACTTCACATAGCTTCGTGCAACGCTACTTCGCGAACTACGCCCAGGCTTAGTTAACAGCCCACAGCACCAGTTTTCCCGCGATAGCAGCAGCAAAAAACATAGCCACCGAGGACGCTCGCAAATATAGCTAATGAGATGCAGAGTAGGCGTTCTCGTGACTAAAGCCGAGACAACAGCACACCTCAACATTCACAACCACCAGCCACATCTGCGATAAAAACACAAAACAGGCGATAAGGCGCGTTAGCACCAGGAAATCTACACCTGCTCTGACCTGGTGTAAAGTCGGACGGCAGCCAGCACCACAAAAGGGAGCACAGCCCAGGGCCACATCCGAAGGACAACAGATGCCATGGAGCCACACATCATGCGTACCGGACACCCAAGAGGGCCACAACACCCACCGCCACCACCCCAGGACCACCCCTCCCTGGCACCCCCCGACCAAAGACATGCCACATTAGCCACACCTAAACATGTACAAAATATTCCGCTTGATGCCGCACAATCACAACTTGTGACATGGATGTGTCGTCACAGAAATGACCAGCACACATTCACTTTCGAAGTAACAAATGAAACTTTATTAAAATGAACAATGAAATGAAATGAAGACACATGGCCGCTCCCCTCCGGACAATACGTAGGTCACAGTCTGTAAAACAAAAAACATGATGAGAAGGTGTGTCCTACGCACATCAGAGGACAGAGAGAGAGCGAAGGAGCGAGAGAGGAAGAGAGGGAACCTGCACTGGCTCCCCGTCGACAGGAGAATCTCCTCATCCACGCACACAAGGCACTCCACAAGACTGGCCCAGCCTACCTCAACAGACGACTCCTCTTCTACGTCCCCAACCACCAGCTCCGCTCCGCCGACCTCTCCCTCGCCACCGTCCCTCGCATTCGAAGAACTACCACCGGCAGCAGATCCTTCTCCCACCTCGCCGCCAAGACCTGGAACACCCTTCCACTAAGCCTACGACAGACCCAAGACCTGCTGACCTTCAGGAGTCTACTCAAGACCTGGTTGTTCGACCAGTAGCAGCACCCCCCCCCTTTTTTCTCCCCAGCGCCTTGAGACCCTCGCGGGTAAGTAGTGCGCTCTACAAATTCTGTGATTGATTGATTGATTGATTGAGGGAGAGAGAGAGGGAGAAGAGGAGAGAAAGAGGAAGAGAGGGAGGGAGAGAGAGAGGGAGAGAGAGAGAGAGAAGAGGATAGAAAGAGGAAGAGAGGGAGAGAGAGAGAGAGTGCCGCCCCTGCGCACCCAGGCCACACTGCTCACCTGCTGCCACTGGTGTGTCTCCAACCACGTGCCGGTATGTAGGGCAGTTCACCAGGTCACACATCTGATTCAGAGCCGTCAGCTGAAACAGAGCCCAGATACATGACTGGCACAGTACACACACTTGCACAAGACAACATCGCCTGCCCGCCCATGCACACCCAGGCCTCAATGCTCACCTTCCACCACCTGCGCGTAGGCAGGAGGTCCCACCACGTGCCACTGCAAGCCACAAGCCCGGGGCCCGCTGACATGGCACCCTCCACATCATGCAGCCCCGCTCCTCAGGCCACCAGGTCTCACGTTTGGTGCTGGGTCTTGAGTACTCCATGGCAGAGGACATACCAGTGCACCCGGCACCATCGCAGACTGCACACCCGCTCAGCCCAATGGGTGCCACCAACTCTGGGATCCCGGAAGCGACGCCACATGGCGGTAGTCCCGCGCTGCCTGCTGGCTCTGGCCTTCACTGCGGTCCAGCAGGGCACACAAAACCTGAGCTGTCCGGACCGCCGGGACGGGGCATCATCGCAGGCTGCACACCCGCTCAGCAGCTCAAGGTGCCACTGACACAGTGCACCCCAAGTCACCGTCCCATGGTGGGGTGCCTGTGCCATCCGCAAGGCCTCGTGTGCCACCAACCCTGTGCAACCCCAGTCTGCGCCACGTGGTGGTAGGCCCGTGCCTCACTCAAGGCCTCGGATGCCACTAACCATGTGCGCAGCAACTCATGGGCCCTATATGAGTGCGAACTGTGGGGCATCCATCATCCAGTCACCACCGGAAGAGGGGAATGTGACGTCGTCGGACCCTTATGTTGGCGGAGTCACATGGCCTGTGACGCCTGTGCCGGATGGGTGTGGTGTGTGTGAAAACCTGCCCTCAGGGAGTGGCTGTGACATGCTGATGACTAGACCAGTGACCTGCACACCAATAGCGAGTACGGCTGCGACGGGTAGCAATGAGGGCCCCCCCTTGGGGAGTAAGCAGAGTGCACTGGCCTGCCGTACGCCGGACCAGCGCAGGGCTTGCAACAATGACTCGTGGGCTCTGGGCGTGGTCTAGTCCATGTCCGGACAAGAAAGTGACTGATGCGTGTGTCCCTGCTGCAGTGTTCATGGAACCCGCTACACAAGATGCAATGTCGCACCCCCTTACTGGCATCCCACAGGATTACCATCATTGACGCAAGGGAAGGCACTGTCCCCACATTCATCCACACATCCACACAGGAATGACGTAAGACATTACACAGCAGTGCGTCACTGTTTGTTTATTTGCACATGCAGTGCAGTCATGCAGCTGGAGTGGTACAGGGCAATGCCAAGCACACCATACAATATGGGCCCGTGGAGGGCCAGCCAGTGTCCATCCGGGGATGACCTGTACTGCAGAAGAGGAAGGGTACAGTCCACAGTCTGTCCGCCGTGTCATTAGTTGTCAAACAGCATGTGGCAGTCCATGTCGCTGTCCAAGGTGAGTGCCTCGGAGTGTATCGGGGGTCAGTGGTAGGTCTTGAGGCCATGTGCGGCACCAAGCAGAAACACGCAAGGTGGCGGTAATGGATGCTAGTGCCTGGTCCTCCTGACCACAGTCCCATCGACGTCCTCGTCCCCGGGTGTGTGCCCTGCCCCACCTGTGGGTGTTGCAGTGCCGGCTGTGGCACTGTGTGCCACTGACTCATCACGGGCCGGAGGAGGATTGTCGGCCGCACTGTGTGGCAGTGACACATCAGGTGCCGGAGTGGATACGCCTGCCGCACTGGGAGGCACTGACACACCAGGGGGCGGAGATGTGGATGGTGTGGGGGCAGCAGCATTCATCATCGCCACACCTTGTGGCAGCAATGCCATGACGAGGACATGCAGGGCACGGTAGATCCCATCTACATTTCACTGATGTGCAGTGGTGGCTGCCATCCTTTCCGCCTCCATCCGCACCATGTCCTCCATGAGCCTCCGCATGTGTGCCAGCTTAAGGCTGGCATCGCTGGGGCCACTGTGAGTGGACAGGTATTCTTCCCTCCGCGTCATGACTCCAGAGATGTCAGCCAAGGATGGCGTCCAGTTTGTTAGCCATGAGCTCGAACCCCACCCGCACCTGCTCGGCCGTCTCCCTCTGGCCCTCCAGCACACGGCGTTGGAAGGCCATTTGTTGTTCCTGGGGGTCTTGGGAGGGTGCAGGGGCTGTGGGTGCCTCCTGCTGGGTGGTTTGGGTGGTGGGTGGGGTCTCATGGATGTGGCTGGGCTGCCCGGATCCTGGAGGTGAGTTGCGGAGGTGGTCAATGACGTCTTGGATGTCGATGCTGGTGTTGTTCTCCTCCTTGTCATCAGTGAAGAGTGGCTGTGACTGCTCTCAATGAGGTGTTGAAGATGCCCCTGCGATGTGAAGGGGAGATGGTGTATTACAATGTGTCCACATGTATGTAGCCGCATGGTACAGGTTGACATTTAGACAGCATGGCATTGGACATTGTGACAGTCTGTGGGTCTGGGCGAGGACCCAGAGTGATTGTGGGTGTGCACTGTGCCCTGCTTGCTTGTGCATGTGTGCCATTGTGGCCATCTCCCCCGTCCCCCCAGTACCTGGTGGTCACTCACCCTGTTGCGGTTGTGTTGTGTCCTGTCGAGCAGTGTCCGGTCCCCCGACTCCGGCCACAGTCTCCACACTGATGACTGTCGACACCATGTCATCCAGCTCCAGCTGTGGCACTGGGCCCCCACCTCCAGTCTGCGTTGCTGCCTTCAGGTTGGCGGAGAGTTTATCCTTGGTTTTGCGCTTGATGTCATTCCATCGCCTTTTGACCTCGTCCATTGTCCGCTTGTGCTCTCCGACGGCATTCACCTTGTCAACGATGTCCCGCCATATTCCATTTTTGGTGCCCAATGACACGTTGGAGGTGACGAAGAGTTGTTGATGGTGTTCCATCACCTCCGTGACTATGATCCTGTTCGCCTGCGGACTGAACTTGGTCTTCCTGGTCTTCTTGTCCATGCCCTTCCCTGTCCCCGAGGTCCCAGGCTGGTCGTCCGGGGTGCTTGTGGGGTTGCGCTCGTCCTCTGCGCCTGCTCCGGCTGCCTCCATGGTGCTTGTGTGTTGGTCAGTTTGGGTGTGGGTTTTTTTTTCTGCTTTTTCGTGAGGTTTCTGACGCCTACCAGGTGTGTGTGTTGCAGGCCTGGCGCTGCTCGTCGCTGGTTTCCTCATTGCGCTTTGGCCCATAGCGTGTTTTTTGGTGTTGTGGTTTGTGTTTTTATCTCCATCGTGGTGGTTGTATCGCGGACTTTGTCCGAGGTTTCATCAGACTATCGCATGCTACCGCCTTGTTGTGAATTCCACGTTGACACGGGGTTATTTTCCCGTGATAGGCCGCGTTATTGAAAGTTGCGTTACGCTACTCTTGCGTTAGTTATCACACGTTCTTGTGAATATACCCCTGAGTATCGCCCGCTTCAAGTCCAAAGGGAGGACTGCACATTTATCTAGCTTTGAAATTAAAAAATATCTAATCAGGCTAAGATGTGTCATTACACTTCTTAAAGCTTACAAATCTGGAAGACTGATAGGGCCAGAGACCGTGAACTGTAGACTGTGTGATTACAAACACGAATGTAGTTTGTACCTGTAACAAACTTAAGGACTTAAGGCAAGTTTAGTTTATCCAAGTATTTCGTCAATTTGGAATTAGGCAATGCCAGGCTGCAATAGAAACATGTGCCACGCCCAGTTAGCTGCTAACTATTTACGCTCCTGAAGGACGCTTATAAAGTTCTAAATAAGAATGATCTGTCTGTATAGAAATTCAAATGCACTGGTGGATAAGATTTAACCCATTTGTTTTACTGAATTTAAGTCTAACACCCAACTGTCAGATGGCCCATTGCACCTTGCATAGTTCGGTTCCACTTTAAGCAGTTTTAGACAAGTAGTCTGGGGCACAAGACGAGTGACTCAATGGTAAATGTCTAACGTAATAGCCTCAGTCAGGACCATGTACTTTATGTACTCGTAGTTTGAGCAGTTATTGAACTATTTTCACATTGAATTAATTTAGCTGAAACTGTTTTATTATTTCCTATTTTAAGAAAGATGCCTTTGATAATTTGATGTTTTTATCTTGTTTTTATTTCAAAATTGTAATGGTTTTAAATAATTGAAAAAAATAAAAATTGTATAACTTACTTACATGTATGATACGTTGTTTCTGTATAATGTGTGTGTTGTAACAAGCTCTGACACCCTACACTGGTAAGAGTAGCGCTATAAAACAAAGGACATGCATGTGACAGAGGGGCTAAGGAGAGATGAGAGACACTATTGGAGCGTAGTAGGGAGGGAATTTTTAGAGAATGAGGTTTTTTGGGGTGCCAAAAACGATTGTTGCACTGGGCGCCACCAGTGCAAAATCTGAAATCTGGATGTGAAGTAAAGTGTAGTAAATCTTGCCTACCTATATTTATTATCTTCACAATATTTTTGTAGTTGTTAGGTTGGTTACAATATTTTTTAGCATTATATTTAGGAGTGATATTCTGGTAGCATACCATCCTGTCAGGGGGAAGAAGCTTTTCAATTAATAGAATCATGGCAAACCAAGGGCCCGGTTATCAAATGTAAAGTTAGACCAAAAGTCTAAATTTAGGCCAAAAGTCTAACTTTACTAGTTTTCGGTATTCACAAAGGTAAGTTATGAGTAGTATCTTTATGACTGCAGGGGTTCCACACTTGGGGCAGAGGTTCTGCACTCGAGATACAATTCCGTCCTGAGTGCGGATATTCCGCCCGAGTGCGGAGATTTCCCCCTATTGTGGAACCTCAGCCCTGAGTGTGGAACCCCCGCTCTGAGTGTGGAACCCCCGCTCTGAGTGCGGAACTTTTACAGTCATAAAGATATTACTTGTAACTTACCTTTGTGAATACAGAAGAGTATTAAAGTTAGACTTTTGGTCTAAAATTGGACTTTTGGTCTAGCTTTACCTTTGTGAATCAGCCCTGATGTTATTGTATTTCACATCCTGAGACAATTCTTTAGAAAAGACAAATAAGTCAGCTGTAGAAAGACCTTTTATTCATCCAAAAGGTCCTATCACCACGCAAGGATGCATTTTGAATAAAAGTGACAGACTTTCTTCACTATCCTCTTTGAGTTGGTGTGTCTAGACTGATCCCCTCAACAGTGGAGAGGTGTGGTGCAGCGGCCAGGGCAGCTGACTCCGGAGCACAGGGTTCACGGTTCGATCTCCGGCGGCAGCTCAGCTCAGCACCATGTGACTCTGGGCAATAGCTCACTTAATATCCACTCTGGCCCCCAGCGCCTTGAGACCCGTAAGGGTGAGTAGCTGCGCTATATAAAAAACGGACTTACTTACAGGTCAAAAAGGCGCAGTGTCTAACTTCACAATAATCGTTTATTAATGAGAACAGTATTAAACCTTTTAAATATGTTGAATAGAGTTTTTTCAACAAGCAGCTCAATATAAGAATCAAACAAGTTAACATGGGGTCACCCCAGACTGAGCAAAGCCAGAGCCAGTGCGCCCCCTGCAGGGCACACGCAGGTACTGTTGAAGTCCTTCCAATCCCATGAAAGATACATACAGGGTTCTATTGCAATGTCACTGACCGAACACATGCCACCAGTGGTGTATCCCTAAATGTTGGACCCACCTTCAGAGTGTGGTGAAGGGCATCTGAGACTGGCATATCTCAGAGCTATTCATGGCCCTAGGATGAATGGGGGCCTGCTGGAGGGTGGGGCTGTGCCTATGCCGGAGGGGCTGCAGGGGCCTGTGTTACACCCCTGCCATGTGCCCAGTAGTGCTTGGTGCAGGAGCAGGCTGCTGATAAGATGGTGGAACTAACACAGACTGGGCTGTTGTGCATTAGTGAACAACTAAATAGAATAATATTTTTTTTGGAGTACAGAAGCTCTTACCAAAGATTGTTTAGGACAAGTATTGACATTGGTTTAAAGTGCTTAGGGCCAGATGTACGAAGTTTAAAGTTTGCGATTACCAGATTGCACATTTTTGCAATTCTCTATTTGTTAATTGCAAACACTAATGTATGAAAGTGTGTTTTACACTTTCTGCGATTCTCAGTGGTCGCAAACAGACCTACCTTATGAATATTAATGAGGTAGGTCTCAGTTTGTGATCCACTGGAAATCGCAGGAATCACAGGGATGCCGGCCAGCTGGGGTCAGTTTGTAAACAGATGTATTGGTCCAGTATGTTTTAAAATATATCATTTTTAGAAACATTTCCACCTCTTTCTTCCTTGAGAACATCACTGATAAAGATAAAAGAACCAATGTACCATTTTCCCAGTCAAATATTAGGGCGACAATCCAGCCTCAGTGCCTCTCACTAATGTTGGGTCATTACTTGGGGCCCTGCCCCCCCAAAATATTTACTTCTGGCTATGAGCCAGGTCTGGTGTTTGGGAACATTATACCTGGATGACTGACACTGCAGTCCCCATCTTTTAATGCAGCTCAGCTCAAGGCGAACAGCAGTTGGTCAGGTTTTTGCTGGTTCAGATTTTGAAAGCAAGTCTGTGCTGTGCGGGTCTGTCTCTCTGTGAGCCTTAGCCCCAACCCACACATCCTCTGACCAAACCCTGACAAAGCCAATCGGTCTGGGCTCTTTAAGATGGATGTGCTCTTTGTTGCAATGGCTGTAGATGGTGAGGTATGGGTTGCTGCACCAATGAGGCACACATAGGGGATGCTGTGATGGAAGAAATTCAAATCTGATACCCTGAAATCCTTGACAGCATCTTCAAACACAGAGAACTAATTGCATTGGCTATAAATAGCAGAGCAATAGCAGAGCAATCCCTCGTGGGTTCAGTGTTCACACATCAGTGTTGGAGCTGTCTTCACACTCTATCACACAATCTTCATGTTCGGTTACTTACAAGAAGTCTCAGTCACTCTTAAACCCTCTTCCTTTGACAGTCAGTGTGTTCCTCCCTCCATGGTTGAATTGTAAGTGTGACCTGATGGTCATGGCTTGGCCAAAATACAACTTTCAACAGCTGATTTAAATCCTTTTATCCCGGTCATTGCTTGATGGGGCTTGAGGTCTGGTTTATCCCATCATAAACTAGAACTAAATCTGCCTGGAGTAGAGATCCTCAGGGCTCACTGTGCTCCTCACGCATGGACTAGCAAACTGCAGAGCTCTGCCAGGTCAATGATGAAACACCCTCTGTGATGCTTCCTAGGTAGGTGGTCTGGAATAACCCCTCATGGTGCAATTGTTTTTCTTTTGCAGTAAATTGTAAAACTGTACTGCAACGGGGCACAAACCGTAACCGCTGTTTTTCAGTGCCGGCTGGTGATCTTTAACAGTGGTAAGAGTAATACTTGCCAGGAGTTCACCCCATTTTCTTTCTAAATTTGACTTGATAGTTGCTCATATGTTAAGAATTACTTATATTGTGCCAATTTTGTTATTGCTACTCCTATGCCAATAATTACATACAAAATGAATGGAGAATGAATAAATGAATGAAGTTTATTTGCATAAGTTAATTAAAACCATTGCATTGCAATAAAATGACATTATAAAAAGGAAGCCATAATGGTGAATAAAAGAGTAGACTGGCTAGGATCTTAAATGTATTTACAAGATACCAGTTTCTCTCGGGACCAGTCAGAGAAAAGAGTTTTTTTGCATTGAGCAGTGCACCTGGCCCTTGCGCGAGTTTTGAAATTGAGAGGTGACTTCTGGTTATAGGCAAGAAAGAGCGCATAGCTCATCGGACCGTGCCCAGTAAACAGAGCCGCCAGTTTTCTGACCCATCAGTTCTCCATCTATGCAACCCTCTCCTTCTAGCAGCGCATATTTACCTATGGACCCGGCTCTCTAGTAAAGTGCAAGTGCTCTGTGCCATCGTATAGTCCAGAACTGGAGTTTTAGGTTCACAACTCTACGGAACGGCCCCGCTGGCACTTATCGCCCATCTGTGAGTCGTCAGTTTTCCGGTTCTTGCTCCCTTTCCCTTTAGCACCACGTGTTCTATCCTTAATCCTAATTCTCTGGTAAGGTGCTTGTGTTTAGCGCCATCTTAGAGTATAAAACAGTCTTCTGTTGGATGAGGTAGTTGGAAATCCCCCGTCACTAATGTGCTTGATTCAAGAGGCTCAGAATCCTGTTGAAATACTTTGTGCTCCGTCCGCGGACGTATCTTTAATGATGTGAGAAAGAGCCCTCATGGTTTCATTTCTGTTCTGCGAGATGGCCATCCCCTGGTTTCTGTTTAAAGTGGTACAAAATCAGCTTTTGAACTATATGTGGGTGTGGTAGGGAACCGGAACGGGGCTGGAGAGCGTCCTTGAGTGTTTGAATAAATCTTCCGCAACAGGCCAGGATGGAGGACTTCTTTTGTGAAAAACATGTTGCCGAAGCCCACATGCAGGTGCTTGCTTTTTCCCTCAGGAATAGATCCCTGAGTAAGTTTCTCCTTTCGTACGCTATGATGGGACAACAACACAAAAGGTGCAGCCATGATTCACGTTTATAGTCGCATAGTCTGCATGCTCATGCAATGTTTGGGTTTGCCCAAGCCCGGCTGAAATCCACTATCGGTAAGGCCACCAAGCGCATGTACATGATCTCTCTTCTGGTTTTAGGGTTGAGAGAAGCTGAGAGGTAAGGCTGGGGTTTAGTTACCAAGTATGAGGCATTTAGCGGGGCCAGGAAAGGTGGAGTTTTTAGTGTAGCCTGGTCTTGCTGGAAGGAACCTAATTGCACTTGTTTGTTGATGGTCTTTTTCCAGGTTGCATATGAGATAGGAGGCAGGCGATTGCTGATAGATTTATCTCTCTGGTGACAAGGGCTCTCTTGAGCTGGATGTTCCACGGGGAGCCTGTTTTTTTCAAATGTGTCTCTGAGACAGCTCTTTAAGGATTGTTACGGAGATTTCAGAATACAAATGTAGTATTTGAGGAAGTCGGCCTCAAGGGTTAATGCTTGTTTAACCAGACCATGTTCCAGCCTGAGTCTTGCCCTAAAGAGGTATTTTGGTAGTCGGAAGATCTTTTTGTAACCCACACACTGTGCCCGCTCCAGGATTTCCAAGCAGGCACCAGGGAGCGCGTGGTGACCGTATGAAAGTGCTGGAAGGAGGAATGATTGAATGACTTTCCTTATTCCCTCTGCTGATGGACTTTTTAGATTGTTGTTGAGTTTGATTAAACCATAAATAATGGCAGCTGATTTCTTAGTCACATCATTTTTGTGAGCGGATTATTGGGCAGATTCTGTGAACCAGACCCCCAGGTACTTATATTTGGGAGCTGACATGAGGGTCATTGAACCTAGAGTGCATGCGATTTGTTTTTTGTTCTTTTGCCCTCCGAGTACAAGGATTTTCGTCTTGTCTGGATTGATGGTAAGGTGGTTCATTGCACTGTATTTTGGAAGCTGGTCAAGGCATGTTAGAGTCCCACTTTAGTATGGTCCATGATGACTATATCGTCCGCATATTGAAGGATGTGAAGGGGATGATGGCCTAGGCTGGGCGGAACCAGACAGCTGTTGGACAAGGCTTTTCCCAGGTCTGCTGTGTACAGATTAAATAGTAAGGGTGTCCGGTGGTACAGATTTTAGCTGATAGAGATGTTGGGCCTGTTCTCACTCGTACCAGAGTAAAGGGTCATTATGGCCGTTAAGAGAGGGGATGGGATACAATATTCCTGTGCCAGAATGTTGCCCATGTACCATGAATCCAGAGACAGCATTTTATCATGGTTTGCTTCCCCCAACCCGCCTCTCTTCCCTAATATGCCATGACTGCCATCTACAAGAGGGTTGAGCACAGGTTAATTTAGGGTTGGCGTGTGCCTCACTCTGACAAGAATTGTTGTTGCTGCTTCAGTTAACCAGTAAACCAATTTCTTACATAATTAAACTATGCACAATCCAGACATCCTGCTAAAGTATGCAGTATTTTGAAACATTTGTAGCAGGGTCGTGATTCAGCCCTCCCCCACCTCCTGTCATCAGGAGCCAGGAGAAGAGGCCAAAAGGGCTGACCTACACACTGACAGCCCTGACAAATATCTCAGGTCCATGTGTGTTGTGGTGCTCCCGTCTGGGTTATTTCTTTTAGTTCTAGGACTTGTAGTCTTGTTTATTGCATTATAAAATAGGACTACAAGCCCCACAATTCAAAGCAAAACACCTGAACTGGAGCAGCTCATCATGCATGGACCTGGGATACTTGCCAGCAATGCTGTTCAGTTTAATCGTTAGCAGTAGAGGCAAGGGGCTCCTGTGAGTGTGTCTCATAGGAGGAGGGCTCGCCACTTAGCCCCTGATAAGGAGCCACTGTTGGATTGAGATCAAAGTGGTGGGTAGCACCTTGGCATGTGAGGTTGGTCATGTAATAACAAATGAATCCCAGGTTGTGTTCATAAGTGTATATCAGAAGTGTAACATATTGAGTGATGTTTGCAGTCCTCACCTTAGAATGCAAGGAGATTTTCCTGGTGCTGCCTGCTGTGTACCTTGGTAGGTTGAAGCTGCAGAGGGAGATGGTGTAGGAGGTGAAGCTTTCATACACAGGTTACACATGGCAATGGGGTAGTTGGGTTTTGTTGCATTAGGTCAGCAGATGAGATTGTCTGAGTCAGTCTGACATTCTTCCAAGAACAAGTGGTTGGAAAGGATTTTAAATGATCTTAAGTTTGTCTATGACTTTAGGAACAGGGCCCTATGATCAATGTATGACTGCTAATACTCCTACCTTGTTCAGCCCACCATGGTGTTGGATGCTGTAGTTTTCTAAGATCAGCAGAGCAAAGAGGAGAGACGCAGGTCCTTCCAGAAGAGAAATGCACCACAAGATGCACTGGTGAGAGGCCACATCTGTTGCCCTCAACTTCCTTTTTTAGATGTTCTTAAGACTGTAGACTAATGCAATAACATCTGTGTCCATCCTGCCTTAAAATAACAGACAACGATTGGTCCTATAACGTACAATATTGTGTTGTAGACCTAGCCGTATTGATTATATCTATTCAGAACTATGGACATATCTACTTGAAGAACTGATCTTCCAGAATATGTGTCAATTTATTTTGCAGGTTTGTAATTCGCTATTACAGGGACGTTCTGGGGATGATTTATGCCATTGAAGAAATTAACCAAATTCCAGGGTTTTTGCCCAACATCACCCTGGGCTTTCAGATCTTTGATTCCTGCATGTCTGAGATCAGAGCCATCAGGGGCACCCTGGAGATACTTTCAAGGAGGAAGGATCCGATTCCTGGGTACAAGTCCCTAAACCACCAGCTGCTGGCTGGAATCATCGGGGAGACCATGTCATCCTTAACGGTCCCAATGGCGCGGATCATGGGGATTCTACACTACCCACTGGTAAAGTATAAAAATCCCTGAGGAAACAAAAAGCATTTTATTTTATACACTTATGCCTTTGCTCTTTGTAGCTTATTTCTTCATAGTTACAGCTTTTAGTATTTGGGTGAAGACACATTCTTGTACTCAACCATGGTTCCTGATTGATGGATTCTCTTGCAGGGTGACTTCTCCACTGCTAAGGATTTTGGTTGTTCTTAGGTATGAGGCTTGACCAGAGGCCCTGTGTTTCCATCCCACTGTGACAGTGATGCAGACAGTTCACAGCCGCTTCCTCACAGCCTTGCTACATTGCAGACTGGGTCCAGCAGACAAGGATGGTACAGGTTGGGTTACCTGTGTGACTCCACCAGCAGAGTGTGCTGAATTTTGCCCACTCTGTACTATGGGAGTATAGCTGAGTTCCGGCAAAACTCCGCCAAGCACTGTGCGGCAGAGTTTTTTCTAGGGCTTGGCTTACCAATGTTAAGTTGGTGAGTGTGAGTGAGAATTTGTGTCCCGTTGTGCAGTTTTCAGGTGTTAGATTGCCTCCCGGCACCACCGTTTGTGTTGAGAAAGCTGCATCTCGGGTAGGTAATCTACTCAAGCAGCAGAAAGAAGCAGCACCCTCTGACATGCCACACTGTGCCGTTCACCCTGATCTTACAGCGCAGAACAAGTTCCTGGCACTAAAAACTCAGCACTAGCAGCGCAATATGCAAAATTCCACCCACTCGTGAAACTCAGCAGAATCTCGCAGAGTTTTCATGTAACTCTGTGGAAATCTGGATTGTGAAACTCCGCAAGTGTTATTTCAATTACCCTATAGTGGCCAGCATAGATTAGATTCTTAGAGGATCATTTAGAGTTTGGTAGCACAGGGGAGCCGACATAAGTCAGTGGTTACAATTTTGGCATAGGGGGATCCTTAAAAATGCACTGTATGATATGTTGGCAGCTTTCATAATATGCATAATATTTACTGTCTGTGCTTTGCCCTTCCTACAATATTTTTATTGAAATGAAGCCTTTAACAATAACTTTGTGGATTCTCTGTGTGTGCACACTTGTGGCAAAATACTGCCAGAACCCTCAACAACTATTAATCAAATATGTCTGACAGCCTCTGACATTGGCACATGCCCAATACACATTATGTCCTGGTAGGTTGGGGTAAGTGCATGGGTGGTAACTTGTCCACTCCTGCACTCAAGCTAGTAAATTTGTTCAAACCTGTGCTTACTTGAGGACTACGTAGTAGGTTGTGGTTACATAATACCTGTAAAAACATAAGAAAATAGTAATTCTAAGTACTTCTACCACTGTTCTCTTCAGAAAACAAGGATTCAGTGACTGTGCACATTAGTCCTAACCAGGGCCTGCTTTTGGCATGGACGAGCTGGGCCCAGGCCCCGGGCGCCTACAGTTGGAGGGGCGTACATGTTTATCACCCACGAGCTGGCATGAATACTGCTTCAACTCCAGGCCGCCCCTAAGTTTATTACTTTTGGATTGCAGCCTGTATACATTCGCTATCCTCCCTCCAATTACCTTTCTCCCACTCCCCCTTCATTCTCCCTCGCCCCCTCCTATGGACTCTCACCTCCAGTTTAGCATCTGAATAGGTGATTAAAGTGTGGGTCAAGTGGGAAATGTGTGTTAACACACCGTTCACTGGTCTGAGGTATTCAGCCAAGACTACAAAAGGGCTCCCCACCAGGATAGTGGGAAGAAGGGATTTATGGCGAGGCTGGAGGATGGGGAGCAGCTTGGGCGCCAAATGAAGTTTCGCCCTGGGTCTTGTCTGAGGAAAGGCCGGCCCTGGTCCTAACACATACTGTAGGGAATGTCTGTCTGTTGTAGGCCCATACTTGAATCGTTTCATCATTTGGTCTGCAATACGCATGTTGACGCTCCCTTTGGTGGAATGTCCCTGGCTCCGAGAGCCGCGGTTATGAGTCCGTATTCTTCTGCGCAGCTCTGAGGCTGCTGGCCTGTCTTACTCCTATGCTTTCTGTAAAATGTTTATTGTTCATTGCATTGATAAGTGCACTCAGTGCCTGAAATTTCAAAAAAGAATTATTACAGAAAAAAAGATTAAAAACCTCTAAAGAATTTACTTGGCTCTAAATTGTCCGCTATGAGGCATGCTCTTCTTGCTTGTGAAATCACATTAATCTGCGTGAAAAGGGCGTTCCATGGATTTTGCTGTGGATGTTCCCATGCAACATCCATGAGTGGTCATAGACTAGTGCACTTAAATGTAAACATAAATTTCTATTGGGCTCTATGGGATTGTGGTTTCAAGCTCCAAATGTTGATATTTTATTTGTCTACATGTTCATGCAGTCTTTCCCCTGTTGACCATCAAAAGCATAGATTGGACTCCTCCCTACAGCCATTTGCAAGTACCAATGGACACAAACAGTACATAAAAATGCAAGTGTTATATCAATGACCTCAGTGGTCTGGGACTGAGGGGATCACTTAGGGGCTTATTTACAAGCCCATTGCACCACTGGTGCATCACTTTCTTTGAAGCACCAGCGGCACTTCATGCCTGCCCATATTTACAAGGCCACGTAAAGTCACCCTGCATGGCTTTTAATGGCCTTGTAAATATGGGCCCCTTTCAAGCACTACTCTGCATACTGCAGCATACAAAGAAACAGGAAAACACCTCTCATGATTGTTTTTGTGCAGGAAGGTGTCCTTTTCCTGCGCAAGAACAATCATCCCTACAATGCAGATACACTTGCACCATGGCACAAGGGTGCCTGAGTTAGTGCATGGCAGCCCATTGTGCTCCAGTGCAGGGGAAAAGGACAGGAATGCGCTGTATCTTGTAGTTACTGTGCATTCCTGCTCTTTTCTTTTAATCAGAAGACTCCACAACATTGGTATACAAGGATCTACTTTCAAATGGATCTGTTCTTTCCTTATGGTAATAACCCGAAGGGTCAGGCGGCCACCCTTCACATCAGAGACCAAGAAACTGATATGCAGTGTCCCACAGGTATTGTCCCTCAGCCTCACTCTTTTCAACATATACATGAAGCCGCTTGCCAACATCATTCGATCACAGGATATCACCGTCATCTCCTACGCTGATGACACTCACCTCCTCCTCTCCCTGATGGACAAGACACCCAGCTCATCCTCTCACTGTCAGAAGAGCCTTCCGCACGAGGGCCAACTTCCACAGGTTTATGGTGAGCATCGCAGATTGAATGAAAGACAACTGCCTGAAAGACAACTGCCCTAAACTCAGCACAGAAAAAAACAGAAGTACTGATCTTCGGGAACAACACCTCCCTGTGGAATGACTCCTGGTGGTCTTCCGAACTAGGACCCCCATCCATGCCAACAGACCATGCTTGCAACCTTGGCTTCATCCTGGACATCAAATTCACCATGAAAAACCAGACCAATGCCTTCTCTTCCACCTGCTTCCTCACCCTTCACATGCTCCACAGGATCTTCAAATGGACCCCGGTCAACACCAGGCAAACCATCACCCAAATCGTAGTCACCAGCCTGGTGGACTTTGACAACACACTTTACGCAGGAATCAACTCACACTTCCTGAATAGACTTCAGACCATACAGAATTCCGCGGCCAGACTCACCCTTGATCTCCCCAAGCGAACCTACATCACCCCCCACCTCAGGAAGCTCCATTGACTCCCCATTCAAAAGAGAAGCCACTTCAAGGTACTGATTCATACAAAGCCCTGCACAACAAAGAACCAGCATACATCAACCACCGCCTGAACTTCCACCAACCCTCCAGACAACTTCGTTCAGCACCCCTCCACCTCGCTCACACACCTTGCATATGTCGAAGCTGCAGTGAAGGTCGTTCTATCTCCTACCTTGCAGCCAAGTCCTTGAACGACCTCTCTCTTCACCTCTGGGCCTCGCTCTTGCTATTCAGGAAAGGACTCAAGACCTGCTTTGCAGCAAGATCCTCAGCACCTGGGTACCCTCATGGGTGATTAGCTGCACTCTACAAGTCTTGATTGATTGATAGATTGACATGACAAACACCACAAGAACCAGCTTCACCTACTGCATGACTGTGGTAGCAGACTGGATGCAAACCAACTGCCTGAATCTCAACTCCAACAAGACAGAAATACTGGTCTTCAGCAACAAGACCTTCCGATGGGAATCCACCTGGTGACTGTCGGAGCTAGGACCAACACCCACACCCAGAGACCACGCAAGAAATCTAGGAATTATCCTAGATGACAAGGTCAACATGACAGCTAAAGTCAATGCAGTGAGCACCTTCTGCTTCCACATCCTAAGCATGCCACGAAAGATCTTCAAATTGTTGCCTCAGAACTCCAGCATTCATCACCAGCAGGCTGGAACTATGGCAACGCTCTCTATGCCGCAATTTCTATAGAACTCCTATACAGACACCAGACCATCCAGAAAGCAGGTGCAAGACTCATACTTGACCTCCCACTCTGCACTCACATCACATGACACCTCAGGAAGCTTCACTGGCTCCCCATCTATAAGCGCAGCCAATTCAAACTTGTCGCACACACTTACAAAGGCCTGCACAACACAACACAGGACCAGAATACCTGGACAGATGCATACACTTTCACCAACCCACCAGACACCTACTCTCTGCCTCAATCTTGCTTGCACACTTGCCCACATCTGTAAAAGCAAAACTGGCAGTCGCTTATTCTCCTATATCGCACCAAAGACATGGAATGACTTCCCTCAACATATCAGAGCCTCCTCCTCACTTACTGAGTTCCGCAAGAAGCTGAAGGCCAGGCTCTTCATAAGCACCTTGGGACCACACACCTACATACCTTGCCCAAGCGCCTGGATACACTCTTGGGTGATTAGTGCACTTTGCAAATCAACATAACATAAAATAACATTTGGGATGTGCCCTTGGGTGTTCACACTGCCATCAGTAGGCAATCATTCTACTAACTGTATCTAACATTGTACCTCATAGAAACCTCCAACAGTAAGTCCAGAGTGTGCAATCAGGCTACTCCATAAATGTCAAAGCCGAAAAAGGAGAAACTTAGTAATGTATTGAGTGTTCAGTAGTGTTGTGTTCCTTTGATTCCTGCTGTGGGGGCACTGCTGACACCCTCAACCACCTAAATAGCTCTATTGCATCAATCTGAGCCTTGCCACATATAGTGACAAACACTGACAAGGAACCCGCCGGGCTACACGGCTAACACTGAGAAATCTGGCCACAGGCAGTCAAAACTTCAATTTGAGTCTAAAGGAAGATCTCAGATAGCAGAATAGAGGTCACAAGACTACACTGAGCTGGCTAATTCAGACAGCCTCCAGGACATCTTCCCAGACCTCAAAGCACTGCTTCATACCATGCAGAAAAGCCTGCTGTCTATAGACCCCAAACTAGATGCACCCACCTTCAGAATGTACCACATGGCTCAACAGATGGACAAACAAGATCAATCGACATTTCATCATGTCTAAGTACACTGTGGTGAGAGCATATGGAGAAGGGGAAAATATCAGAACCAGCTTTGGCCCAAACGATAAAGACACCGTGGGCACACAAGAACATAATTAAAATAATATCCCCTGATGGCACAACACACTATGGCAACAAGAACATACTAACAACCTTCACAGATTGCTACACCCACCTATACCAAACATATGGCATGGGCTCCACTGAAGAGTTGAGAAGTTACCTAAATGAGATTGGGCGGGCCTGGCTACCGGAGGGTCAAAGGGAATTTCTAGTTCACTCCATCACAGAAGACGAGGTTAAAGAAGTCATATTGAGTCTCCCAACAGTCAAAGAACCAGGACTGGATGGACTGACAAGTTCATTCTATGAAGAATCTTCCCCATTCTAGCCCCACGCTTACTTGCACCAAACCAGGAAGCCTAGAACATGCATCTGTTGCCCCCCACACTCTGAGAAGCACTTATAACCATCCTCCTTAAGCTGCACAAAATGCCAGACCATTGCAAGTGCTACCGGCTCTATCGCTGATAAAAGTGGCGGTAAAGATACTACCAAAACTTATCGCTAATAGGCTAATGCCTCTCCTACCTAACTCGACACATAATCTACGCGCCATCTTCGCACTACTTCACCAACTCAACCCTCAACTTGACTCTGCGACAGTGCTATTGAACACCATCAAAGTCTTTGGTTTCATTGTATGGGGACATATGTTCATTTTTATGCAACAAATGGGCATGTCTGCAAACTTTATACAATGGATTAAGCTGCTGTACACCAGTGCAACGGCTCAACTCAAGTATGAATAAATGGGCATATCTCCGATGCCGTAACTATCTGCAGGGGGTCGAGGGAGGGCGACCACCTCTCCCCATTGCTATTTGTAGCAACATTAGAATCACTGGCCTGTCCATATGACAGCACCACAACAACGCATGAGCTTGGCGCTTCACCCAGAGAGCACTGCCTTATACCCTGATGACATGGTTTGATACGTTAAAAACCCCAAGACCCACCTTGCATCATTAATTAAGGAATACATAAAAATTGTGAGTTACTCGGCCTCAGAATTAACTGGGACAAATCCCTGATTTTTCCTCTGACACCGGTCACCGAGCCATGTGAACTGGAGTATCCGCTGAGGTGGAGTGCTGCCTCGTGTAATATCTTGTGATATGGCGAGATTATACTTACAAATACAGCACCGCTGTATCGTGACTCGAGGACCGTGTACAGCGATGGTCAAAACTACCATTGTCTACGGTAGATAGCATAGCATTATGAAAATGGCTGTACTGCCTACATTTCTATATTTCTTTGTAAATATCCCTACAGTCCTACTGCGATACTTCTTCAAGACACTCTGGGGCATATTCTCAAGGAGCTATCGCCGAGTTATCGGCACTTTATCGCAGCCAAAGTCGCGATAATTTCATTGCTCCATTCACAAGCTGTTGCTAACAGCCGATACCACCAGTTTACTTGCGAAAGCATCCGCCAAAAACATCGCCACAGATGACCCCGGCAACTATCGCTAATGAGATGCAGAGTAGGCGTTCCCGAGCAAAAAGCAGCGACAACACCACACCTCAACATTCTCAACGACCAGCCACATCGGCGATAAGAACAATGTCCTGTGCACACGTAGTTGGGATAACAGATCAAAGCAAAGTCTCAAAAGTAGCCCAATTTAAGATCAACATCAGTTGTGTGAATCATAATTATTTAATGATGAAATAAGGCAAAAGAAGAACCAGCCGACACGTGTTTCATCACAATGGGGGTAATCCCGTGACTCTTCAGGGCCGGAGGGTGGTGTAGAAATGGGCGCAAAGAGGGGACGTCTTGGAGGAGAGACCACGGGGTCTGGAGTGCCAGAACGAGACCGGATGGCACGGGAGAGTAGTCCCAGAGTGTCAGGGGAGGCAGGGCCCAAAGGAAACACTTGAGAAAAGCTGCGTGTGTGCGACAAGGGGAAGGAGGAATAAGGCGGGTGAGCCCGGGACCTGCATGAAATCAGGGGGGAAGTGACGTCCGTCTCTCCAGTGACTGCCGGATGCCCTGCCTCCCCTGACACTCTGGGACTACTCTCCCGTGCCATCCGGTCTCGTTCTGGCACTCCAGACACCGTGGTCTCTCCTCCAAGACGTCCCCTCTTTGCGCCCATTTCTACACCACCCTCCGGCCCTGAAGAGTCACGGGATTACCCCCATTGTGACGAAACACGTGTCGGCTGGTTCTTCTTTTGCCTTATTTCATCATTAAATAATTATGATTCACACAACTGATGTTGATCTTAAATTGGGCTACTTTTGAGACTTTGCTTTGATCTGTTATCCCAACTACGTGTGCACAGGACATTGTTCATATTACCAGTGTGGGTTGTTGACTCACACGTTTCACGGGGGTTATTGTTTTTTTTCCCCCCTACCTGTTAGCACCGTACACATACAGCAGCGTACTTATCTTTAACGCGTACTAGTCTGAGCGCCATTTCCCTGATATACGGAAAACCCTTCACAGCTTAGCACATCGGCGATAAGACCACAAAACAGGCGAAAAGGCGCGTTAGCAGCAGGAAATTAACACCTTCTCTGACCTGGTGCAAAGTCGGACGACAACCTGCACCATCAAAGGGAGCCCAGCCCAGAGCCACACATGAAGAACAACAGATGCCATGGAGCAACTCAACATGCATCCCGGAGCCCCGAGAGGGCACCAACACCCACCGCCACCACCCCCAGGATCGCCACCCCCCCGGAACCCCCTGGCCCCTCCCCCGGACCACCACAGAGGCAGCGCAGACAAAGACAGCAGACCTTCAGGAAATGCACCAGCCTCACAGACCTAACAACAGACAATGTCAATGCCCACTACAGGCTCAAAAGGACAACCATCCTCCGCATCCTGAACATCATTGCCCACAGGCTGACGGTACCAACACAGCAGACAACCAACATCCCTCCGCAGACAAAGCTGCTGGCTGTGCTGCACCTGTTGGCCTCTGGTACCTCCCAACCAACAACCGCCAGAGTCGGAGGAGTCTCACAGCCAGCACAATCCAAGTTCCTCACACCTGTCCTGGATGCCATCATCAGCCAGGTACCCCAGTACCTATACGTCCCCCACAATGCGCAGGTACAGCTGGAGACCAAGCAAGGACTATACGCCATAGCTGTATTCCCGCACGTGTTGGGGGCAATAGACTGCACACATGTCCTACTTATGCCCCCTGCTGACAATGCACACAATTACCGCAACAGAAAGCACACGCATTTCATCAACATGCAGGCAATAGTGGACCACAGGGGACTCTTCACCAATGTCGTAGCCAACTACCCAGGCAGCGTGCATGATCCCCTCATCTTCCGACAGTCCAAAATCAACCAGCGCTTCCAGGAATGCACCTATGGGAATGCAATGCTCATTGGCAAGTACCAAATGAACACACCACGCACCTCAACTCCACAATCATGCAACCCACAACTCTGGCACTGCACACATCACAAAATCACATACAACATGCCAAACAACATGCCCACCCACCAGACACGACAGCACAACTTACTGTGGCAACCTTGGTTAGCCATGTACATGAGCCATCAACGGCATGGCACCTCAGCCACACAATAGCGGAATGTGGGGAGAGCTGGGAACCAGGCATGTGCAAAGGAGGCAAGTGACCCATGAATGAGAATGTACACAATGCCAAGTGTGGCGTGGAAGTGCTGGACAGACTGCAGTATGCAGACCACAGACATATCCATGTCTACATGCACTGCTGGTGTTTGGAGTGTAGTGGACAGTGGACGCAACCATGTCACCCCAGCCAGTGGGGAAGATCTCGGAAATGTAGCTTGTGACGTCCCCCCCTGTAAGCGTGTGTGGAATGGGCTGGCCCGGAGGACGCCAGGCCAGCGAAGGGGTGTGAATAAAAGGCACATAGCTCTGGGCGTGGTTCTCTTCCGGAATGCCCAACGTGTCTGCCAGGGCGGCGCCTCCCACCTGCCACGAGGCCAACGCCGTCGCTGTGAGCGGTGTGGCCTACGATCCTGTGCGCCTGCTGCACCCCGGGCCGCTGGTCCCCGAACCCGTCATGCCCGCCCCTGTGCAGCCAGGCCTCACTGCTCACCTGCCGACACCGGCGTGTGTCGAAGAGGGCCCACCACGTGCCGGCGCAAGCTCCAAGCCCAAAGCCCGCGACCTTGGCAGCCACCATCCCGGCCTCCGCGACACAGGCCCGCTTTACTCCTTTTTTGTTTACGTACTCCACTGCTGCCTCGGGCCTGCACTGCGGTCAAGTAGGTCACACATCTGGAACTGAGTCTTGATTACACAATGGCCGAGTACACATATCAATGCTGTTTAAATCACTATACTCCCTTCGATGTGGTGACACAAAGTATGTGCATGGCATCCCAACCACACGTGTCTATGGGCCCTTGATGACTACGCCTTCGGCCTACACTGCGGTCGAGTAGGTCACACATTGGGAATTCAGTCATGATTCATTATGGCAGACTTGATATCATTGTACTGGCCTCATCGCAGACTGCATCCCCTTTCAGCTCCGGTGCCATTAAGCCTGTTCCCCAACATCCATGGACACTTTCTGGTTGAACTTTGGTGGCGACTGAGTCTATGGACTGGGGGTTGTCTTCATCATCATGTAGCTGATACTGACTTTGTGGCAAAAACGAGGCTGTAGCATTCCACTCCTCCATTTGCCGCTTCCGGCCGGCTTCTGCCTTCTGCATCATGCCCTGGAGGACACCTTCCACTGTCCCCCGCAAACCTCCGCTACATTCACCTTCAACATTGACGAGGACCCGCTCACCTCACGTGGCCCTATCTCACTGCACCGCAAGTCACCGTCCCGTGCCGGTGTGCCTGTGCCGGCCGCAGTGCATCCGGGGCCACTAACTCTGTGCAGCTCAAGTCATGGCCCCTGTCTGATGGCATATTGGATGGCCTCTGGGTCGATGGACTGTAGGTCATCAACGCCATGTGTCTGTGGCCCTGCGCTGTCTGCTGCCTCCAGCCTCAACTGCGGTCCACCTGGGCTCACACATCAAATCGAATCCTGACCTGCCTGGACGTCGCATCACCGCAGGATGCACACGCCACCACCGCCAGGACCAACTCCAAACAACAGGTGCCAGAGTCGAAGTGTCTTACTGCCGGACTATCAGAGTTGCTCACACCTGTCGTGGGTGCCATCATCAGCTTGATACCCTGCTCAGCTCTTCAGGTGCCACTGACTCAATGCACCACAAATCATGGACCATTCTGCTTGCATGTTGGGTGCACACTGTACTTTCTCCGGCTACCACCATGATGCTTCACAGTTGTTTCTGTTATGCTGGTGTTTTCTGTTTCCGCTTTTATTGTGATCACTGTTCAAGTTGTTGCCAGCATCAACTACTCCATGAGGGCTGGCTTACACTCACCCCACACACATCCAGCACATGCGTCACTGTACATGTGACCATGCCAATAAAGGTGTCGAGCGCACGTGCCCGTAGCCATTTCAACTAACTATCTCAGTGTGTCCGTGTGCTCATGATGTATGCATTAGGGACCCGGGCCCTTCAACATTACATTGTGCCGTGTACAGAGGACACAGCTATGTCACCGCAGGCAGCGGGTGAGACATTGCACATGTAGCTTTGTCGTCCCCCACTCAATACGTAAGAGGAGTGACCTGGGCCGGTGTACGCCAGTCCAGCATGGGGGTGTGGATGATTATCCCGTGGCTCTGGGTGTGGTTCAGTACTGGAAATGTGCGAAGGCATGTGTCTCTGTCGCAGTGTGGGTCTCCGTTGGGGAGTGTAGGTGGTCCCTGATGGGACTTAGACACCCACGTATGTGATCTAGTTCAGATTCCATGAGGTAGTACCCCACCCGCACATGTTCGGCCACCCCCTTCTGTCAGTCTGACACCTGGCCTTGGAATGCGATGTGTGCTTCAGTGGGCTGCTGGGAGCCAGCCGGGGTGGTGGGTGCGTCCAGCTGTGTTGTCTGTGCAGGGGGTGGGGTATCCTCGATGCAGCGGTGCTGCCCTGCTCCTGGAGGTCGATTGCCTAAGATGTCCATGGACTGTTGTAGGGCGTCGGTGTCAGAAGTGTGGAGGGCCTCTTCAGCATCACTGTAGAGTTGTCTGGTCTGCCCTGCTGGAGGTGTTGTGTGTCTCTCTGCAATGTGAAGGGGAGATGCTTGTTGACATTGTGTTGGCATGTATGTTGCCTCATTGTTCAAGTTTACATACAGACTGCATGCCGATGTACATTGTGACTCTTTGGGAGGGGCGGATTATTTAATGCGGGACAGTGGACATTTGGACTACATGAGGTAGGTGAGGTTGTACACGTACATTTACATCTCACAGTTTCCTGCTATGTCCGATGTGATTGGCCATTTTCTACGCACAGGCGGACCCAGTTGTGTCCTCTGTTCTGCAGTGTAAGTGTTGCACTGTGTACCACATTGTCGTCCATGTGGATGTGCTGTCATTGCTATGTGTGTGTGCTGCATTGTGTGAGAGTCGCACCTGCAGCTGTGATGTTGCTGCCCCTTATCCCTTGGAGGCGGGGTGCCTTTGACTTTTGTGCTTTTAAGGTGCTGTGATGTTGGCGACTTGGGTCATTTGTGCTCTTGGACGGTTTTTGTACTCTTGTGCATTGTTTGTCTGCAGATGTATTGTTGACATCAGTGTTTGTTTGTGCACGTGGATGTGTCAGAGTGTGGCCTGCTCCTTTCCGGATGTGGTCCACACTCAGCCACCTCAGTCTCGTGGTGTGCACAATGTCATGGTGATAGTACTCCAGCCATGCTGCTCGTCATGTGGTGTCACTTGCATTGTCAGTGTGGCTCTCACATACGCATCTTTGCTGTGTTTTGCATGGGTGCATGTGTGTGTTGTGGAATTGGTGATGTGTGAGGTGGGAGCCCTTTGGGCACATGGTGGACGGGGGCCTACTTGATGTTTGTATGTGTGCTGCAGTGTGCCACGGGGATCAGGGACATGACCCAGTGTCATTGTGGGTGTGCGGTGTGCTACACGTCGTTGTGCATGTGTGCCATTGTGCCCGTCCCCCCCCGTCCCCACAGTCCCTGTTCGTTACTCACCCTGTTGATGTTGTGTCAGGTCATGTCGAGCAGTGTCCAGACTCCCGACTCCTTGCACTGTCTCCACACTGATGACTGTGGCCAGCATTTGCTCCAGCTCCTCCGGTGGCGCAGGACTCCCACCTTCATTCGCCGTTGCTGCCTTCCTGTTGGCTGCGGGTTTCTGCTTGGTTTGTCTTTTCACATTGTGCCATCGCATCTTGGCCTCCTCGACACTCCGGCTGCATTCACGATGGAATGCAATTTTTCTGTCTGTGTTGCCAATGACACGGTGGAGGTTACGGACAGTTGTTGTTAGTGCTCTGTCACCTCCGTGACGACGATCCGGTTGTCATGCGGACTGTACCCCGTCTTTCTCTTCCTCTTCTCCTTGGCCTTCCCGGACCCCAAGGTTCCTTGCTGGTGGTCTGTGTGGCTTGTGGGGTTCGCGTTGACCTGGGCACTCGTTTCGGGTGCATCCATGTTGCTACACAGTTTATTTTGTTTTTGGTATGTCTTTCTTGTTCGGCTTTTATGGTGCATTTTCCCGCATGATGTGTGGGAATTGCAGGCCTGTCGCTGGTTATCGCTGATTTTTGTATCGCGGTTGGCATCATCGCAATTTTGTTCGCGTTTCGCATTTTTTCGGCGTCACGTTGATTTTAACGCGGTCATTTGATGCGGTATCGTGGGACTATCGCATGGTGCCGCCAGGTTGGGAATACTACGTTAACACAGCATTGTTTTCCCGCGATAGACTGCGATGTGCAAAGTTGCGTTAAGCTACTCTTGCGGTGGTTAACACACGTTCTTGAGAATATGCCCCTTAAAACATAACTCACTACCCTCATCTGGGTGGGAAAACAACCCAGAGTGAGATAGGAGACTCCCCCATCCTATGCACACTGAGGCGTTGGTGCTCCCGGTTTGGAACTCTCACACACACACATACAGTCAGACGTTACGGTGGAAGCAGACAGTCTAAGCCCCGCCCGATCACATTAAGCGCCATTGTGCCCCATCAGGGCATTAGCGCGGACAAGAGGTAAACCAACACGGTGTGTTTGCAAGGTGCGCGCGTGGCTGCGATTACAAGCATGGGCTAACTTGGAAATGGTTTACGCACCAGACCCCCCAATACTGCCTCCCCTTCCCCCCATGTCAGCAACTCACAAGGAAAAAACATTAGAGATATAGACAAAATGCAGCTAGGCTACATGAAAGATATTTACCCAAGAGGGGAGTTCATTAAACTCGAGGATATCCCTCATCCACAATAGCAGACCCCGCTGCTTACTTTCACATGCTGCCACCATCGTGCGCAGATCGAGCTGTGCTCCCCCCTGGTTTCCGAATGAGCCCCCACTCTGCACGCATTGGTGACCACTGCTATACGACAGAAACCGATAGCCATGCTCTAGAGAGGCACTCAAGCAGAGAGGCAAACAGTGACAGAGAAAACACTGAGCAGATGGAAGGAGACGTTGAATCCAGCAGACTGGGTACTGTGATGTACACAAACAGGCATGCTATCCGCTAACGGTAATCTATGCATACAACACTTTAAGTACTTGCACCAACTCTATCATACCCTGGTTGGACTAGAAGAAAACTCACAAGGCACGTGATTTGGGGAGGTAGAAGCCGACTTTATGCACCTGGCCTGGACGTGTCCCCCAGTCTTCCGCTACTGGAAACAAATAACAGACTCACTCCCAAACATGCTAATGGAAATAATAGAACAATAACCCCAAATATGCCTGTTGGTCTCATCAGCAGCGTGGAGGCTAGCAGCAATGGCATTGCGTATGGCAAAAAAAGAGTAGCAATGTGCTGGGGTGCAAGTAGAGTACCGACGAAGCAATAAGATCAAATAAATCTTGTCTACTGCAGAGACCAACTTGAAATGCACGCAGAGGAACTGCAAGTGACGTCCCGCTCTACACATATATGGGCCCCTCTAACAACCTATCAGCTGATGGTCGTGGAGACAGTTTAAGAGACAATGTGACCGTGCTCACACTCACAAAATACATTTGCTCCAATGCATCATTGTTGTAATCAATTACTATGCCTATTGCGTGGTAACTCAGATGCTGGTATCAATCTTTTCTCTTTCCTAGCATCACTGATTCATGCTGGAGGGAATCTTAAAAAACGAATAAAAAAAATTGGGTTACTGGTTAAGAGGGCAAAACACTACTTAAGAATCCACCACAGTCCTTGTCAGGGTGAATTCACAAGCCATCCCAAATGACCTGTGCTCAACGCTCTGGTAGCTTGGCATAGTGCAGACAGACTTCACCAAGAGGCAATGTGTAAAGTATTTATGCAGCAATTGACACATTATTTATTTATTTATTTATAAAGCGCCAGAATCGACCCCCGAAGGGGTATCTCTCCACTCGGGACGGGCCACCTGTGGAAAGGCTGTCTACTAGGAATAAGGAGCGGAAGAGGAAGGTCTTGAGCTGTTTCCTGAAATGGGAATGTTCCGTGCACTGTCTGAGCTGCACAGGAAGCTTGTTCCAAAAGCAGGGACCTAAATAGGAAAGAGACCTCCCACCTTGTCTGGACCGTTTAATTCTAGGCACTGCAAGGAAGGATTTGGGTCCTGAGCGGAGAGACCGCCGAGGAGTATAGGGGATACATTTATCTGCAAGATAGCTAGGGCCAGAATTAGACAAGGCCTTGTGTATGATGCAGCAGATTTTAAACTATATTCGTTCCCATATTGGGAGCCAGTGGAGCTGAAAGAGCAGTGGCCAGGAGGCTGTCCTAGGTGGGGCGTTCAGGATCAGACGTGCCGCCGTGCTCTGGACAACCTGCAGTCAGTTAAGAGCAGCCTCGTTAGCGGACAACAATAGACTGTTACAGTAATCCAGGCGACTTAAGATAAGCGCCTTGGTTAACGTCTTCCTAGATGAATCAGGGAGCAAGGGAAGGATGCGACGCAGTAGGCCCAGCACATGAAAGCAAGAGCCAGCTGTCTGAGCGGCATGCTCCTTCATGGTGAGGGTCTGCTCCAGGCGAACACCCACATTTTTTACACAGGTCTTGGGAACAGGGGGGGTGCCCAAGTCTGTGGGCCACCAATCGGGGGTCCACAGTAGTTGAGCTTCCCCAAAGAGCATGATCTCCGTCTTTCCCACATTGCACTGAAGAAAGTTACTCCTCATCCACTGTGAGATGTTTCTCATTCCCAGAGAGAAAGCGGCCTGTACTGAAGGGGTGAATTTTGCAAATGGAAAGAGCAGCTGGGTATCGTCAGCATAGGAGACGGGGATAAACCCGCTACTCCTTAACAGGTTGGCCAAGGGAGCCACATAGATGTTAAACAAGGTCGGGCTCAAACAAGAGCCCTGTGGTACTCCCTTGGACAACTCTGTTACAACACATGAAAAGCACCACACCAATTTAGAAAAATACAGTAAAATTTAATTAATAATTTATTAAGACCAAAACAACTAAAATCCAATCAGTAGAACCAGAATCCTGCGCCATGATCGAGAATGCTGTCGACGAGGTGCTTGTGATGTGAAGTCCTGCATCGAGGATGTGTCGTGCAGCGTTCCAAAGCAGAGTTTTGGGAGGCAATGAGTTGTGCTGCATCGGTTCTGCTGGGACCAAAATTGGGCTGGCAGAGAACCCTCAGGCCCACTCCCAAAAGTAAAGGACTGGGTGGCACCACTTGGGAAGGCAGGACTCACAGCTGGCAGAGTCCAGGTGCTGGGTTCATGGTTGTTGTAGACTGTTCTGTCCCTGAATCTCTGATCAGGAGGCCAGCCAACTAGCCCTTGGAGTCACTCTGGTGGTCCTGGGTTCGAGATTCAGGTCCAGTCCTTTGCACTCAGGCAAGAAGTCAGCAAGGCATCAGAGTGGCAGTCCTACTTGCAGCAAAGCAGCAGCACACCAGTCCCTCTTCTGAGTCTTGCACATGTCCAGTTGTGTAAGAAAGAGTTAGGTCTGAGGGTCTAATATTTATACTTGGTGCCCACTTTTAAGTAGGAGAAGGTTCTGGACATTTTCGTCCCCAGAGGTGTTTGGAGTTTCATGCCTCCCTGCCCTGGCCCCAGAATGTCTGTGGTCACAATAGATTAGTGGTATACCCTTTGTGAGTGTGCTCAGGCAGAGCCTTTGTGATGTGCAAGTGTGCTTGGTGACAGCTTCTCCACCTCATCAAGTCAGATATGGTCCAGCCTGCCAACGCCTATGGCCCTTTGTCTCACTCTCTGGGAGCAATACAGGAAGACCAACTGCCAGCTATACCTAGTCATGTGATCCAGGGACAGGCTGCAGGTACCAAATGGTTAGGATAAAGAAGATGCCAACTTTCTAAAAGTTACATTTTCAGACTTCTGACTTAAAATCCGACTTTATCATTAAAGAGGGCTTTTAATTACAATTCTTTAGACACCAAACTCAAATTGTCCACCTGCTCCCAATTGAAAGTTATCACTAATTAAATGTAATAAAGAAACCCATTGTTATCCTATGGGAGAGCTAGGCCTTGCTGTAGTGAAAAACACATTTAAGAGGTTTTCACTACCAGGACATGTGAATGAATGAATGAATGACTGGTATTTATAAAGCGCGCAGCTACTCTAACCGGAGTGTCCCGGCGCTACAGGTTTACACACGACTGCCCTGGAGAAGGTTTAGCTCCTAAAAAGCCATGTTTTCAGCAGTTTCTTGAAATTAGTCAGATCTGTGGTGGTTCCAAGGGCCACCGGAAGTTTATTCCATGTTTGAGCCCCCAGGAGGCTAAAGGATTTACCGCCCCTGCGTGCCAGGCGTACCTTAGGGACACATGCATAACCTCAGAGGATGATCTGAGTACTCTTGTAGGTGCGTAACGGCAGACACGTCTCCTAAGGTAACTGGCCCCCTTACCGTGGAGGGCTTTAAAAAAAGTTACCATGGCCTTAAATTTTATCCGATCCCTCACCGGGAGCCAATGAAGGGCCATAAGATGAGGGGCCATATGGGACCTAGGTTTTAAATGGAGAATCGCCCTAGCTGCTGAATTTTGCACCACCTAAAGGCGCTGCAAGAGGAAGTCCGGTAGGCCCAGGTAAAGGACGTTCGCATAGTCCAAACTGGACGTGATCAATGCCTGGACTACTATCCTCCTGGAGTCCAGTGGGAGGAGCGGAAGGAATTTTCTCAAAATCTGAAGTAGGCCAAAGCAGGATCCCACTAGGGACTGAACTTGGGAGCGCATAGAGAGGGCATTGTCAATGTAGATTCCCAAATTCTTCACTGTGGATTGGGCAAAACTAGGGGGAAAGAATTCCTCCGGCCACCTTTGGCTCCAGTCGTGCACTGAGGGCAGGCCGAAAAAAACAATTTCTGATTTATCAGAATTGCACTTGAGCTGATTCTCCTCCAGCCATCTGGAGACCTCAGTGAGACAAGATCTAATTGTGCCCCCATCAAAATCTGTGCCTTTGTTGCAAGAGAAAATCAGCTGAGTATCATCAGCGAATGAAATTATCTTGGCACCATAGGCCTCCACCAGTGGTGCTAAGGGAGACATGTACAAATTAAAAAGCGTTGGGCTCAAAGAAGAGACCTGAGGGACTCCCACCTGCATACTGGGCATGGGAGAAGAGAAAGGGGAGTCCAAATAACCTGTTCTCTGTCCTCCAGATAGGATGTTATCCAGGCTAGAGCCCTACCTCCAATACCCATGTTCTTCAGTCTATCGAGGAGCCTCATATGTGGCACCGTGTCGAACACTGCCGACAGGTCCAACAATATGAGGATCGCTCTGCCCCCCTGATCCAGCTTCTCCTTGAGATGTTCCGTCGCTTCCAACAGGGCTGTTTCAGTGCTGTAATTGGCCCTGAAGCCCGATTGAGTGGGGTGCAAGAGATTATGATTCTCCGCATACTCCATGATCACTTTATTGATGTGTTTCTCCAGCACTTTGGAGAAGGCTGGAAGGAGGGAGATAGGCCTGTAATTTGTGGGTATATTTGGGTCAGCGCTCGGTTTTTTCAAGAGTGGCAGGATTTTTGCCTGCTTCCAGAGGGGCGGCACGATGCCGGCTGCCAGAGATGAATTCAGCACCTTATTAATAGGTTGTTTTATGGTGGGTGCAAGGGCAGGTAAAAGTTTTGCTGGGCACGCATCTGCTGGTGATCCAGATTTAAGGCTTATCAGATAAGTAAGCGAGTCCTCAATTTCAATGGCCGGAAAATGTAATAGTTGTGGGCCTTGTTAGGGTCCCAAGGAGGGAGGAGGCCTAATTATTTCCACTTCCGTACTAAATGAAGGCCTATCCTCTCTGGTTGTCAGAGAGAAGGACTGCTGGATTGTCACTATTTTGTCATGGAAGGACTGGGCCACCACGTTAGTCCAGTCTGCTGACAGCGGGGCTACTTTACTGATTGCTTTAGGAGCCGTGAAGGACTTTACGATCCCAAAGATCTCCTTGCCATTATTATTAGTGGACGCAATTTTGGTCTGCAAATAGCTTATCATGGCCTCTTTCACCATTTTATAATATGCTTATAAAGCTGCCCTATAAATGTTCCTATCCTCCGAGAGATACCAGCTACGCCACTTCCTTTCGAGATTTTTACATTTCCTTTTGCTAACTCTCAAGGATTCATTGAACCAGGTGGCTGAGCGACAGACTCCTTTAGAAGTGCGCAAGGTCAGGGGAGCGACCGTGTCGATGTTAGTCCTCAGCCAGGAGTCTATGGCCTTAAATGTCCAGCTTTTTAAATAGAATAATCAAGAGAAATCCACTAGAGAGTAAAAACTGATATCATCACAGATGTAACGCTATTCCCTAAGGGAAAAGAAATCCTTTTTCTTAAAATAACCCTCACCCACCAAAAGGCCCCTTGGTGGCATGCTTCATCATCGGGTTCTTCCCGCCCCGCTGCGGGACGGGGTGTGCTGCGACCGACGGAGACGTGGGAGCACTTTTTGGAAGGTGTGGGATATATTACTAAAAATAGGAGTGGAAGGGTCAGTGAGATAGTGAAAAATTCTAAAAAATACCTGGCAAGGTATTTTTTGAATTTTTCAGAATTTTTTTCATTCGTCACACCCATAAGGCAATTTTATAAGCCATGCATTTCTTATCCAGGGCCTGAAGAATTATGATCACTTCACCCCATCATAAAGGAACTCCATTGGTTCCTCTTGCCAGCTTGCAACATCTTCAAACCCAGCTACATCATTTACAAAGACATCATAACCAGCACCCCACTTATGTTGCAAAAAAGCTCGACATCTCTGGTGGTTCTCAGCCCACAACAGCCGGGACACCATCGGACTACAGACTACGAAGCATAAGAAGGAAACAATCAAGACAACAGGCTTTTCCATCTATGCACCCAGGATCTAGAACAGCATCCACAAATCTCTCAGGACTGCCCAATGCTGCTCCAGTTTTTAAAAGATTGTTTGTAGGTCTTTCCGATTTGCCAAATTTAATCCATTCATTGTGTTGGGATTTGAGGCTCTTCTTTGCCTCTTTTACTAAAAGATGCACCTTTCTTCCCTAAATTCTTTTTGTTTAGGTAATCTGCAAGGAGCCAACCATTCACTCTAGTCATCATCTAATCTTCACTTCTCCTACATTTTTTTTATGCTATCTGGAAGACGGTGATGTATCAGACATCCTCTTTGTCTCATCTGCTGGAATCTGCTCTCTCAATTCGTTCTTTGTTGATATACTCTTGGAACTCTGCCAGATATAATTATTGCAAGCAAAGCCTATTCTTCCCCTATGATTCATTACTTCGCTATTTGCAGTCTCTCTATGTTTTAAAATGTATTCTTGCATTTTTGTGTCATCTTATGGCTCTCTTTCTGCCTGGTTAGGCTTTCTGATGCCCCTTTGAAGTGCACACGTCCTATGATACTGCAGAGTTCCCAAATATCCCTAACAATTCTGTTCCCTGGATAATCTGAGTATTTTTCATGGTGTTCTAACCCCAAATACTACTTTATGAGCCTGTTTAGGTTGAACCAGAGTCAGCGCGCAAGTGCTGCTCTGTCGATCTGCTGTAGGTAGAGTACGGAGGAGAAGCCCCGCCCACATTTTTCATTGACTTGTGTCTTTATCCTTCGTAAATGCTGGCCTCTGATTCCTTAACAGGCTTGTTAGTTCCTCCTTAGTAGGGCCATGTCGTAATTTGTATCCTCCCATGGCTATTGGCCCCTCTACTTCGGTTCTTACACAGTAAGCACTATATTCTTTATTGAGTTTGTCCTATTTGAGGCACGGGGACGTACTTTGTTTACATTCAGCACGCTGTACGCGCTTTCACCTTAGAAACTGCTGGGACAATCGCGACCACTTGTTGTCTCTTCGGCCATCAAACAGGCCTCTCCTAAGAACTCCCCTCCACTGCAGGCACACCTCTGACCTCGTGGTGCTGCCCGCTTCACTCTCGCTAACTTTCGGCCACACGTGATCTCTCTCGGCTCACCTCTGCCCTCTGCCCTCGCCTGGGCCTCGGCCATGGCCCAGGGCGTCTCCGCAGGGCTGGTCAGCCAGAGCTCCTCCATGCACCTTCAGCCGCACGCAGCCTCTCCCGGGTCCTGGCTCATCTCCGCTCTCGCCTGGGCCACTCCTCTTGGCTTCTCAGTGGTGCTGGTTGGCCGGAGTTTCTCCATGTGGTCAGCCTCTTTGCGGCGTTGTCCAGAGCACCTCACAGAGTAGGGACTAGGCAATGCACAGTCTACCTCGGCCTTTGAGCAGGGGACCTCTGTCCTTCACCCCGCGGTGTTGGATATCACTGCAATCATGCCGTACCTCGCAGCACAGCCTGTCCTGACCCGACTAGATCCCCAGCAGCACAGCTTGCAGTACTCTGGCCAATGGGTAAGTCCACCTCGTCACCCATGTAGAGGAAAAACCTAACGCTGGGCCGCTCGCATGCAGGACCTACTATACAGCATGCAGCAGATAGACACCACTTCAGTGCAGTTACGTGCTTGGACCACGAGAGAGCCTCACACCTTTATTTCCTCGGGTCCATGCCCAGCCCCTCGTATGCATGCGGACACACTGTCCTGTAGAAGCGGAGTGGCTCACTACAAGGGGCAGTGCCCGCGTGCGTGGAGTCATCAGCGGGGCACAGAGGGCTGGCTCAAGGGAGAGAGGAGCGAGCTAGTAACGTCATTAGGGTAGTTTGTAAATGCACAGCGGCCCTTCTACTGCACTACATTCCGGGGTAATAAACTACATGAAACATGCACCTCAGTCTGTGAAGGGAACCCTCTGCGGGCAACATGGCACGAGCGACTGAGCCTGTGGAGTGAACCCTCAGTGAACTGAGGGTCTATCTGAGCTCCAAAAAAAAACCGAGTCTTGTAAACATGTAGGAGGTGTATGTCAGTGCCAAGGAGCCAGGGACGGACTGGGAACTGAAACCAGCCCTGGCAAACTGCTCGGCCGGCCACCCTGGGGGAGGGGAGGTGGTGCAGCCGAGCTGTTTCTTATGGCCGGTTTCAGGTGATTTTGTTACAGGGGGCCGATATTGCTGGCCCCCGGTAACAAAAACGGCCCCCAGGGGCCTAAAACCGGCCCCCACCCTGGCGGCACACCGGGGAAACGCCCGGAGCCCGCTAAGACCAGTCCGGCTGGCCCTGCAAGGAGCAGCAGAGGCTGGTGTGTGGCAGAGGTGAATGGCAGTGCCAGGGATGCAGAAGCCATTTACACGGTTGCTGGTGCCTTTGAGAAATGGCCACCCTCTGGGTGGAAGTCCAGGGAGTATCGATCCAGGAAGTCTGTAGGGCGGCCACTAGGCTCTCACAGCATACTGAGGTAGAGCATACTGTTAAGCTTTATCACCGTAGTATTGATACTGTAATTCCTATCAGTTTGTCAAATGACTTTAAGCTTTGGCACACCTAGTGTTGTGATGACGACAAAGGACATAAGGGCAATGTCCCTGTTACTCACTGGTAATCTTCATTACCTTTAGTTCAACTCTATCACAGTCATTACCTCATGTTGTAATAACTGTTATGAGGATGAGTTGGATTAAGGCTAATAAAGATTACTGATAAGTAACCGGGGCATTCACAAGCTTGTAGCCAACAAGCACTGAGGTGCTCAGTGTCACAGCCCCTCATTGATGAGGTCATACATCATGTCTTATACAAGTAAATGCTCCTCCTTTCAACGTGGTAATGAATATGCAGCAAGCTAAAAGTTCACGTGCTGCTGGAGTGCACCAAGTGCCTTCAGGGGGTGGTCTCTGCCGGGGAGGTTAATTTCTCCCCTTGAGACAGTCAAGTTAACTCATCCCCACAGTCAAAAGTTTTAGGTATGCAATGTGGCAACAAGTCACCTTCAATCCCTGTGAAAGAGAGAAGGGCAGGAAAGGCAGCTCCTACTGATGGACACTGAAAACAGGATTATACTCACTGAGGGGTAGCTGTTCCTAAAGAAGATAAGAAAAAACAACCTATTGTGGTTGAGAAAGAGTGTGGGGGTGATCTCTCAAAGAAGTTGGGTTTGGATGAAGGTGGGGGAATTCCTCCTTTTAGACTTAGTGCCCTCACACACCCTTGCGAGTGTCATGCTTCATCATCGGGCGTTGCTCCTCGTGGGGGTGGCCCTGCTGTCCTCCACGGGCCCCGCGAGAGGGCTCTTTATCGGAGATCTTTTAAGGAGACGCCGCAGTTGTGCATGTGGGTGTGTGGGCCTGGAGAAGTGAGTGGGTGAGTTAAAATTACCTTCACGGTGCCCAGAAACTAGTTTTATTCGGGGGTCTGGAAGATGAGGTTAAAAAACAAGGGATACGGAGCACCTCCTTGAAACAAATGTAGAGAAGGGATGAGTGTCTTCCTGCTGCTCTCAAATCCGTGGAGATAAGTGAAAAAAGTGAAGGTAGGTCAACATGTTTCGCGCTTCATGATGGTCCCTAATGGATCCAGGAGCGCTTCGTCAGGACCGTGAGGTGGAAATAAGTGAAATTAAAAGTAGGAATCAGGGCGAAGGCACCCTATATTCCTCCTGTACCTATAGTCAGGTGTTGATGCGTCTAAGCGCTTCTTGGAACGTCTGAGTCGAGTTCCATTACCCAACCTGGTGATAAATAAAAGAAAAGAAAGAAAGACACACAAACATAAACCAACACACGTGAATCACATGTTGATAAAGGCAATCACTTGTACTAGACAAAGGTGAAGAATGCCATTCAAATTCTAGGACATTGTCGTGGGCATGCTGTGTGTACTATGCCCTTGAAGACATCTTGCCATGTAATCATGTATGGCAGAATGCTGCACACTATTTCACCCTGTGCAGGAATACAAACACAGGTGAAGCGTCACCATCAACTGGCAGAGCATAGCCAGTGGTGACTGGTATCATGCTTGCATAGATATCATAATCGTGAATCCCATGGTTGAGAGCTTGATATCCAAAACTGTGTCAGAAAAATCAAGGCATCGTTGCCATGGTGCTCGTGGCAGTCCGTTAGCCTTATCATATGCAAATCCGAATGTAACAAGCGTAACAGTAGTATCATACTCACAGTGCCAGTAGTGATAAAATAACACACAGTATGACACACACAACTCATAAACACACAAAACCGCATACCCCTCTATTTAGAATGGTTGGCCTCATCGGCAATCACTGCGGTAATGAGGATAAATGTCTGTAAATGGATTAAAACATTAAAGACTAGTGAGCTCGTGATAACCTAGGTGCCCGTTTTGCAGAAGCATTCTTTACCTGAGATCATGTGCAGAAACAGCTGGAAGGTACTCACATTAAATCTCCTCAGTGGAAGCCCATTACCTGCCCCTCCGCTTGTGGATCGCCGGTAGTGTGAGCGGAGACGGCTCGGCAGGTTATAGACGCGAGTTGGAGCTTGAGCGGAAATGACGCTCAGAGGGGTGTGGTGGGTCATGGGTCAGTGCGTGTGGATAACGTGCGTAGCCAAGCCCTGCATCGACCCGCGAACGTGGTGGCCATGTTGAGGTGGTGTCCTTGCTCATTGTAAGATACCTTAAGCCAGCTGGATTAATGCATCATCAATGATGTGAAGGGAACTCTGTACCGCATTGGTAACAATCAACTTCATGGTCACCCTGGACGTGGAGGCACTTTACACGAACATCCCCCAAGAGGCCACCCTGGAAGCCTTGGATTCCACACTGCGGAGCATTGATCCTTGGCCCCATGAGACACCTATCTCATTCATCTGTGAATGTGCCTCCATAGCCCTGAAAGAAAATGTCTTCGCCTTCCATAAACAGCTCTACCATCAGATCCAAGGTACCAGCATGGGGAGCACCTTTGCTCCGAGCCTGGCCTGCCTGTATATGGCTAACTTTGAGGAGAAATTTATCTTAGGGGACAACAATCCCTACAGGACCCACATTGTAATGTGGCGGCGCTACATTGACGATATCCTCCTCTTCTGGAGGGGTGACGAAGAACAGTGTGTGGCGTTCTGTGGATGGATCAACACTCTGGATCCATTTCTCAGGTTCTCCGGAACAAGATCACAAGAAAGTATCCCTTTTCTGGACCTCCGGATCTCCCTACATGAAGGGGCCCTACACACAACTAACTATAAAAAACCCACGGATAGGAACAGTCTCCTTATATACGAGAGTCATCACCCGAAAACACTAAGGGACAACCTTCCAATGGGACAATTTCTACACCTTCGTAGAAACTGCGACACCTCAAGTGAGTTTGAGAAACAATCTAGAATTCTGTCAGACAATCTATCAGACCGACACTATCCCAAGAAATTAATACGACAGGCACAGAAACGGGCTAAGAACAACAATTCTAGATTCGTGAACTTTCTTTTCAAAAACCACCTCATCTGCTACTTTGGTTAAATTGCTCGGAAATCCCATATCTCGTTTCGGAATAGTACTGAATCGGCACCGGGGCATAGAAATCCGACGTGCAGCAATAGCACGGGTGCTGAACACATCTGCACTGCAGTCGGGCTCCCATTTGCAAGACTAAGCTATTGGCATTGTAAATGACAGTCACGTGCGTAACGAAACTTGATGGGGCCCCCCTGCAAGGTACATTGAGGGCCCCCTGCTCCGGATTTCATCCGGAGCTCTCAGGCCAGAGTACTGTGCTGAGGGAGCGCTCTGCAGCTCGGCCCCATCCCCCCGCGGGGGCTGTGGGGGCCTGTGTTACGCCACCGCACACAATGCCTTTTATGTATCCATTTTCAAAACACATAAATAAAAGGCATTGCTATTTAGAAAACCAATAGCTCAAACTCTGGTAAATGCGAGACCTATTGCATTGCAAATGCTTGTTTCAAATTTGGGGATACTTGTTATAGTGCACTTACTCTGCTTGTAGCTCATTACTGCTGCAGGTTGGGGTGTCTCTCAGTTTTTGGTTCTGTTGCACTACACGTGATAAGTTTATACACAATGGTGGATTGCAGCTCTGCTTACTGGTGGACCTGCTTTTATTGAATTTTCCTCAAGGGCTCATTTTCCTGCTATCTGTTGACTTTTTTATCAACTGGAACTCTGACCCTTCAGTTATCGGATCTGTCTCTTTACTTCTAGGGCTCTCTTAAGCCAGTAGTATGTGTTTATTTTCTACTGCTTACAATTTACTCAGTTACTGACTCGGGCAGAGAATTGAAAGGACCAAATTGCTTAATAGTAATCAATATAAAGGAAGGTGAGGGCTGGGTATTGCCATCTGGAGTGCAAGAGCAATCGAAAAAAAATAGATTTTAAATATTCCACTACACAATAGTTCCTTGAAACCTGAGTGAAAAACAGAAGGTCTGAATTTGTTTCAATTGATCATGCAACATTACATATCAGAAGGGGAATCCATAAGACAATGGTATTGACTGACAATAGTGGCTTTTGTGACTGAATGAAGGTTTTCACATTTAGTCCAAGATTTATGAAAGCTGTGTGCAGCTATGCGTGTGGTGTAAAGCAGTGTGAATGAAACAGTTGATCTACTTGTTTACGTAGATTTGTTTGTGTCATAAGACTCTGTGAGCACAGTGCTAAATGGCATTTTGATGTATAGTGTGAAAATATTCATAATGTATACAAAGTGGGTGTTGTGGGGTGGGAGCTGCACAAATTTCCAGAGGGGTCAATAAAAACCCATTAGTGCTAAAATGCTGGAGAACAGCGTGACATAGCATTGTCATGAATACTAACACCAAATGAAAACAAGTCCAAACTGTGAGAAATTGGGTAGTTGGTTGAGTGGAGTGTGAGCCCTGGTCAAACAACAACCACAATTCCTTGCAGGGTGAACCACAAAAAGTCACAAAATTAATCTGTGCTTAAACCGGTGCAGTTTAGAACAAAAACCAGTCAGGCTTAACTTAGAGGCAGTGTGTAAAGAATGTATGCATCACAAAAACTGTAATAAAATGAAACAGAATAAAATCCCAAACAAATTTAGAAAAATAGAGTACATTTTAATAAATTATTTGACACCAAAACAACAAAAATCCAATTAATATAACAGGAGTTATGAATTTTAAATGTTTTTAGTGAAAACTAGCACCCAAACGTTCAGAGAACAAATCACAGGCATCTAGTTGTATGAGACTGAGTCAAAGTAAACAAATATGTCTTACCTCGATGAAGCACGGTTTGGATACACAAAGTGGATTGGGCCTGGTCAGCGCTTCGAACTTAAAAGAAATTCTGAAAAAAAGTGTCTGAGAAGGTAAAGTTCAGTGAGACAAGGCTGCAGAAGGTGTCCAAGGAGGGAGTGTTATCATCTGGTGGCCTTGGGATGAAGCTGTGGTGAAGATTTCTACGTTCGCTGAAATGGAAGTCGAAAAACTCGAGTGGGACAGGGATGTAGCCAAAGACAGTTCCACAAGGTCATACACCCCTTTTGCAAAGGACCACCGAATGGGATTTGCTGCTGCAGAGAAGCACGAAGTGGTAGAAAATGCAAAGTCAATCCAACTGGTAATGCACCTCGGGCAGATAGACGAGCAGGTTGGTCATGGTCTCCTCCTGATTCTCAGAGCACTTTTGGGCCACAATTTGTCTAAATCCTCAGTATTAGTTTTTGGCCATCTGGGCACCTTTAGCACCACAATCAAGGGTCCAGGACTGGAGGGAGACCTCTTGGGGGTTCAGGACTCACTTAGGCTAGTTCCAGGTGGGGGTTTAGGATAGCGGAAGCCTTTTATGCCCCTGTGACTCCGAACAGGAGGCCATCAAACTAGCCCTTGGAGTCATTTCCGGTAGTCCTTGGTGCAGGTGAAGATGTAGGGCTCAACACCAGGGCTGCCCTCTGGGGGTTCAAGGGTGGCTCCAGGCAGCAAAGCAGTCCTTCCAGATAGAGCAACAGTCTGGCAAAGTGCAGAGCAGGTCACACAGCAGGCAGTTCTCTGAGAGTCCTTCCACAGGTCCAGCAGTGAACTGAAGAGTGGGTCTGAAGGTCCTATTTTGATATACTTGGTTGTTACACGGTATGTGTACTATTTCCTTTATTGAGTTTTTTCCTACGTTAGGCACGACAACAACGACATGCTTTGCTTGCATTCAGCGGGCCACGCCCACTTTCACTTTCGCACAAGCAGGGACCATGGTGGCAATTTGTTTCCAATGCTATAGGCCTCGCATTTAAATGCGAGACCTATAGCGTTGCAAATATTTTATTGTTGTTTCTCCTCCTAGCATTGCAGCTGGCACCTGTTAGATTTGGGGGTCTCTAGTTGGCAGAGGTATGTACCCTTGTCCAAATAGGGACCCTGGCGTCTAGTCAGGGAGAGTAGGTACACTCTCGAAATAACCCCTGCTCACCCTCTTGGTAGCTTGGCACGAGCAGACAGGCTTAGTTCAGAGGCAGTGTGTAAAGCATTTGTGAACACATACAGTAATCAAGTGACAACACTACAAATGGACACCACACAGGTTATATATTTATAAAAATAGGTATACTTTATATAGATTTATCACAAGACCATAAACGACAAAAATAATCCACAATACTGTTAAGAATACTTAGTTCTGATCAAAAAGGCTTAATTCAAGGTTCTGTGCGAGTCGGTAGCCTCCTCCGGCTACGGCGATGTCGAGAACAAACAGAGTCTAACAAATCCAGCTGACCGCGTCGAGACGGGCCAACACAGCGTAGACAGACTCGGTCACAGTACCTTTTACTTGAAGCGGCAGGCACGGGCGTGCGAGCCGGATGGCTGTTCGTCGCGGTCGCGATGCAAAAATGGAAGCGTTGCAGGACGCGTTGTCCCTCGATGCGGTGCAGGCAGCGGCTCGTTGACGTCGTCGAGACGGAGTCGGTGAGACCAGGGCCGTGCGTTGCAGGGCGAGACGGTGCTTCGATGCGGTGCTGGCAGGTTGCGGTGCGGCGACGGAGCCGGATTCAGGAGCTGGCGTCGATCAGTCCGGACAGCGGTGCGAGTCGGGCGGTGCGTCGCAAAGCGTGCGAGCGGTGCCCAACTCCGGTGCGGTCACAGGACTCGAACTCAGCAGCAGTGACCGTGTCGGTCGGACCAGTTCGATTCGGCGTAGCGAGCGTTGCAGGACGCGTTGTCCCTCGATGCGGTGCAGGCAGCGGCTCGTTGACGGAGTCGGTGAGACCAGGGCCGTGCGTTGCAGGGCGAGACGGTGCTTCGATGCGGTGCTTGCAGGACACCGAGTCGGTCGTGAGAGTCGGTCACAGCTCCCTACCTCTGTAGCCACTGAAACAGGTTTCCAGCAGCAATTCACAAAGGGGGTGAAGTCCAATGGTCCTGGGACTTCGGTCAGGGGGCAAGCTCTCTTCCAAGCCCTTGGAGATCCTTCACAAGTTGATGAAAGTCACAGCAAAGCAAAAGTTCCTTTCTCCTCTCTTTGGCAGTCAGGCAAACCACTGCAGGCCAATCCCCCAAGCAGCACTTCAGGCTTAGGGATAGTTTCTCCTCAGTTTCTTCTTGGTTCCGCTCCTCAGTAAAGGTTTCTTCTTGTTCCCAAAAGTGATCTAATCTTCCTGGGGTCTGGGTGCCCCTCTTATACCCTGATTCTCTTTGTTCTCTGGAGGCAGAGAGGCCTCTGCCTAGTCCAAAACCAGTTCTGGTCAGTCCTGGAGCACTTTGTTTTTCTGACTCCTTCTTTCCTTTCAGAATGTGGGGCAGAGTGCTCAGCCGCCCGGCAGGAGGTGGAGCCAGCATTGTGGAAGGCAGGCACAGCCCTATTCAGACCTGCGCTGACTCACCCTGTCTCCTGTAGCCACCCCCAGCCCCTGTCACTCAATCTCCAGACAAGGAATACACAACCTAGCAGAGGCAGGCTTGGATAGTTAGGCAAGAAAATACCCACTTTCTAAAAGTGGTATTTTCGAACACAGAATGTTAAAACCAACTTCACTAAAAGATGTATTTTATCATCCTGAGTTCAGGCATACTAAATTCGTTTTTCTACCAGGTTCCCTGGGTCAGTTCTGACTATAAGGTGTAATAGTCAGTCTGCCCATTCTGGCCTATGGGGAGCAGGTAGCCTTGCAATAGTGAAAACGAAAATGGCTGTAATTCACTATTAGGACATGCCACACACACCAGGGCATGTCCTACCTTATACTTACAATGCACCCTGCCCTAGGGCCTACTTTAGGGGTGACCAACATGCAGTAAAGGGAAGGTTTAGGGACTGGTAAGTGGGTGTACTCACCAAGTCGACATGGCAGCCCTAGGCTGCACACAGGCTCTGCAATGGCAGGCCTGAGACACATTTTACAAGCCGCTTCTGTGGGTGGCACAACCAGTGCTGCAAGCCCACCAGCGGCATTGGATTTACAAGCCCTGGGCACACACAGTGCACTGTACTAGGGACTGACAAGTAAACCAATCATCCAATCATGGAGTCACTAATCCATAACACAATTTACAATAGGGAGAGCATATGCACTTTAGCACTGATCAGCAGTGGTAAAGTGCCCAGAGTCATAAAACAGCCAACAACAGGTCAGAAAAAATATAGGAGGAAGGCAAAAAGTTTAGGGATGACCCTGCAAAAAGGGCCAAGTCCAACAGCACCTGTCCCCTGTGGGACTCTACCGTCCCTGTGCCTAACTTTAGCCTCTGCACTGGGAAGCACGGGACACCGGTGCCTCTGGGGCACGGGCTGATGCAAACTCCTCGGTTCTCACCCTCCCATCAGGCCCAGGTGCCCGACCAAAGCTTCTCCCGTGCCCGGTGGCAGGGCGAGCCTCTGCTGTCGCTCCTGGGCTGGGGACTGGCAGTGGGACGGGCGGCCGTCAGGTGACCGTGCCATGTTTTCCCAGGCTGGCCGGGTGGAGCTGGGAGAGTTGAGATCCCACCGCTGCCAGTGGAGGCAGAGCAGCAGCACAGCCGAGGCGGGGGGACACTGACAGGGGGAAGGGCCACTTTGGGGCGGGAGAGGACAGGGACCAGTTGCTGCTGCAGATCTGTGCAAAGTTTGCTCAGCAGGAGGGGATGTGCAAAGCACACCCGGAGCACCAGCTATGCACAGTATCCTCAGATTTTTTCCTGCGTTCACGATCCCTGTCAAGGCTTTGGATATAAAGTTACCTTTTTATTTTGTTCGGTTTGGGAGTGAGGGGCGTAGATCCGTGCTTTCTCCGCCGTCTCTGGAAGCAGCTGCTGCCTGGTTCCCAAGCAGAGCGAGGGACGGAGGGCCCTTCCCTGGCTGGGTGTGCGTGGGCTCCAGCGAAAGTGCGGGACAAAGCAGCGCGGCAGCAGGTAAGCGCAGAGAGCCGGGAAATAATTCATGAGGCGGGGAGATCGGGTTCCAACAACACAGGGGCTCAGCACCGACAGGTACAGGGGGAGAGGGTTAAATATAGAGGCGCCTCTTGTATTGTGATTTTTCTGATCACCATATGTATTTCAGACCCTCCACACTGCACCGATCTCACGGTGTTCTAAGTTGGGTGTTAGTAGACACATCCTTGTTTGTTTAATTGTTATATTGTTGTACTTTATCAATGCAAGTGCAGAACTACAAGTTGCAGGATGCAGAGCACGGCACAACTTTTGATGTCTAGCATAATTTTTTGTAAACATACATTGTGCCTGTGTGTTGAAGTAAAGTCCTGAGTTATTTGCTTTTCTCACTTCTCCCTTCACATGCAGTTGGGAGATGGAACGGGGCACATTATACAAACTTTTCTTGTAGATTGTGCGATTTTAAGTATTTTACGAATTCCCTATGGCTTCATAATAAGCTGTTGCTCCTGCGGTGCATCCTCCCCGGACCCCATTGTTTTTAAGCACTGAGGATTCTAGCTTGTGGTGTGAGTGGAGATGACCAGGAGTGACAAGCCCACTCGCCAGTGCTGGCCCAGATCATGCAGTGCCACACGCATGGGCCACCTGCAAGAGGGCGGAGCCAGGACCATCCATCGTGAGTGTGGGCTCCTGGCTGCAGGTGCCCTCTGCATGAGCAGGTCTGCCCGAGGATTACATATTAAGAGGCCAGGCCCTGGGGGAGGGAGAAGGGTTTGCAATCAGGAACCAAACCCAGCGGTGTGTATGCCCAAGTCTAAAAGGAAGATCATCCTGGAGTGATTCTGAAGTCATCCGATGACTTCAGCCAGGCTATTCCTGCAATTAACTGGGGATGTCATCCGAAGCCATCCTGAAGTATGCCTATAGGGCAGAATATTTAAATGGGATGACTCCTTGAGTCATCAGAGAAACTACTCCAGGATTAGTTCCCAATTACTTTAGCGGAAAAGATGTGATGAGCTTGTACTGCTGCCGGATGATCCCATGCTGATTACAGGATTAGGGTGGATTACTCCAGGATGGGTTCCTGATTACTTCAATGGAAAACATGTGATGAGCTTGTACTACTCCAGAATGATCCCATGATGATTTCAGGATTAGGCTGGATTACTCCAGGATGATCCTTTGAGTATTTCAGGATGGGGCTGTATTATTACAGAATCATCTTGTGATGACTTCAGAATGAGGCTGCATTACTCATGGATGATCCAAGGATAACTTTAGAATGGGACTGGGACCGTACTAGTCGATTTCATGATGGGGATGTATTACCGTAGGATGGGTTCTGGCTGTGATACTGCATGGCGGTTTCAATATGCAGATTTATTACTCTAGGATGACCTTGAGTAGTAATACTTGATTGACATACACAGGATGGTAAGAAATACACAGTTTTATTAGTTTGTTAGCAGAGCAAATAATTGTTACAAAAACAAGCATTGGCAAAGCCAATAGGTCTTGCCTTTTTGACCAAGTGGCTTGCCAATGTCTTCTGCCAATGGTTTGCAGTATCGCTTAAAATAAACAAGCTTTGGCAAAGCCAAAAGGTCTGGCCTTTGCAAGAGCTATTGGCTTTGCCAATATGTTTTAGCCATATAATACACAAGCGTGGCTGTTGTTCAGCATGGCTAAAGGTTAGTGGGGTAAAGGAGAGTTGCATGTCGAAAAGTGCCATGTGATGAAGTAGTATAAATTATAGCAGCAGAGTGTCATGGAGTGGTGTGGAACAGAGTGGCGTTGAGTGTTGCGTAAAGTAGATTGCTGTGGAGTGGCATAAAGTGGAGTAATGTAGGAGAGTGGAATGGCAGAGTGGAGTAAAGTGTTGTAGAATCAGTGTCAGAGTGGAGTGGCGTGGAGTAGTGTGTTGTAGAATAGAGTAGACTAAAGTAGTGTTGAAGGGTGGCATAGCATGGAGTAGTGTTGTAGAGTGGAGTGGCATAGAGTCAAGTAGAGTTTAATGGAGTAGAGCATCACAGAGTGGAGTATCGTAGCTTATAGTGTCGTAAAGTGCAGTAGCCTAGATTGAAGCTGTGTAAAACACAGTGGTGCAGAGTAGACTGGCGTAGAGTGCACTGGTTGAGTAAAGTGGTGTAGAGTGCATTGGCGCAGAGTAGAGTGACGTAGAGTGGATTGCAGTGGTGTAAAGTAGATTGTTTCAGAGAAGAGTGGCGTAAAGTAGAGTGGTGCAGGGTAGATTGCAGAGGTGTAGAGCAGAGTGAAGCACAGTGCAGTGACGTAGAGTAGTGTAGAGTGCAATGGTACAGAACAGATTAGAGTGCCGTGGAGCGATGCAGAGTGCAGTGACTTAGACTGCAGTCGTGCAGAGTAGCGTGGCATAGAGTTCAGTGGCAGAGAATACAGTCTTGCAGAGCTGAGTGTCAGAGTGCAGCAGCGCAGAGTAAAATAGTGGTGCAGCATAGAGTGCAGTGGCGTAGAGTTCAGTGGCAGAGAGTGCAGTGTTGCAGAGTAGACTGTCGTAGAGTGAAGTGGTATATGGTTAGAGTGGCGTAGAATACATTGGCATGGAGTCCAAGGGCCTAGAGTGGTGAGTAGAGGGGCGTTGAGAGCAGTGGTAGCAGAGTGGTGGTGTCATAGAGTAGTGGTGTTACGTGGTGACACAGAGTGGTGTTGTCGAGTAGAGTGGCGAAGCGTAGAGTGTTGTGGAGAGGCAGAGAGTAGAGTGCCGTGGAGTGGCATAGAGTTGTAGAGCAAACTTAGTCTACCATCCTTCTGAGACTGGTAAATGGAGAAATATGAAAGAGTGTAATAGTAACAACTGTAAGATATAGCGCTTAAAAGAAGGAAGTATAGTATAAAAAATGATTTATACTTTGGTGATAGCAGACCTTTAATGTCGGAAAAATCACCATATGGTACCCTAACTTCACTGCAGAATCATTTGCAATGAAAATGGCGCCCTTGACACTAATAGGACTCCTTGCCACCAAATGTGATTTCAATACAAGGCAAGGAGCCTACCTGACTCATAGCTTTATTTTAAGTCTGGTATTTTATATATATACACATACACACACACGCATATATACACACACACGCATATATACACACACACACGCATACACACACACACGCATACACACACACGCATACACACACAGACATATACACACACACAGACATATACACACACAGACATATACACACACACACAGACATATACACACACACACACAGACATATACACACACACACACAGACATATACACACACACACACAGACATATACACACACACACACACACACAGACATATACACACACACACACACACAGACATATACACACACACACACACACACACACAGACATATACACACACACACACAGACACACACACACACAGACATACATGTACACACACTTACTTATACACACATATATATACACATATACACACTCACATATACATACACACACACACACATCCACACACAATTACACACTGACACACATCCACACACACACACATATATATACACACACACACATTTACATATATACACACACATTTAGAGAGATACAACTTTGGCACCGTTTGACGAATCTTTGCAACCTTTTTCCAAAAAAGGTGCTCCTTTGATTCTTGTTGAACATGGAAAGTTTCGGGGTATTTGTAAAGCGGGGGCTGAGAAAAATGGGGTTGGAAAAAGGGTGCGTTTGCAATGTTAATTCCCATCGGACCCGGTCAACACTACTACAGCCCAAACAACTGAATAGAATTACACCAAACTTGGCAGAAAGGGCGATGTTGTTATGCAGATTGTGCTTTTTGTTATTTTGTGCTAATAGCCATCTCCTCAAGGCGAATTGCAATAATATAGGGGGCTATGAAGACCTCCCAGCCCGGGAACCACCACCTCCCCAGCGCTTTTTATATTTGGCTTGGGGGGCCTCAAGAACCCACTGAGGCCCCGGTTCCACCACCTCCCCAGGGGCCAAACTCTAAAATGGGAGGAAGACGTGTGGCCCCTCCTCCCGGGCCATTCTCGGGCCCAGGGACTGCCACCTCCCCAGGCCAGGCCCTAAGAGAAGAAGGAAGGGGGGTATTTTTGGCCCCCCTCCTGGAGCCTTAGATGACCCTGGGACCGCCACCCCCAAGGCTGGCTCCTGCTATGTCCCGCCACCCCCACGTCTGGCTCCTGCTATGTCCCGCCAAGCCATAGAAAAGAGTGCTCCACTTTCAGCAAGCGAGAGCGGAAAATGCTCTTGCTTGCTGACAGCGCAGCATGTCTGTTTACCTGCCTGCTGTCAAGCGAGCAGGGAAACAGACAAACTGCAGCTCCCTGGATCTCAAAGCAATGCCGGCCCCGGCAGGAGGTGGCGAGCCAGCAGGGACTACGTAGGCTTTCAGGCTCCCCCCGTGATCTCCATGGTTGCCCTGGGTGGGACTAGGGCACCCAGTCTAGAAGTCAGGCCCCGGGCGATGGTTTGCCCGTGGCAAAAATCGGCCTCTGGAGGGGGGCTGTGTGTCCCGCCTCCTATGTAAAAATAATAAATAAAAAAAATTAAAAAGGCAGGCTCCGGGGGAATGGGCCCCCACGGCCAAAATTGGCTCAGGGAAGGTGGCCCACTCACCCCCCATAGAACCTTTCATACACCCACTCCCACACAATAATTCACAAACCCATGTACAGACCCATACCAGTACTTACACACCCACTCACTAATTCATATCTACACACGCATCCACTCACCCATACATACACCCACTCACTCACTAATACACCCATACAATCACTCACACACTGGGTTAGTCAGCTGTAGCGCTACTGACACACCTACTCACTCACCCAGTCAATCACACAGCCACTTACTCACCCATACAATTACACACACCCACTTCTTATGCATAGAGATACTAACACAGACTCACTCTCATACAGTCACTGACAAGCACACACTCGCCCATACAGCCACTTATATACCCCACTGCTCACCTATACTGCCCTTTACATACCCAGGTACTCACCCATATACCACTGGCATATCCATTCACTCACTCACACAGCCATGCACACCCTCACCCATACAGCCCCTCACACATGCATTCACTAACCCATACAGCTACTGACTCATTCATCAATACAGGCAGTCGCACAACCCCTCAACACACAGACAGGTACTCAGACAACCAATCAATCACCCATACAGCCACTCATGTACCCACTCACACACCCATACAACCACTTAGACACCAACTGACAGACTGATAGACATTCACACAACCAGTCACTCACCCATACATTCTCTGAGACAGCTAATCACTCACTTATACAGTCAATCATGCACCCACTGAATCATCCACACAGGCACTCATATTCTCTGAGACAGCTAATCACTCACTTATACAGTCAATCATGCACCCACTGAATCATCCACACAGGCACTCATACACCCAGCGATTCACCAAAACACCTTGGTATATATATTTAACACTCAAACTCTATAAAAACAGTCAGTCACTGGATGATGTCATTAGTGATGTTATCAGAGATGTCAGTGATGTCATGAGTGATGTAATACGTGAGGTCATAAGCAGTGCATTGCGGGGCGTGAGTTATAGTGAGCTCAGCTAACTATAACTGCTGAATTTCACAAGTTTCATACGAGTGAAGCCTGAGCCAAACTATAACGGCCCTGTAACCTTTGGTTTTTTCAGAAATATATATATATATATATACACACATATATACACAAAAACTTAGCTATAGGGGCTTTCAGGTAACCCTCTCATCAATTGGTCTATTATTGTGTCATTCTCATTTTTCATCCATCCACCGCTGTGTACAGCTTGGGACAGGACAGTGGGCCAAGCTATTGGCTAACTTTACTGCGAGTGATGGCATTCTTAACCTTCACAAGAAGGTAAATCCACACACAAAGTAGTGCCTTTAAGAGTCAGTGACTACTATGGCAAAGCGTCCTTTTGAGATCAAAAATATATTTGCTTTTAGACAATTTTTAAAAAAATATTGATGTGTGGCCGATAGGTTCCACATCAATAACGTTTTGCAAAAACTGTGAGAAAACAAACAATAAAAAGCCAAAAGGCCTATTAGATTTGCCATTGTTTGTTTCATATTCTAGAACATTCAAACCCAGTCAAGATCACAAAACGTACTCAAACAGCTAAATACATTACAGTGAATAAGCCATCTTTGTACTAATGTACCGGACCTGGATTACAGTGTGGATAAACTGTCAAATGGAGGTGAGGGGCACAGGGGAAACAGAGGCGGAAACCATAAAAGGTAGTTGCAAGATTGAAAAACAGATAAAAGGGAGAGGTAGGAAGGAGGAGATATCGGAATAGTAGCCAAAGAAAGATAGGGTACAGAAGGAACGAGAAGAGTAAAGTGAACTGTTAATAGCAGAAATTGGAGTGCAAGAAAGGAGGATGAGAAAAGTGGAAAGGGAAAAAGCAGACAAGGAGAAGGAAGCGTGAGAAAGGAAAGTGGGCAAGAAGGACAGAAAGGTGAAAAGTAGTTTGTGAGGGGAGAGTTGAGAGAAAGCGTATACAGGGCAGAGCATGAAAGACTGGAAAGTAGCAAAGAAGCGTGGTGAAATGGGAAGGAAGAAAAGAACATACTGCAAGAGACGGATAAAGGTTGTATGCCTCTGCTTTATAATATATATGTCTAGAAATAAAATACATAAAGTTCAGGGAGGACAGGCCTGTATCATTGCTGGGCTTCACCTAATGCACAGCTTTGCTGCCCGGACACACAATAGTGATTCATTCACCATGACAGAGTTTTCTGCCAATAATAATATGTTTTACCTTATTAGTTAATTCTGGAAAGGAAAAATAAGCAGAGAGAATTATAATTCTCTCTACCTTTTTCCTCTCCTGGTGGCGTTTTTGTATTTTTTCCCCTGAGCCAGTTAACTAATATGGTAAAATACATCAAATGACAGACGAATGGCTGTGGATTGGGGCGGTTATTGGTGGATTAATGATCTTTACATGCTTTGCAAAGGTTTTATGTGGGGAGCCAGCGCGTGTTTCCTTGCCTTAACGCATTATTTTATGATGTAGTTGTGAGGGGCACGCCTACCCTTGCATCTCATTAGTGATGCGAGGTGAGGCGATAGGGAACCGGGCATGCTGCGCTTTTCCTGGAGTCTGAGTGAGCACTGGGTTGAACAGATGAATCCTGAACACAGTTCTGGGGGATACCAGTACTGCACAACAATTTAAAAAGGCATCTCCACAGTGAATAAGCCATCTTTGTACTAATGTACCAGACTTGGATTACAACGTGCAACACTTTCTGAAATGGAGGTGTAGGAAACAACAAGAGACACAGAGGTGGAAACCATGAAAGGTAGTTGCAAGAAAATGCAATTGGTCTTGTATTTGTTTGAGTTAGAGCTATTGGCATTGTAAATATGGCAATGTATTTTACCTATGTGTTATGGAATGTATGTGGTGTGTAGTGTAATTATGTGTGTTGATTGGATTAGTTAGTTGTGTAATTGTGTGGCATGGAATTGTGTGATGTGGCATGGATTGGATTTGTGGATTGGAATTATGTGGCATGGTATGCTGTGGAATTATATGGACAGTACATGTGGTATTGAGTGTACTGGAATTATTTGCAGTGGGATTGTGTTATGGAGTTTAATTGTGTGGAATGGAATTTTGTGTTGTGGATGTAGTGGAGTTTAATTATATGGTGTGCTGTTGAAATGTGTGGCAGGATGTGGAATTGTGTGGTGTGGATTAGATGTATGTGGTGGGTTGTGTAATTGTGTTGCTGAGTTGTATTAGGTGGTTTGGTGTTGAATTATGTGGTGTGAATTGCAAGTGTGTGGAGTTGAATTGTGTGGTGTGGAACTGTATGGAAAGCTATACCTGTGTGGTGACGAAAAAGAGGAAATCGGTAGAACCTAAGCTTCAGATGTGTTAAAAAAAGAGAAAGAGTTGGAGCTAGTGGCGTTGTAAATGTCTCTTACCTATGTGTTATGGATTGAAGTGGATGTATGTGGTGTGTAGTCAAATTATGTTGGACTCGAATTGTTAATTGTAAAGTGGATTTGTGTAGTCGAATTATGTGGCATGGTGTGCATTTGTATTAGTTAGATAGTAATTGTGTGTTTGAGTGTACTGGAAGTATGTAGAGAGGGATTGTGATTATGTAGTGGAGTTTAATTACATGGTGTGCTGTTGAACTGTATGGTATGATGTTGAATTAGGTGTTATAAATTGGATATATGTGATGTGTAGTGGAATTGTGGTGGAATAATGTTTGTTTTTTGTAATTATGTGGTGTGGAATGGATTTGTGTGGAGTTGAACAGTGTGGCATGGAAAAGTGTGGTATAGAGTGAAATTATGTTGAGTGGAATAATGTAGAATGATGTGGAGTGTTTATATCTGGATTGTTAAGTGGTATAGAGTGGATTTAGTGAGGTGTATTTATGTGGTTTTGAGAAGCGTGTAATTAGTTGGAGTTGAATTATGTGGTGGTGAGTGGTATTTGGATTGTAATTATATTGCGTTGTGGTACAGATTGGCATTTTATTGAGTGGTGTTGCGTAGAGTAGTGTGGCGTAAAGTGGAGTGCAGTTGGTTGGAGTGGTGTTGCATAGAGCAGAGTGGCATTGTGTGGAGATGAGTGGGGTTGCGTGCAGTGGCATTGCGTGTTTGGCACTGCGTTTGGTAGTGTGGAGTGCATGGGGCAGCATTGTGTAGAGTGCAGTTGGGTGGAGTGGCGTTGTGTAGAGTAGCGTGAAGCAGAGTGACTGGAGTAAAGCAGAGTGGCTGAGTAAAGCAGAGTGGAGTAAAGCGGAGCAGAGTAAAGCAGAGTGGCATTGAGCGGAGTGGCGCTGAGCGGAGTAAAGCAGAGTGGCGTAGAGTAAAGCAGAGTGGCATGGAGTAAAGCAGAGTGGCGTGAAGTGGAGCGGTGTGGAGTAAAGCGGAGTGGAAAAAGCAGAGTAGAGCAAAGCAGGGTGGCGTTGCATGGAATAAAACAGAGTGGCGTTGCATGGAGTGGTGTTGCGTAGAGCGGGGAGACGTTGCATGGAGGGACATTATGTAAATTAGAGAGGTGCGGCTTAGAGTGCGTTGTGTGGAGTGCAGCGGCGTTGAGCGGAGTGGCGTTGCCTTGAGTCTCACTGCTTGGAGTGGCGTTGCATACAGTGGAGTAGATTGGGTAGAGTGAAGTGAGGTTGTAGGCATACACCTGCATAGAGTGATTTTGAATTGTGTGGAGTGGCATTAGTAAAACAACTGGATTGAAAGGAAATATCAGATTCAGAACTACATTAAAGAATTGTACTTCAACTGCAGAAGGAGAAGTACCAAAACTGTGAAAATGTGCATAAACAGTATTAGCAGTAACATAAAGCAATGTAATTGGTTCCCTGTTTACAGAAATAGAGCGTTCAGATGGGAGGGCCTTCTAGCTGGATTGGGATGGGGCGGGGAGGGGGGGAAGAAGGGAGGGGAGGTGAGAGAGAGAGAATGAATATATATTAACCATGTAGGGCATCGGAGGTCTTTGAATGCACAGCAAATGGGACAAGATAAGAGCAGGATTTACAGCCCTGTTTACAACAGAGCTCTGTCAAGCACTGGTTTTGAGTGCTCTAGCTTAAAGAAGCAAATAGTGCCACAAACTGTCTGAGTAACTACACATGTAATAGGGGCAGTCCTTAAAAATAGGCAGAGCTTAATGTACATATTCAGAATACAAAATGTGTTGCAGAGACAGCCAAGGGCTGCCTAGGCGAGACCTAAAAACAGGTAAAAGGGAGAGGTAGGAAGGAGGAGATATCAGAGCGGTAGCCAAAGGCAGGTACAGAAGGAACGAGAAGAGTAAAGAAAACTGGTAATAGCAGAAATTGGATTGTGAGAAAGGAGGATGATGAAAATCAAAAGTGGAAAGGAAGGAAAAAGGCAGACCCTATGAAGACAGCGTGAAAAAGGAGAGAAAGGAAAGTGAGCAAGAAAGATAAAACGTAGTTTCGGAGGGGAGAGTTGAGAGAAAGCAAAAGACTGGATAATAGGAAAGGAGCATGGTGAAATGGGAAGCAAGAGAAGAAAATAGTGGGGGGGACGGAAAAAGGGTGTATGCCTCTGCTTTTTAATACACATGTATAAAGATAAAATATATAACGTTCAGGGAGGACAGGCCTGTATCATTGCTGGACTTCACCTAATGCATAGCTCTGCTGCCCAGACACACAATAGTGATTCATTCACCGTCACAGAGTTTTCTGACATGGAAATGTTTTACCTTACTAGTTAACTGGCTCAGGGAAAAAAATATGAAAACGTCACCAGAAAAGGAAAAATAGGCAGAGAGAATTAAGATTCTCTCTGCCTATTTTTCCTTTCCTGGTGACGTTTTCATATTTTTTCCTTGAGCAAATTACCCAATAAGGTAAAATATATCAAATGACAGAGCAATGGCTGTGGAATGGGGAGGTTAATGAGGGATAAATGCTCCTTACATGCTTTGCGAGGGTTTTATGTGAGGAGCAATTGTCTGCTAAAAGCCAGGAAAACCCCATTGAAAAGAATCCTTGGAAGTAGTCTTAGGTTTTAATAAGCGACCAAAACAGCTCATCCTACCATCGCAACTTTTCTGCATGTAAAGTACCTCAAGCCTTACATGGTTTCCATCTATTAAGTGATTTGCCCAGAATCACAGGATGTGTATTCGACGCTAGGATTCCAACCCGTGTCCCCAGTTTCAACGTCTGGTGTTGTGACCGGAAGTCCATGCCAATGATCTTTTACGACGATTCAAAATCCCACATTTAATTTCTATCACATATGCTCTATCAATAGAGCACGTTATTAATCTGAGCTTGAAGCACCCATGTTGTGAGGTGAGCTCAAACTCACTGCCTCAATTGGAAGTGCCACATTCCGTGCCCTGTAGCGTCCCAAAAGCCCACAAATGGTGGGATCCTAGTCCCACCTCTCTGAAAAGTCCCCACACTCGGTAAAATAAGTGAGGAGCGGAATCCTACCTCCAGCTCTCTCACATAAAGCATCACATTACAGCGCCATATGTTAAAGAAAGGCAGGCTCCCGCCTTTCAAACAAAAGCGCGCGCTTGCAGAGTACCCCAAAGTGGAGGAGAGGCGGGAAATCACACCCACCTCACTTCCCACGTCTCACTCGCACCCCTAACCCCACCAAAAAAAATACCACCGAAACGGAGCAATGTTTTCTCTTTCCTCTGAGCCTGATCAGTCTGCACACACTCCGGTGCAGCAACGTGTTAGTCTTCTCTCTGGGCCACAGCACACAACTCGGCTAAGGCTTCCGCTTCCGGTCCAACCAGGGACGGCTGCGGCATGGTAACCTGGACCCTACCAAAACTAGCCCAAAGGTAGCCCTTAGTGCTACTTCGAGGCTGGAGGGGCTGGGCCAGGAACTGCCGCCTGACCTCTGAAATTAAACAGCCCACGTCCACATCAGAATCAGTGCGCAAAGGCTCCGGACAAGTATGGCATTAAAAAAAACGTTACTCAGTCAGTTCATATAAAAATAGATGTCTGTTCTTGCTGCTTTTGGGCAGTCTTCGTGATGACAGGAAGTGCAGGTGGATGGTTCGTTTTTGTCGCAAATGACCCACCCCTGGCCTTGATGCTGGAAAAGATGACTGAATAGTGACGTGGGGAAGATCTGGAATTTATCATAGCAATAAATAAATAAATAAAAAGGAGCATTGTTGCAAAGTTGTACATTTTGAAAAAGAAGTTCTGAAGAAGAAAACAGATTGCGGAGGTATTGTAGAAAGAAGAGAGAATTTGCATAAAGAAGGAAGGTTAATCAGCAGTACATGCATGAATTATGGATCGAGAATGCTGGAGGATGTGGGTGAGCTACGGGAAGGGGCCATGACCAGGCAGATTGAAAGCGACAGGTGGGAAAAACGAATCTTAACAGTAAATGATACTCTGAATACGCTGGATCGGCAAACATTGTTTTCACAAAGTGACAACCTGCCAAATATCAAAGTGGGTCGCAGATCTGCATGAGTAGCTTTATGTTCACGTCAGATGTTTGTGTGTGACTGTCACAGTGTTAAATAGGCCCTAGCACAATCTGGATGGAGGCGGAGGGACACTAAAGGAACTGGTCATATAGGGGAAGGAGTTTGATTTAGCCTTAGGGTATAATGGGCTCTGAGGATGACAGAACTGAGGTTTATAGGCAGCTTGTCATGGCCGATGCAGGCAGTTTCAGCTGGCACAGGCAGACGTATGAGGCAAGCAGACTTGCATTTGAGGTAGCCTGAGTTAAGCAGAAGGTATGGGGGAAGCAGAAAGAGGTGCAGCTAAGTCAGGAGCAGTTTCAGACGAGGCGAACAATTGCAGATGAAGGAGATAAGATCACATTTTTGGGCAGGAACCGGAGGCAGTGACGAAGTTTGCTGCTTCAGCACCATCTGCACTAGCTCGAGGCAAAATATGTAAACAGTTAACTCGAATTTCGTGAACAAGCAGGGGCATCACTGCTCTTTGACAGAACTGCATACACTCGCACTTTGCTGTTTTAAAGGAAGTGACTGGCATGTTGTGTGTCCATGATGTGCGTTGCAGCTTACAAAGGGCCTCAGTCTGAGTGTTTAAGAAACTAAAAGCTAGGCGCAAATTGTTTTTAATCTAGCTGTTTAACTTGGTATAGATCACAGGGTGACTGGAAATAAGAAACACACCCTTGTTTTGCACATGCAATTTCTTCGTGGTCCTACCTGTAAGTCATGTCATATCAATTTGTAGAGTGCATGACTCACTTGGCGGGAAAAATAACATAATCCGTAAGGTGGCTGAACCACGAAAATAACATACCATACAAATAAAAATATTCTATTGGGACCATCCGCGGCAAATATAAAGAGTAAGGCTCTGTAACATATACGCCATAGAATGCAAAGTGTATTAAATTACCCCAGTTGTAAATGGCACTTCCAGAGCCTCCACTTCCGAGTGGCACATCATCTCAGGCAGTGTGTGGTAGAGAATATCCCAGAGTGCACAACTAACACAACACAAGGCTCCTCACTCCCAAGCACATGGGGTGAACACACATGCATATGTCCTCTACCTCACATCAAATACTTGCTGTGATGCATGTAAATGAACGCTTCTACACAGGAAGGACATTAACACAGTTCAGACATCAATGTCTTCTCTTATATTTCATCAATGGTAAGTGTGCAGAACTTTAACATAAGCCAAAAGGTTCTCTCAGGATAGCATGGTACCTGAATGTCTGGAACAGGTTAGTTAGAAAAAGTGGCCAACTAAGATGTGAGCTAAATTATAGTGAAATTGATGACAGACCAGTTGAAGAGGAACGCCTCACCTTGAGTTACCATTTGGGCCTGCAATACTTTGCTGGTCACCATACCTACCCCTCACAATATCCTGGTGCTTTCAGATCGCTCAAATTAAAAGACCAATGTATTCGACACAAAACGTTGCCAGTGTCAATGTCAACTGAGTAAAGAAGGAATAATGCAAATATCAGCTCCCAATATACACCTTTGTATTAAGTTTATAAACCAGTTGTGCAAATACTTTACAAAATGACTTTAATGGCAAGCACCAGAGAGAGCATTGCCCAAAAGCTGCAGCGGTCTCCAAGAAATAATTATACCTATGTATTCAGGTGGCCATACGATTTGAGCTAGCATATATAAAAATCAACTATTTGAAAATAAACTAAATTTGGATTTTATTAACTGTATAGCACCCAGGCCTTCTAGCTTCAAGTCTCCGCTAATGCTAAGGTTTAATTGCAGTGTTGAAAATGCAGTAATGTGTAATTGGTGTTCATTATCCAATTAAAAGGAGATTCTGAAATCTTCGAAAGGGTTGAGCATCTATAAAAATAAATCAACTAAAATTTTGGATATGTTCCTGAAGCAATCAACAAATCATCCTAAAATCATCACGAACCAGTCTTTTTAATTAGAAGACTGTGGTGCTCGTCAGGTAATCCGACAGTCATTTTCAAACAATCCTAAAACCACCAGTAGCAATGCATCTTGTGAAGTAATCAGTTACTCAGTTTCAAGTCATCCTGAAATCATCAGGAGCAGTCACACCTTGTGGAGTCATCAGATAATCATTTTCAAGTCATCCTGAAATCGTCGGGGTTAATCACATCTTGTGAAGTCATCAGAATCTCATTTTCAAGTCATCTTCAAATCATCAGGCTCAGGTTTCTAAACTCTGCTGATGACTTTAAGAGCTCGATGATGTCTGATGATGTGAAAATGACTTCTACAGTAGTTGGATGATCATCCAATGTCTCTGGGATGGCTTCTAAAGTAATCCTGTTTGACCTGGGTGGGCTGCGCATTCCTGGGAGTCACCAGCCGTGAGGCTGCAAGTTGTTCCCAGGTCACAACAGCAGCTCATTGACTGAGCTGGGGGCGTGTATCCAGGCTGTTGTTTCTGCCTAATTCCCTCAACCACAATCTGCTCGTCCAACACTCGCGCTCATTTTTCTTGTCATTTCCCCGTAAAATCAAGCCCAGGGTTACTCTTGTCATTGTCAGGGGAGAGGGTGTGGCCTTTCTGCCAGTGCTGCTGACTTTGGAGCTGGGGAACCTGGTTCAAGTCTCGGCGTTGGCTCAGCTTCCTGTGATTCTGGGCAAATCACTTAATCTCCTCGTGTCTATCAAAATGCAAGCATTTGCAATGCAACAGGTCTCGCATTTACGAGAGTTTCAGCTATTGGCATTGTAAATGACAATGCCTTTTATTTATCTTTTGGTTTTTGAAACATAAAAAAATGCATTGTCATTTACAATAGCAATAGCTTAAACTCGCGTAAATGCGAGACCTAACGCATTGCAAATGCTTGTTGTTAAATAACCCTCACACACTCTGGTAGTGTCATGCTTCATCATCGGGTTCACCATGACTCCTAAAGGTCAGGGTGGGCTCGACCATATTTCAGGGAGCACTTAGGAGAATAGGCCAGGGGGTTCTAAAGATTAAAAATCTTCTGAAAACTCCAGGCATCTCTTTATTCGGGGAGTTTCAGGGGATATTAAAAGAAAGAAAAGTAACAGTGTCATGAGGATTTAATGGTCCTATGACCCTAATGTCGCTTCCAACATGTTTCAGCCTGTTGAGTTTGGCCCATCTGGGTCCTAGGCTTTCTTCAGGGCAAAAAAAGAGATTCCCTCCTGGATTGCAGTAAGGTACTACCTTATTGTGAAATAAAGTGCAGATAGCTGCACCTAAAACCTGTCTGAAATATACTTATCCTGGATCCGGCGTATCAGCTTTATGTGTCCAACCTGAAAAGAGAACAGTAATTCACTGTTAGTTCAAACATCCAATTCACGCTGCGCCATATTATCAATATAACCTGTCTTATATGAAAGACTCTGCGTGCTTTTATGCAAAGTGCAACATGCAACCTTAAGCTAATTCTGGTGCTCCTAGTGGAAACACTGGATATCCCACGGACCACTGTGTGGGCGGTACTGTGAATTTCACAATTACCACACAAAACGTGAATCTTAGGTTATTCAAATTATTTCTACCTCGTTTCCGTGCTACCATGCACCGTTAAAAGAAAGCACTATAAAACTAAGTAAAAACACCCAAATGTAGGAACCTGTTTCGCCCAACACCGGTAGTTGATCAGTATCATGCGTCCTTACCCTGCTGTGGTTGACTAGTCGTATCTCATAGGAACACAGAGTAGGGGGTAGTCCTGATAGTCAAGCACTATCGTGTGTGACCAGGAAAAAACAGTGAGACGAAATAACATGTTTTTATCTTTCCTAGTCAAGAGACCGTCAAAGAACCACCCGACCCTGTCGGGCGCACTCACATAAACTTCCATTCTACTCACGTCATCAAGGATCCTGCCCCGCTCAATCACCTATTAGGGTCCGCATATCCCAGCTCTCAGAGACCTCTTAGTGAGAGCGATGCCTGCTTATATGTGAGAGAGAATCACAGCGTTTCACGCTCGGCCATTGGTGCTGCATGTGACGTCACTTCGACGTATGGAGCGATGAACTACAGAACTCCCAAGAACCATGGTAATTGTAGTTCAGGAGCTTATTTGGTCATTCGTGTGTGAACATGAATGGTTATATAAGACATTTAGTACATGTAAGCTCAATGTGAGACAACAAAACCTTTACTGGATTGTATACCATCTAAGAGAACCCTGACCTTACAATATTTAGTATGCAGAGAAATAAATACCGTGCAAATCTTTATAACCTGTGTATCTCGGAGAGAGCTCATAGAGACACTGCTGAATTTGGGGTGACACATGGGTCTAGCATACATGTTTAGAAGTAGAAAAAGCCAGTAAATGATGCCTAAACAGTGTCTAGGGGTCTAGGGATACCGGGTATGACTCATTTATGTGTTAGTTGGCCCCATAGGATGGAGTCATTGAGTCCTAGTTCATGAGGCCTAAGGAGGTACACCCATCTTTGTTCTTTCTCCAATAGCCTTTTGGACAACCCTAAAAATCCTCAGATTTTTTCAATTATCGCCCATTGGAGGTCATTGTCTGAATGTTACATTTCCAGATAATGAGATGTAAGTCTGGTAGCTGTTACACCCCTACGTATAGTGCTTCTATGCTCACTGTTACGTATTTTAACTTTCCTGGTGGTCATTCCGATGTACCGGCTTTTCCAAGGGCACGTAATCATATAAATGACGTTCTCAGAATTACAGTTCGTGTGGCATCGTTGTTCCCAGATCCGCGGTAGTCCGAGGTCAATTTCGGCAGTGTGGACTGTAAAGCGGCATACAACACATGAGCCACACGTGTAATGTCCCCTTGTAGTGTAGTTCCTATTTGCCTAATAGGCTCTGCGCATTGGATTAATATACCCTATAGGTTTGACATAGGACTGAGGTCAGTATGCCCCTATCGAGTATATTAAACATAATTACTTTGTGCCAGCTGACTCAGAGGCCACTAGAAACTCCATGTAAACAAGAAGGGAGTAGTTTCTGGCAACCGCATAAACATGACAACTTTGTTTCCCTTTAGAATCGGAACACTCTCAGAATCGTGGAAACAACAGATAACAATTTCACTCAGCTAATCATGCATGCTTAGTTTCTTCAGAGTTACACAGAAAGAATAGACAGGCGTTTCAATAAAAGGATTTATTGAACAGTCTTGTTTCTCGTGTAAGAGATATGAGCTGTTACAATCATAAGACAGTATGCAAGATATATTATGTACAGCGTAAGCAGTAGAAAGAAATAATACTGCGCTAGCATTATCTTTTAGCTATGACACATATATTCATATATATAAATAACCAGCTAAAAATGCGAGTACTCATAAGATGCTTCTCTAACTAGTTCTACCCCAGTGTACCTAACCTAAGTGTAGTGTAAGGTAAGAAGTAGGTGATGTATTCTATAGTATGGTATGCTATAGTATGCCAAGTCTGGTATGCCAAGTCTGGTATGCCAAGAGTCCCTCTAGGTTCTAGTCAGCTCCATACCTTGAGAATGAGAGAGGTGGGAATCTCTTTCCGGGTCTCGAACTCTAACACCCCGCGAAGGGAGTCAGAACACTGGAAGCTGGATTCTCTGCGAGCAGGAATGACAGCATCTCTTGTCAGTGCGTCAGGCCAGGACACGGGCTCCTCTAAAGTCGAGGTCTCCTCTTACTTGCTTGGGCAAGGGAAGGTATATTTATACCTGGTAGGTGCCTTGGAATGTTAGCATTGACGTAAAGTCGGGCAGAGGAAGACGTCAGGAATTAACCCTTAAGGAATAGCGGTTCATGCATAATAAATGAGTTCTTGGAGAAATCAATAATCCTGTGCTAGGGGAACTCCCAAGAGCTTAAGGGTCTGGTTTCTAAGAACTCATTGTGACGTTGGGGTGGACCGATGTAGGTGACCATGCCTGTATTTGGATAGCATGGCTAATGCCTAAATAAGGACTGGGATCTTATGCCTATATAAGGGCAATGCGAATTGTGCCTATATAGGGACATGTATCAGGAAAACCTATATACGGACACCCAAAGCGGAATACAACACCCACTCCACTTTCGAATGAACGATAATACTAAATGCTTAAACATTAAATGCTAAACATTAAACTGAGTACCACATGTTGCAAAAACATTTCTAAAAGCATACTAAAAGAAGTTTTAAAAAAAATTGTTGCTAAACATGTAATGCAATAGGTGCTGTACATTTTAAAGCATTTTGCCATTCTAAGCACATATTTGGAAATAAATGCAACAGGAATGATAAAACAGAAATATATACATATGACGAAATGGTTGACAAGTATTCAAAAAATCAAAGCCATTTCATATCATGGTACTAAATGAAACTGTGGTAAAATAAGGTGACAATGTGTCCCTGGAAGTATTCAAAGAAGTCAGTTCTATATGAATAGTTCTACTGTAAGCAGATTGAATTGCCATTTATTTTCAAAAATAGAGAAAGAAAAAAAATATATTTTTAGGAAGAGTTCCAAGTTTTGTTCTGTTTTGAAAATATGGAGGCCAAATTCATTGCTTCCCCGGTACACTGTGAGCCGAATCAAAGTCAGTGTATGGGTCTAGTGTAAACATGACATCATCTATTCCTGTAGACAAAAGATCGTCTACCGATGTCGGTGACAGTTGGAACACCTCGTTTAGAAGGTTAACTGCACAGAGATGTGAAGCATCGCCTTCAGCATTGGATGCTGCAGCAATGTTCGCGTCCGTTGTTACCTGTGTGCCTGTTGATCCATCTCGTACCTCAGCAGCAGCAGGAAGTGTCTGTGAGATCTCAACGAATGCCGTCATCAGGATTGGTAGCCTCTGGGGACAACACAGAGCATGGGCCGTTATCGGGTCCAGCAGAGTATTGATATCCGTTGGCATGACTGATGGGAGTGTTAGACAGATGTCTAGCATGCATTCTTCACCGCAAAGCAGGCAGCGTAGAACAGGTAAGATGCAATCTTGCCAGATTGGTCTAAATGACAGAAACCATGTTGTATTAAGTTCCCGTAGACGAGGTATGCCCAAACGTTGCACTATGCGCTCACGGCACTTCCGTTCTAGGAGAGCTTTCTCCAAATTGCTGGGAATGACGCCGGTTGATAGGCTTGCCATAGCGTAGTAGTAGGAATAAAAACAGGATTCCTGCAACGAGTGCTAGAATTAATGGCATGCCACCAAACACCGAATGTGCGAAGTTTGGAATGATTCCGAGGACTGCCTGAAAAGGTGTTAACAGTCCTGAACAGATGGTCTTAAATACATGTACAATCCCGCTCGTATCAGACATGTTTAAGATACGTCCCATCATTTCTACGAAATGTATAGGGCCTGTATCTCCGCCGAAGTCCTTGCAATTTGTAGATCATATATTTCTTTGGCCGAGATCAAAGGCACTGTTTGTTGTAAAAGCATGGCTTTCATTCTGCTTAAAGTATCAAAACGTATAAAAGAATCATTCAATGAAGGCCATAGAGGCGACTCCCTGACTGTGTCTATTTGGGGGAACAATACTTGCATACAACAAGTAACCCTGGAGCTAACCGTTACCAGATATGGGATTCCTGGCAACATGCCACAGCAACTCTGATCATTCAACATGAGGTAACGCCCGTTAGAAAGTTGGCCAAATGTTGGATTAATCACAGCAGCCGGTGTACCCTGCAGGTGGCAGGACAAGTTTGCCACAGAACCATTACAAGTCCCGTGTAAAGAAATGTCCTGACATATGAGAGATCCGCTCAGTGCACTTTCACAGTGTGTACCGCTTAGAAACACTTCACGATCCCCACTCCAACATCTGTATTCGTAAGGTAAATCCCAGGATGTCTTAATGTATTCTTTACCCAACCTTTCATATTTGCTTACTTGCATTTGTTTGAGGCAATACTGAAACTGAAAAGTAGTGACAGGCAGAGTTATTTTGCCATGGATAAGCCATTCTGTAGCTGTTTTTTCTGCTACCGTAAATGGTAATTTTTCCAGTTTTTCAATGCTCAGCACTGTATACTTTGCTCCCCTTTGTGCCAGTTCGACCTGTTTATCCGTGAGATTGTATTCTGAAAACAGAGATGACGTGTTCATAAAACGCCAAGGCACATAGCCTGCATGCAAGGATTGCAGTGTCCAGCCTAATAACATAATAGAACGTAACTGAGATTGGCGTTGTTGTAACATGGCTAAATCTTGTTCCAGTATGTCAATAGCAGAGGATACAATGTTGTCCAGTGAATAAATTCTGGATGACAAAGTTGTTAACCCATTGTCGACCACAGTGAGAGATTTCTCTAAATTAATACGATCAAGCTCACATATTCTTTCTGCGGCCTCTGCCTGTGAAACCTTCCATATTTCATTATAAGCAGCATAAATGCCGGCATATATGAAACGTTTTTGACGCGGTTATCTTGGTCCTAGCAAGAAATCCCTAAGGTCTGCGTCTTCTTTAAGTAAAGATAAGTGTTGTTTCACATCCCCGAGTGTAGATTTTTGTAACCATTCGAGGCACAATTTTCCTACACTGTATGTTGTTACTATCCCCGGATGTTGTCGTTGAATATAACGTGGGTCTGGCCTATGAATAGTAAAACCCTGTTTTCTATTCAGGAATCTTTCTTGACAGATGTTTGTGTCTGTGGGCCAGAGCCACCATTTTTCCCAATCAGGATCTGATCTGTTGTTTTGTAGTATTGTGTCTACTGTGACCGCTCCCTGTGTAGTGCTATTACTTGCAGGTGTTGGTACAGAAGGTGTGTTCATGTCTTTGATCTTGGCTAAATCAAGGCAAGACGTTTGTTGCACAGTGTCATTCAAAAACATTATTTGCTGTGGGATGATACAGGCTCTAAACAAAGCTTCTATCCCCTGCACTTGCCAATCTTTAGAACCCCAGACAGATTTTGTGTCGATTGTGTCTTTCCAAAAGTCAAATCCTTGTCTAGACAGTTGGGTAATAAAGGCTGCAGAATAAATCTGTTTTGTATTAGTTAACATAATTTTCTGTCCTGTTTTGTTTACATTCTTATAGTAAAATGTTTCTGGATCAGATGAATTGTACCCTGAAAAATATGGAAACTTCTTTGCAAACGTTTTTGAACTACCCCTTGGTGGTGTAGGACAATGTTCCCATTGGTTAAACATAAAAACATTTCTAGGTGTTGCAGATTTATGCAAAAAATGATGACCATAGTGGTAGTAACAATAAAGCTGTTCGTAGTCTGATGAACCCTCTAAGTATTCATTGTTAGAGAACGCAGCAGACCTTTCTAGATCAGACATCATGTCATTAACAGTCTCAAAGTCCCAATCATCAGAATAGGTACTGGAGGTAATAAAGTCACTTAATGAAATTTTAAATAAATGTGGAATCTTCAAAAGTTCCGTCGGGCCGAATATGTCGAAATCGGTTTTGTCCCAAAATATACCATCCTGTATAGGAACGGCTGTGATGTTCACTGCTGACTAGTCTCTTGCTTCACGATGGGATGATTTGTGTGGTTTTAAAAGTAAGTTCACATTTTTACTTTCAGTGTCCATACGAATGTATCTGCCGTTTATAAGCACGCTAAGAGTCATTACTAAAGCTAGCCAAAGCAGAAAGAAACATATTCCAGAAATTATCCATAGTTCAATCCATGGTGAAACCAGATAAGTCTCTTTCAGAAAATGAAAAAAGTCTTGTACTTATTGTTTGACAGTTTTTAGGGCTGGCCTCGTTTCAGGCTCACTTGGATCCTCAGAAAACGTATCAAAGTTAATGAAATAGCCAGAAGCAGTTCGGTCAATTGTTGGAATTGCATCAGGATTTGTTGCAATCGCTGGAACCAGTTGATCACATGTTACGTTGGTGTAGACAGGTGTATCTGGACGGACTGTTACTTGAGTTTCAAGAGGGACGAGTTCCATAGCATTGTTGCTTAGTCCTTCATCTCTTACTGCTGAATTCTTGATGGTTATGAGTCTTTCAGTCTGAACCTCGTGGATAGTAGCGAGAGGAGTGCTTCTGCTACTAGGTCGCAGTCCACGAGGCCTACTATTTAGTATTGGCCACATAGTGCGGTTTGATGAGGTCGATTGACACCAATCTTTTCTCCTTTTTTCCAGCAAGGGGCGGCAGAAGTACTGTTCTTGTTCCGTGGACGGCTAGGACAGTTACTGGTTGTCTGTAAGAAGGTCCAAATTCCTTCTTGTCCGCGATCTTCTCTCTGACTAGATCCCCAACTTTTGGGATCCAGACAGGCCTTGCTGGGACTGCCGGTATTTCCCCAGTGGTGGTTAGCTTCAGGAACACATTGCTTTGTTTCGATCTTAGTTCATTTAGATCCTGTAAAACAGCCAAACGATCTTTGATATCAAAGGATTTATTTTCCACCACTGTGCCTTTACATTCAAGATCAGGAACCCACATTCTTGTCCCAAATAGGACCTCATATGGAGTGACCCCCCTAGAGAACTTCTTGGCAAATTATTTAAAGAGCGTTGGACCCCATAAAGATGTTTGACCCACCCATCACCCGAACCTAATACTCTAGCTGTTATAGACTGCTTTATGTCCCGGTTTTTCCTTTCCACAACAGAATTTCCCTCAGGATGAAACGGAGAGGAGTACCGCAATGCTACACCCAAACTGGCCATGGCTTCTTTGTAAGCCCGAGAGCTAAACGCAGGGCCCTGGTCAGAATGTAGTGTGCCAATTGTGTATGTGCCGATAAAGACTCAAAAATCTTTTATAACAGTTCAAGCATCAGCCGAGCGCTGAGGCCACATCCATAGGAACCTTGAGCACGAATCCACTGTGACCATTATATATTTATAGTTACCGTCCCTTTGCAAGGGACCGCAGTGGTCCAGGTAAACACAAGCTAATCGTTTGTCTGAAATCAACAGGGGTGTCTGCGCAGGACGTTTCACTGTGGAGACTTTCATCTGTTGGCATATTTCACATTCCAAAACATAGTTTTTGGTCTGTTTCCTAATGCCAGGCCACCAATATATTTGTTTAAGTAAAGATACTGTTGCAGAAACACCTGCATGGGCAGAGGCTATCCCTTCATGTGCTGCTAGTATCAGTCCTAATCTACGTTCCATGTTTGGAATTACCCTATCCCCCACTCCAGGGATTTGAGCAAAAGGAACGTTGTTCGCATCAATTACATAAGAGTACTTGAGTGGAAATTTCTTTGGTAACGCTGCACCACTGCCTTTGCTTGAAGCATTGACAGCCAACAATATCTCACTGTCTATTCTCGTTTGGAATGCTCGCTTTTGTGACCGCCTCTAAGGCTGGTACCGGAGTTACGACAATAATGCGTCTCCCTTGAGCTAGAGCTCTTTCTTTTGCTACAGCGGTTTGAACTGCTGTCAGTATTTTTTCTGTTGAAGTGAAGCGCATTTCTGCTTGTGTATACAAATGTGATTTGTATGCTATTGGTACTTTTTCACCCTCATTAAATGTTAAATAGGTGAATCCGCATTGACACGAAATTATTCGGATCACTAAATTGCGTTTATTTACGCGTGTTTGTAAGTGATTTGTTGCTAACATGTTAGCTTGGAGTGAACGCAGGATTTCTGTGTGTTCTTGTGTCCAATGTTTTGTTGAAAAATCAGGTTTGATTAATTCGTAGAGAGGTTTAACCCTTTCTGCGTAATTTAGAATGTAAGTTCTTCCAAAATTTAGGAAACCCAAGATGGATTGTAAATTTTTCAGCGTTTTTGGAGGTTGGAGCAGCGCGCACTTTTCTAAAAAGTTAGCTGCCAGGCTCTTGCCTTCACTTGAAAGCTCATATCCTCGGAAAAGAACATTGAGATGGGCAATTATGGATTTTTTAAAGTTGAATTTATAGCCCTCAGAGGCGAAGCCCAATATTATGGTACTCACCCTATTCAAGTGCCTATCTAGGTCATCCTCTGTCAGATAGATGTCATCGACATATGACAATGCCTCATTATCATAAATTTGTAGTAACTCTGTTACTCTTGCTGAGAATAACCCCGGGCTGTTTTTGAACCCTTGTGGGAGTCGATAAAATTGACGCTGGGTCCCCATTATTGAGAAAGCTGTTAAGTACCTGCTTTCAGGTGCTATGTTTTGACAAAAGAAACCATTTGAAATGTCCAGTGTGGTTTTATATTTTTTACGCACGTTATTCATTAATGCTGTACTATGTGCATTTTGCACTGCAAATGTTTTGGAACACGTGTTCAAGTGTCTGTAATCTAAAACTAGACGATATGTATTGTCTGGTTTGGATACAGGAAACAAAGGATTGTTCATTGAGGAGGTGCATGTTTCAATCACCCCTTGGTATTCCAGTTGATCTAAGATCTCCCTGACCTGTTTTTTAGCTTCTTGCTTTATTGGGTACTGCCTTTGTGCAGTAGGTTCATTTTTTAGCTGTATTTTGTGGTGAGGTGAGTCCTCATCCCACCCTACATGATTTTTGTATAATGCTGGGGCCTGGGCAACTGCCCATTTCCTGGCATAAGTATATTTTAGGTAAATTGGAATATTGTTGGAGAAGGCTGGCATAATGATGTCCTTGCCATGTGGACACTCCCTGCTAGAAGTATATCATAACCCCTTGAAAGTTTCTCCCAAAAGAGTGCTCTCACTTTTCTTGGTATGTCTCCCTCCATTCGGAGTGTTATTTCATATAACTTTTGTGGAGTACTAACCCTGGTGTCTACAGTCTCTACTGTGATGTACTCATTCAAGTCCACTATCTCCAGAAATTCCTTCAGGTTCTGGCGAGCTATTGTTACTTCTGCTGCACTGTCCAGCATTTTCTGAGCCCATTCTCCGTTCTTGAGCTATGTTCTCAGTATCCTTGGCATGTCTGATCTTCAGACCTGCTACCTTCTTTTTTGTGAATTGAGGCTTTGATTTATTTTTCTGAACGTATTTATCGTCTTTGGATTTCACACGTTCTTCTTTGTGATCTGACCGTCCTCTTCTTTCTGATGTCTGTGACGATATCTGAAAGGTACGAGAGGAACGTGTATCAGTATCTTGATATCTGTCAGGTTTTCTTAAATTATCCCTATTCCTGAGGTTATACCTCCTTTCAGAGGGCTCCTTTTGAGGAGACCTACGTCGGGATTGAGAACGTGCCTCGTTTGAATTTTGTTTATCAGTTTCCCACTTCTTTTTAGAAGATGTAGGAGTTTGTTTAATAGAGTCCTTCTCAGGACTTTCAGATAGTTTTGGCTTCAAAGGTTTTCCACCCAAACTATCTCTGCCTAATTCTGCATAAGATTGTTCTATTATTCTGGGTAGCTCATGTTGATGTTCTGTTACATCAAATTCCCTTAAGCGTTGGCGGATCGCCACTGATGCTGCCTCCCCTTTAATATTAGATAATATTATTGTTGAGACCTGGTTGAAGTTTTTCAGTAATTTCATACCTAAATTCAGAGCAGGTTCTGCCCCGTATTCGTTTTGAATTTGTTTCAGGACATCTGGTATTACTGCAATTGACGGAATACCATGTGTTTTAGTATAGATGTCAGCAAAGACTGCCATCTATACCCATTCGTAAACAGATTGTAAACAGATTGTTAGGATTCTGTGTTTCTCATAAGGGCTAGTATATGGAAATACTGCTTCGATTTGAGTAATTTTTTTGAGCTATCCTGAATGGAATTTGTTCACGTTTTGTGGGAATTTTACCCATGACTGCATGTAACGTCTGTGGAGTAATTTTTAGTGTATGCCCCTTTTGCGGTGTTTTTGATTTGGAATGGTTATAGGTGGTTGGACTGTGAAAGTCCACATGACATATTGGACTAATTGTCTGTAAATTTTTATTAACTCTTGTAGTTGAGTAAGTAATTCCTCGTCTGACATCTCTTCAATGTCAGGATGTGGTGTGTAGCCGGCTAGAATCGGCCATGTTGCTCCTGGTCTACCTAGTGGACCGAGCCTGGTAATGTTTTTGTGATGTTTTAGGGTGCCTTTAAACCAGAGATTATGCTCCTGGTAAGTTAGTGGAATTTCAATATCCTCAAAAGGAATATATTCCTCTGGTGGTTCATCTTCTTTAAAGAAGTGAAATACTTTTGTTATTGGATTTGATTCTGGGAATACAATCCTTGAATAGAATACCTCTGTCTGAAAGTATTCGTGTGCCTCTATCACGAAAACTGCTCTACCACCTCTTGGTGTTAGGCCGTGTTTTATAAGTTTTAGAGTGATGGCTCTCCTTAAGTTTGGAGGGATGTGTATAACACTCTCATTGGTTTCATTTAAACCTGTAAAATTAAAAGCTGTTACGACTGGGTGAGCCGCAGCTACACCGTTCTCGGTGATAGTATCCCCGTTCAGGGACATTTTTTGGAAAAGTGCAGAACAAGTTTCAAGGAAAAAAAGATAAGGTGCACAATATTTTGGAACACTGTACCCTTCAATGTTGAACAAACCATACAGCTAAGATATAGGATTTTTGTCCTATTCAGCTTTGGCGGATACCTAACCCTACCCACTCCAGACGTCTTATGGAGTATGTGAGTAGGGGTCTCTGAGAAAAGCACGACTGAGTTACTCAGTATCTAGCGTTAAATTAGTGCCTTACCAAACTGTGGGCGCCATGTAGTGTAGTTCCTATTTCCCTAATAGGCTCTGCGCATTGGAATAATATACCCTATAGGTTTGACATAGGACTGAGGTCAGTATGCCCCTATCGAGTATATTAAACATAATTACTTTGTGCCAGCTAACTCAGAGGCCACTAGAAACTACTTGTAAACAAGAAGGGAGTAGTTTCTGGCAACCGCATAAACATGACAACTTTGTTTCCCTTTAGAATCGGAACACTCTCAGAATCGTGGAAACAACAGATAACAATTTCACTCAGCTAATCGTGCATGCTTAGTTTCTTCAGGGTTACACAGAAAGAATAGACGGGCATTTCAATAAAAGGATTTATTGAACAGTCTTGTTTCTCGTGTAAGAGATATGAGCTGTTACAATCATAAGACAGTATGCGAGATATATTATGTACAGCGTAAGCAGTAGAAAGAAATAATACTGCGCTAGCATTATCTTTTAGTTATGACACATATATTCATATATATAAATAAAATAAGCTAAAAATGCGAGTACTCATAAGATGCTTCTCTAACTAGTTCTACCCCAGTGTACCTAACCTAAGTGTAGTGTAAGGTAAGAAGTAGGTGATGTCTTCTATAGTATGGTATGCTATAGTATGCCAAGTCTGGTATGCCAAGAGTCCCTCTAGGTTCTAGTCAGCTCCATACCTTGAGAATGAGAGAGGTGGGAATCTCTTTCCGGTTCTCGAACTCTAACACCCCGCGAAGGGAGTCAGAACACTGGAAGCTGGATTCTCTGTGAGCAGGGATGACAGCGTCTCTTGTCAGTGCGTCAGGCCGGGACATGGGCTCCTCTAAAGTCGAGGTCTCCTCTTACTTGCTTGGGCAAGGGAAGGTATATTTATACCTGGTAGGTGCCTTGGAATGTTAGCATTGATGTAAAGTCGGGCAGAGGAAGACGTCAGGAATGAACTCTTAAGGAATAGCGGTTCATGCATAATAAATGAGTTCTTGGAGAAATCAATAATCCTGTGCTGGGGAACTCCCAAGAGCTTAAGGGTCTGGTTTCTAAGAACTCGTTGTGACGTTGGGGTGGACGGATATAGGTGACCATGCCTGTATTTGGATAGCATGGCTAATGCCTAAATAAGGACTGGGATCTTATGCCTATAAGGGCAATGAGAATTGTGCCTATATAAGGACATGTATCAGGAAAACCTATATACGGACACCCAAAGCGGAATACAACACCCTCACCTGAGGTTGGTTCCACAGGGTTAACCGGGTGTTCTGTTGGGGTTTTCAACTGTCAGTGTGGACCAAGGTGTTTCTTAGACTCCTGTTGCGTTTAAAAGAAAACCTTGGTTTCTCAAACTTAAGTCGGTTGGAAGTCACTATGTTCCACTTGGTATTTATGATCTTCTTGATTGCGTTTGATGATGAGTTAAAAGTCGTGATGCATATCAGAGAGTTATTTTCTTTTTTTGTGGTTGTCTCAAGTAAAGCAGAGCGGGGAATGTTACGCGATCTCTTTCGGGCTTGTTCTATTAGCTTCTTTGGATAGGCTTTATCCTGTAGTTTTCTGGTAAGCTTAGCTGCTTCTTCTTTGTAGCTATCCAAGTGTGAGCAGTTTCTGCGAATTCTTAAAAACTGTCCCATTGGGAGATTTTCTCTCAAAGCACGGAGATTAGCGCAATTGAAGTGTAGCAGGCTATTTCTGTCTGTTAGTTTTGTGTAGAGGGTGCTTTCCAGTTTACCACCTCTGGCTATGATGTTAACATCCAGGAATGATATCTTCATGTTGTGGGTAGACATGGTGAAACGAAAAAAAGGATTCAGTTGGTTCATCCATGTTTCAAAGCCTTCCGTGCTTTCTCGATTACCATGCCATATAATCAGGATGTCGTCGATATATCTCAACCCGCTCCGGATTCTGTTGGAGTATGGATTATTAGTCCAGATATGCTCTTCTTCCAGATGCCTCATATAAAGGCATGCAATGCTGGGGGCGAAAGTGCTGCCCATGGAAGTCCCATGCTTCTGTAAATAGAGCTGGTCTTCGAATCTGAAGAAGTTTTCAGTCACAGCAATGTGCATGAGTGTCATAATCCATACGATAGGTGCTTGCCAAGGCCACTCTTGTGTGCGTAATATGTTCTCAATGACGCGTAGGCTCTCCTCCTGCGGAATGCTGGTATATAACGCTTCCATATCCAAACACATCATCATTTCTTGTGTGGGATCGTATTCCAGATCAGATAGAAGGTTGAGAAGATGTTTGTTGTCCTTTACATATGACCTGATCTGTGTGACCAGTGGTCGCAAGAACCAGTCGGTATTACTGGGAGAGAGGTTCTAGGACTGAGCCAATCCCGGAAACAATAGGTCTTCCTTGGGGGAGGAATCCTGCCTTTATTGATTTTCGGGATGGTATAGAACAGTGGAGTTCTGGGGTCCATTGTATTAAGGAAATCCCTTTCATTTTTGGATATCCAGTTCCTTTCCAGCGCTCTTCCTGTGATCTCAGCAATCTTCTTCTTTAGACATGAGGTAGGGTCCTTTTGAAGTTTTTTATAGTGTCTTTCATCTGAGAGTAGGATAAGGCACGCCTCCCTGTAACTGTCTAGATCTTGAATAACAGTTGCTCCGCATTTATCCGCTGGTTTGATCACAAGGTTAGGCTTATTGCTCAATGATCTTAATGCCTCTCGTTCTCTTCTGCTGAGGTTATTGAAGGCTTATTACAACAAGGGGTTGGGCCTATACTTACGTAAAGAGGTTGGTGCCTTGCCGTGGCTTTACAGCTCACGAGTTGTGAGTCATTGGTTCAGGGTTTTAACCTTTTCATTATTAACAGTGCATTTCCTTTTTGTGAAATCTCTTGTTAATAGAATTTTACAATCTGAACCTTCAATCACCCTCGTGCCAAATCCAACAAGGATGTGTGTGTACTTAAGGAATTGTTTATTTTAAACTAATATTTATCTTGTCTGTCTCTCTCTGCCACGGTATACATTCTCTCCACATTGTCTGTTGATGTGAGTGTTGTAATGTGCTGGGGCTGCAGCTGGTGGTGTGAAAGTGTGTGTCAAGTATGAAAGGTGTGTGAATGGCCTGAAAAGAGGTTGGTGCCTTGTCGTGGCTTTACAGCTCACGAGCTGTGAGCCATTGGTTCAGGTTTTCAACCTTGTAATTATTAACAGTGCATTTCCTTTTTGTGAAATCTCTTGTTATTAAAATATAAATTTTGAACCTTTCACTCACCCTCGTGCCAATTCCAACCAGTATTTGTGTGTACTTGTGGAACAGATGGATAGGCAGTCATATTTGTCTCATCTGTCTTTCTGTGCTAAGGTGTAGTCTGTCTCTAGGGAACATTTACCAACTTTATATATTTCTGTAAACGAAAAAAAAATAGGGAGTGCTGGGTGGTGTGGCTCTCATAGATCCCAACAAGTTTATTTTTTACTCACAGTTCCATGCAAACCAAAAAATTTGACTATAGTCACACATTTTTCTTGCATTACTGTGTCATAATATTCTGATATCAGAAAAACCAAAATTTTCTTACCATCCTGCATTCCCCCCAGGTCTCCCGATAAAAATGGGACCTCACTCGCGTGGGTAGGTCAAGTACCCGTGACAGGCAAGGGCCCAAAACGTTTTGAGGAGACATCAAAATTACCTATCACAAAACAACCTGGTTTTGCAAGGGGGGTCACCTGGGTTTTTGGCCCCGGGCTCGGCGGCCATCTGGGGAAACCTACCAAACCCACACATTTCTGAAAACTAGACACCCAGGGGAATCCAGTGAGGTATGACTTGCGAGGACCCCCCAACGTTTTCCTACCCAGAATCCCCTGCAAACCTCAAATTTAGCTGAACAAATCACATTTTTCTCAAATTTCAGTGTGGGAAAGTTCTGGAATCTGCGTAGATCCACAAATTTCCTACCACCCAGCGTTCCCCCAGGTCTCCTGATAAATATGGTACCTCACTCACGTGGGTGGGCCAAGTACCCACAACAGGCAAAGGCCCAAAATGTATTGAGGAGACATCAAAATTACCTATCACAAAACAACCTGGTTTTGCAAGAGGGGTCACCTGGGTTTTCGGCCCCGGGCTCGGCGGCCATCTTGGGAAACCTACCAAAACCCCACATTTCTGAAAACTAGACACCCGGGTGAGTCCAGCGAGGTATGGCTTGCGTGGACCCCCCAATGTTTTCCTACCCAGAATCTCCTGCATACCTCAAATTTAGCTGAAAAAGCAAATTTTTCTCAAATTTCTGTGTGGGAAAGTTCTGGAATCTGCATGGATCCACAAATTTCCAACCACCCAGCGTTCCCCCAGGTCTCCCGATAAAAATGGTACCTCACTCACATTTTCCGCGGGCACTAAGCCTAACCACACAAGTGAGGTACCATTTTTCTCGGAAGACTTTGGGGAATGCGGGGTGGATGGAATTTTGTGGATCCATGCAGATTCCAGAACTTTCCACCACAGAAATTTGAGGAAAATATGTTTTTTTGTCAAAGTTTGAGGTTTGCAAGGGATTCTGGGTAACAGAACCTAGTGAGAGCCAGAGAAGTCACCCCATCCTGGATTCCCCTGGGTGTCTAGTTTTTACAAGTGTATAGGTATGCAAGGTTTCCCTAGGTGGCGGCAGAGCTAGGGTTCAAAATCTACAGCTAGGCACTTTGCAAAAAAAGGGTCAGTTTTCACTGTGAAAATATGATGTATCCACATTGCGTTTTGGGCCGTTTCCTGTCGCGGGCATTAGGCCTACCCACAAAAGTGAGGCACCATTTTTCTTGGAAGACTTTGGGGAATGCGGGGTGAGTGGAATTTTGTGGATCCACACAGATTCCAGAACTTTCCACCACAGAAATGTGAGGACAATGTGTTTTTTTGACAACGTTTGAGGTTTGCAAGAGATTCTGGGTAACAGAACCTGGTGAGAGCAAGACAAGTCACCCCATCCTAGATTCCCCTGGGTGTCTAGTTTTCAAAAATGTATAGGTTTGCTAGGTTTCCCTAGGTGCCGGCAGAGCTAGGGTTCACATTCCACAGCTAGGAACTTTGCAAAAAAAGTGTCAGTTTTCACTGTGAAAATGTGGTGTGTCCACGTTGCATTTTGGGCCTTTTTTTCTGTAGCGGGCACTAAGCCTACCCACACAAGTGAGGTACCATTTTTCTCGGAAGACTTTGGGGAATGCGGCGTAGGTGGAATTTTCTGGTCCATGCAGATTCCTGAACTTTCCACCACAGAAATGTGAGAACATTTGTTTTTTTGTCAAAGTTTGAGGTTTGCAAGAGATTCTGGGTAACAGAACCTGGTAAGAGCCAGACAAGTCCCCCCATCCTGGATTCCCCTGGGTGTCTAGTTTTCAAAAATGTATAGGTTTGCTAGGTTTCCCAAGGTGCCGGCAGAGCTAGAGTTCAAAATATACAGCTAGGCACTTTGCAAAAAAGGGTCAGTTTTCACTGTGAAAATGTGGTGTGTCCACGTTGCGTTTTGGGCCGTTTCCTGTCGCGGGCACTGGGCCTACCCACACAAGTGAGCTATCATTTTTCTCTGAAGACTTTGGGGAATGAGGGGTGGGTGGAATTTTGTGGATCCATGCAGATTCCAGAACTTTCCACCACAGAAATGTGAGGAAAATGCGTTTTTTTTGCAAAGCTTAAGGTTTGCAAGGGATTCAGCGTAACAGAACCTGGCGAGAGCCAGACAAGTCACCCCATCCTGGATTCCCCTGGGTGTCTAGTTTTCAAAAATGTATAGGTTTGCTAGGTTTCCCAAGGTGCCGGCAGAGCTAGGGTTCAAAATATACAGCTAGGCACTTTGCAAAAAAAGGGTCAGTTTTCACTGTAAAAATTAGGTGTGTCCACGTTGCGTTTTGAGCCGTTTCCTGTCGCGGGCGCTAGGCCTACCCACACAAGTGAGGTACCATTTTTATCGGAAGACTTAGGGTAACACAGAATTGTAGAGCAACCATTATTAACTATTGACTTTCGATGCATTTCTGCCTTCCAAATGAAAGACAGTGTGCAAAGAAGAAGTCACTTTGAAAAATGTCCTATAATTCTCATGCTAGTAGGAGTACTCACAATTTTGGAAAAGTGCAAATAGCTACTGTTTCTAAACTCTATATTTATTTCCCATTTCAGAAATACATAGGTGTCTTTCATACCGATTTTTCACTGTATATATTTTCCCAAATGAATTGCTATATACCTGGTACATAATAAAAAACCATTGCAAGATGCTGCTCAGTTATTGGCTCTGGGTTTGTCGGGTTCTTGGTGAACCTACAAGTCCTATATATCCCCACAACCAGAAAGGTCCAGCGGATGTAACAGTATATTGCTTTCAAACATCTGTCATAATTAGAAGAAGTTACAGGTGAAAACATTGGCACAAATGGCTGTTTTTTCCAACTCATTTTCAATTTTTCCTATTTTCAACTGTTAGCTTTTATAAAGAATCCTTGAAGGATCTACACAAATCACCCCTTGCTGAATTCAGAATGTTGTCTACTTTTATTAAATGTATAGATTTCCAGGGTCCATTATTGCTTTCACACCCTTTTCTACCATTAACTGGAAGAAGGTTGAAAGCACAAAAAATAGCAAAAATAGGCTATGTCCCAGTAAAATGCCAAAACTGTGTCAAAAATGTTGGTTTTCTGACAAAGGTCTGTCAGTCCCTGAAAGCTGGGAAAATGGTGATTTCAGCCCCACAAACCCTTTGTTGATACCCAAAAAACAAAATTTAGCTTTATTTTGGCTAATTTCTGGGTCCCCTCGAGGGGAATCCACAAATGCTGGGTACCCTTAGAATCCCCGTGATGTTGGAAGAAAGGACGCAAATTTGGCGTGGATACCATATGTGGTCAAAAAGTTACAGGGGCCTAAGCGCGAACTACCCCAAATAGCCAAAAAAGGCTTAGCATAGGGGGGAAAAGGCCTAGCAGCGAAGGGGTTAAGAAGAAACTAGACGAGGTAAATAACAGGCCATTCACACATCTTTCATATGTGACACACAAGACCATTCACACCGCCAGCCACGGACCCAGCACATTACAACATTCACATCAACAGACAGCGCCATCCAAGGGCCCATCACTTTCATACACCCACATGACTGACACAGCAATCACACCGGCTGGTGGGTGACATAGTGTGTGTAGTGCCGTTTGACCAGCAGCAAGTCACTTCTCACACACCGCCAGCCAAGCGTCAGCCCACGCACACCGCCAGCCAAGAGCCAGTCCACGCACACTGCCAGCCAAGCGCCAGTCCATGCACACCACCAGCCAAATGCTAGTCCATGCACAACACCAGCCAAGCACCAGTCCATGCACACCGCAAGCCAAGCGCCAGTCCACGCACATCAAACACCGCCAGCCAAGCATCAGTCCACACACACCCCCAGCCAAGCACCAGTCCATGCATACCACCAGCCAAGTGCCACTCCACGAACACTGTCAAATTATTTTTTTTAACAAGAAAGAAATTACAAACCAATTGGAACTAGATACAAAACTATAACTACAAACACAACAGCGGTAATTAAAGACATCATTCTAATGCCAAACGTGAAACTGAACAGCAAATAAAAAACCATACATACCAGGCAGTACACTATTAGACTCACTGTTGCTCCCAAAATCTCTTTTGAGTGTGATATATCTGAAACATGTGGGCACACACAGCCCAGGATTAGAAGGACAATCAGCACAGTGCATACGACTCTCCTTCCGCATACCTCTTCGCAAACTGACTCTACATCTCTCACAGGGATTGGTTTTTTTGGGCGTGGGAGGAATTAAATCGGGAAAGTGTCAATCTTTCAATCTAGCCACATCCTCCACCACTCCAACTCTAGGAACACTTGCCTGTTCCACTACAACAAGTCTGCCTATCACAGACTCCTGAAACTGAACAAAAGTCATCTTTCACGCTGGAGAACACTCCTTGAACACAACAAAAGCATTAAAAGTTGCTAGATTGAAAATATGGATGGCCAACTTCTTATACCAAATGTAAGCCTTACGAATAGCAGTGTAGGGTTCCAACCTCTGATCTACTCTATCAACACCACCCATGTGCTTATTGTAGTCTACAATGCACACAGGTTTGCGCACTTCAGCAACCTGACCCCAAACAGCCACAGGTAAAGTACTTTCATCATGGATGGTAGTCAGCACGTACACATCCCTCCTGTCCACAAATTTCACAGCTAGCAGTTCATCACTACGCAAGGCACTGCACTGTCCCCTGTGAAGCTTTTTGCAAACAAGCTCTTTGGGTAACCTTTACGGTTAGAGCAGATTGTGCCACAAGCAAGAGTGTCCACTTTGAACAATTCCTTAAACAATTGCACAGGAGTGTAGAAGTTATCTAGGTACAAATGGTGACCTTTGTTAAAAAGTCCTCTAGCAAGTTCCTAAACAATTTTCTCTGAAACTCCTAAAGTGGGCAGACAACCAGGGAGGACAATAGTTGAATCCCTACCAGTGTACACCCAGAAATTATAGACATATCCTGTCCTACTCTCAGACAACATATACATCTTAATTCCATAACGTGCCTCTTGCTAGGAATGTACTGTCTAAAAACCAAACGACCCTTGAACAGGACCAAAGACTCATCAATAGCTATTTCTTTCCCTGGAGTATAGATCTCTGAAAATCGACCTAGAAAGTGATCAAGAACAGGTCGAATTTTAAAAAGATGGTCACAGTCAGGGTGATTTTGTGGCAACGCCGAAGCATTATCAACAAAATGCAGCATCCGAAGCACAAGTAAATACCGATCACGACTCATAATTGCAGGAAATATGTCCGTTACCATCAATGGACTGGTAGATCAATATGAAGCCATGGACGGCTTCCTTATCAAACCCATCAAAAAAGTCAAACCCAAAAACTTCTTCATCTCATCCAGATTTGTGGGAGTCCACCGGGTAGCTCTAGAGTGGGGCCTAAGTCTGTCACTGTTGTCCCTCAAATATTGTTCAGCATACAAATTAGTCTGCTCAACAATCTCAACCAAAAATACATCATCCATAAACAACTGAAAAAACTGTATAGGCAAAAGATTTTCACAATTCACTCTACACCCTGCATCATCACTAAAGGCAGGCAACACCAGCTGCACCATGTTTGGATCACCCCAGAGTCCAGCACTTCCAATGGGAAGCCTTGCAGCCCCAGGCTGCAATCCAGATGCCTCTTACACCATTGACACATCAGTGTCCTCCTCTAAAACAGGCACTTCATCCGCACTTAGAGTAGCTTCATCCGCACTGAGAGTAGCTTCATCATCAGATGATTCCTCGTGGACAGAAAACTCACTGCCTGAATCTTGAACTTCCTCCTCTACCTCAGATGCACTGTCAGTCTCATAATCATGGTCAGAGGAAGATTCAAAAAGCATACCAACCACCTGCTGAGCAGTAATTCTGCGGCTAGCCATAATCCTTACTAACAAAGGTAACTTGTCAAACAAGTCAACAACAACAAACACTTTGAAGAATAACTAATAAACAAAATGTGGCTTTATCACAAAGACCTATATACTCCAAAACTATACCACTCACTTGTCAGAAGCAGATAGACTCACCACCTACTCTGCACAGACACACCAAGGACCAACAATATCCCACTAAAAAAGAAAAAGAAAAGAAAATTACACATAAGACAACGCAAAAGACATCGCAAAGAATTTCACGCTCAAAACACAAACTAAATACGCTGCTGTTATGACACCACTTACAAACAATTCACTTGTGCATGACAATAATACTCATTTGGAGTAAACACAACAAAAAATGTTTTTCTTACCAAATAAATGCAACTACGCAAAACTGCAGAAAGCGCAAACAAGAACAAAAAGCTTTGCACTAGAATATTAGGAGAAATAAAACATTACAATCACATATGCAAATAATGAACCAGTCCACACACAATCTACCAGCCAAGTTGGTGGGTAGGTGGGCCTAAAAGCAAAAGGCCGATCTGCCCCCAAGGGGGGCAGAAACAGCCAAAATATTCAAACCCATAAAGGGGTCGCGCGATCGTGCAGCAGGAATGCTCAAAGAGACATCAGAGGAAAGGAAAACCCTTTCCTTTCCCCCGATGCCTCTTTGTTTGCAAAATTCCCCCCTCCCCGAGGAGAAACTCACCTTCTCCTCTTGGACGCGATGGAAGCAAATAGCTTCCACCGCATCCAGTTTCATCTAATGATGTCGGCGCACGATGCGCGCTTACGTCATTAGATGACGTGAAGGAGGGGGTCCCCGGTGGGGACAGCATGATCGGCGGTCCACGGGGGGAGCGCCAGCGCTTCCCCCTTGGGTGGGTGCTAGGACACTGTTATTTTGATGTGAGTGTTCAACATATCCTCACACGTCTTGATCTTAATGAGCAGGGCTTCATATAGTCGTTTGGCTGTGTTAATGATTAAAATTAGCCAGTCTCGAGTGCATCTCCATGCAATCAATGACCATTCCTTTTTAAAAATAGTATTTCCCAAGAAGATCTGTGGCTCGTTATTCACCAGCAGACCTGTTGGAGCTGCATTGCCATGTAGATATTCAGGCATTATGGCTCCGTGAAGAAGGATCTTCAGCTGGTTTCTCTTCAATTCCTTCAGTTCTTCCCAATTCTGTGATTGATTAAGGCACTGGGTAATGTTTGTGTCTGGTAGTAGGGACGGAGCTGCCAAAATTGCAGATGCCATTTCGTCAGAGTACCCTATTCCCAACATTTCCGTCATCTTTGGTGATGAATGGGTGTATTTGATTAAAAGTGGTGCATGTAGCAAAGACTCGTGATTCACTGAAAAATGAGTGGATGTTCCTATGTATACCCTACAGCAGTGCGCTGCACTACTACTATGAAATTCTTGGCCGATGGACGAGGGGAGATCCCCTAATCTGAGCCGAAAGGGTGGAGAGGTTCTTCCACAGTACTGGAAGAAATGCCGGAGGGATAGGTCCTCCCAATCGAATACTGGCACTCAAAAAAATGATCCCACCTTGGGACTTGTAAGTAAATTAAATATGTCAATTAGGTATATGCCAATCAAACCATGTTTAGGAGAGTGAGCACAAGCATTTTAGCACTGGTTAGAAGTGGGAAAGTACAAACAGTCCTACGACCAACGCAAACAAATTCAGCAAAAAGTGGAGGGAAAAAGACAAAACGTTTGGGGGTGATCCTGCAGAGAGGCCCAGGTCCAACACAAACAATGAACATAAGTAGGGGTGGGTAATACTGCATTATTGTTCAATGAGTTATACATGCAACATTTGTGAAAAGTTCATGCATTACTTAATGTAATCTTGTGCAATCATCTGTAGGAAGCTACCTGTACGCAAGTCGATGCTTTGAGTAGAAAAGCTTGCAAGACATTGCCCAATAGCCTTTGTGCCATGGCATAATGCTGCATCACATTTTGTGTCACATGAGCATAGCATTTGTTTTTGTGCCTGCAATGTCACCAGCCATGTGTGATGCATGGAAAATATGTTAGTGATACATTTTCTGAAATGTATCTAGAATACAGCCGGAGCTTTGGGATTTCCAAGCTTTCTGGCAGTGCAGACTTAGTCAATACACCACAATAAGAGAGAGAACCGGGTGGACTGTAACCCACAAACCACACGAGCATTACATGAGTATGGTGCGTTCTGGGCAATGGTCAGTCCTGTAAGACTCACAGGAGTACTTGTTGTTAGTGGATTCCAAACCTCCTTCCACCATGTATAGACAGACTCAAAAATACACACTAAGAATATACTTTTATGACTTTTATTAAAATCAAAATCTCATTTTAGTGCATAGAATCTTTCTAGTTGAAACTATAAAAGCAAACAGAATATAGGCAACAATAATAGCTAATACGTAAGTAAAGGACAAATTGTAACATTATAATAGTATTTTAGTTTCCCTGCATTTATTTCTCCAACCTCACTCATCTCGCGTCTAACTAACCTAATCTTAGCACCAAAAGCAGCCTATGTGAGGTGCTCACATAACATTTTCCCCATACTTTAAGAAAGGGGGACACCTCAGTCAGGGCAGAGATCTCCGCTTGGTAAAGTAAATGGAAAGCTCAGAAAGATTATTTCACTCGAAAATAAATATTAGAAATATGTATTTTATTTAAAAATAAACAAAAAGTAGATTTATATAAAAATAAATTACAATTATTTTTCTGAAATGTAAATATAAATAGATTCCCACCTGAAGAAAAAAAAGTCGGTTTTTGCATTAATAATTATTAAAAGTGATGTATGTAATTAATTAAAATGTTTCTAAATATTTTAAATAAAATGTAATGTTAAATTATGTTTCAAATTCAAAATGAAATAATAATTAAATAATAAATATAAACTATTTTTACCATTGTATGTGCTATTTCATATATTGTTTAACATTAATATATATTTATTTATAGTTTTAAGTATTTTAAATGATCAAATGTAATTTAACATTGTTTCCTATGGGGGTTTTATTTTAACTCCCTACCTCTATTGTTTTCTATGGAAGGGTGTTGAAGTACCAGTGGTTGGCAATATGTTGTGCTGGACTTATTACAAAAGTGTTGGACCAGGCCCTCTCTGCAGGGTCACTCCCAAACATTTTGCCTTCACTCCTCCTGTTTTTTTTATTTGTTTATGCTAGCATTAGGACTCTGCACTTTACCATTGCTAAAATGCTTGTGCTCTCTCCCTAAAACTTGGTACCATTAGCCTACACCTAATAGGTACATTTAATGTACTTATAAGACCTTAGTATATGGTACTACATTGTACCCAGGGCCTAACCCTTCCTTTGTAATAGTTATAACTCACCCCTTATGTAGACCCTAGGGGCTCATAGGGAAGGGTGCATTGTATTTAAAAAGTAGGACATGTATATTTAAAGGTTTACATGCCCTGGCAGTAGGAAATCTCCCCAGCCATTGTTCATTGTGGCAAGGTTGGCCTCCCATTACTAACACTGGATTACCTTATTACATTTTATAAGTGATAACTTCAGTTTGGCAACAGCTAGAACATACATCTTTCACTAATTTCAATCAGAATTTAAAATCCTCTTTAATAGTAAATTCGGATTTTAAAATGCTATTTTGAAAATGCCACTTTTAGAAAGATGGCATTTTTCTGCCTCAACTAAATGTGCCTTTCTGTCATCATTCAGGGTCACATCACTGTTAAAGGGTCTCCTGTGGTGTGATGTGTATTTCTTCTAGACAGAGGACAAACTGGCCTTGTGTGTGGGGAAGGGTGTTCCTCTCCTGAGCAGGATGGCCTGGGAGGTTGTACCCAGCCCTTTCTGAGCTTCAAAGGATTCCCTGATGGCTGTGCCCACCCCCTTCCTTACTTCAGAAGATGCCTTGCCTGCCCTGTAGCTGGCAAATGCAGCACGCACATGGACCTGTCTGCCCTTTGTTTCACTAACCAGGCTGGAGCCAGACCCAGGGGAAAGAGAAGAACGGACCTGAACCAGTTCAGACAAATAGGGTGTCCCTTACCCACAGAGTGGCACTCAGCATAAACGTGGCAACCTCAGAACCTCCAATAAGAACACTTTTGGACCAGTGAAGACTTAGAAGAAGGACTGCACTGATGCCAGAAGCCCGAATAAGACTGCACCTCTTTGCCTTGAACCTAGGACCCCAGAAGGGACTCCAAGGGTTAGTTGGCTGACATATGTGAGCTGCAGGGACACAGCAAGCCGTTCCCTGCAACTGCCAGCTGTCCAAAACCATCTTGATCTGCCTGGACCCTGCTCCTGACAACTGCTGGACTAAGTCCTGACCCCCAAGAGGTGCCCCAGGTCCTGGGCACTGGGTGTGTTACAGTGTACTCCTCCAACCTTAAAACAGCAAGAACTGAGCTCCAGATGAAGAACTAGAGGCTCTGCCCTCTTAGCGTCGAAAAGGACCATCCACAGTCTACTCGTGAATGTGAGGGGACCTCACTGAGGCCAATGCGGAAATTGCATCAGACTTCTGATGAGACCTTCCTGGATACAGACCCTGAAGTTCGGCTGCACGGAGCTCTTCATGTCAACAACCACCCTGCATTTCCTGACAGGGCAAAGATCTGATCGTTGATCTGCTCTTTGTGCCAACAATGACAGCTATGCAGTCCCCCAGCAACATGAAGTTCCAACTAAGGACTTGGATCCCAGCAACCTGCTGTCAACGAGCCTCTCTCCAGATCCAGCCTACACCTCATCCTCTGACAACCTCATCGACAAGAGATTCTCGCATAAAAACAATTCAGTTTTGAGGGTAAACTTTCCACCAGGACGAACCCGGTCTCTGTATACTACCTTCACTGCATTGCGTTTGCCCTTAACTTTTGACTGTGACCCAATCCATCCCAACCAAACAGAAAACTATGAATGGCACATTGTGCTTTTTGGCGCTATTTCTACTACAAATTAAAAAATTCATATCTCAGGTTCTACTTATTAGCGTTTTGCCGTTTTGTTGTCATTTTACTTTTTAAACGTATCTCTATGTTTCTAAATTGTTTTGGGATTTTTCTCGTGTTCTGTTTTCACTTTATTACTGTTTGAGAGCTATATAAATGTTTTACACATTTCCTCTAAATTAAGTCTGTCTGCTTTTGTGCCAAGCTACCAGAGGGTTAAGCACAGGTTTATTTAATGACTATTTTGGTTCACTGTGACAAAGATTGGGAGTCGGTTCTCACCCCCTTGAACCAATATTCCAATGTCTTATACTGAAGTGATGACTTTTTTAGACTATCTTCTTGCAAGTGAATATTTAGAAATATCTCTATCCAGAACTCACATCAACAGACTTTAGACTTCTCATTACCAAAAAGACCAGTTATGGTCTGTCATGTAGTTCCTATAAGACCTATATAGGATCTTCGCGTTTAGACAACATACACTGCGGGACTGGTGTCCAGACTGATTCCAGACACCCCCACCGGGTATGTTGGCCTGTGTACCAGCTAGCTCGCAATGCCACTATAACCTCCTCTTACCAAGGAGAGAATAGTTCTTGGCAACTATCGAACATGACAACCCTGATCCCTCAGGACTGTGGAAACAGTAACTTACTTTTCGCTCAGTCACTCATGCTCACTTGTTCTCAGAGAGATACACAGAATAAACGGTTGGGACGTTTTCAATAAGTATTTATTGAACAGTCGTTATTCTAACGTAAAATAAGTGCACTGAAATCACCAGTAGTCTGTAGCATAAATAAATGAGTAGCAGCACTAAGAAAGTAAACAGATGGTAGGTTTCTACCATTTTGCTAAATTCATAACTACAGGCAAGTATATAAAATACATGGCAATAAAATGTGTACTCCTACGATGCACCCTAACTAGATGTACCTAAATGTACCTAGCATATGAGTAGGTGTAAAGCCAAGAATCCCTCTAGGATAAAGCCTACCCCATTACCTGATGTTAGCCTGCGGGACCTCATTCTGGTCTCGAGCTGAACACCCCGCGAGGGATGTCAGACCACTGCGAGCTGGAGTATCTGCATGTATGAACCTCAGCGTCTCGCATCAGTGTGTCGGCATGGAAGTCGTGATCTCCTCCTCCTATCTCAGCAAGATGTGGTGTTTATATACCTTAAGGTATACCCAGGGGGTCTACCTTGTTGTGTCAGTGTAGGATGACGTCGGGAATGAACTTTATACACAGTTATTATGCAGGAGATGATGGTCCTGCTGTGATTCCAAGAAACTAAGAATCCTCATGCATAATTTATGAGGCCAGTGTCCAGGGAAGAGCCCTACGTACTTATGTGTAGTATTGTAACTAGGTAAAAGGCCAGTCCTCCAAATCCGTTATGTATGTAGTTTAGGAGAGAATGTAGGTGAAGGGTTATGATGATACCTAGACCTATATCGGGGTACCTATATGAAATATACCACCCACTCCTCATCCGAAAGGATGACATTACTACATTCTAGCATACTACCAAGGCTTAGAAGTTTGTACGCACCAAATACTAAAAACATTTTTAAGAGAAGTTAAAAGCTTTAAAAACCCCTTTAAAAAGTGTTCTACAAAAAATCATTCAAGTAGTGGTTCTAAAGTGTCCGTTTATATAGTCCGAACAACTACAAGCATCTGAAAGCCATGCAGGTCAAAAGGTTGCAATTTAGAATTTCAAAAATGTTAAAATGCCAAATCTTCCCAGCGTGCGACATGCCAAATGTTTATGTGTCCTTGCTGGTAGACGCAACATTGCTGCTGTCTGCATATGCAGCTGATGATCCCTGTAATACCTCACAAAGAATGTCAATTGAGCACAGATGATCTTCCGTATTGCCTGCAGCAGATGTCAGGGCAGCCTGTGCCACCTCCAAGGCCTGAGTGTTGGAGGAGCCGGTGTCCATACCAACAGGAGCAGAAACTACCTGTGGTGGCTCTAAGAATGCAGCCAACAACATGGGAATGACCTGAGGACACTGCAGAACATGGGCCGATATCGGGTCCAGTAAAGCATCAACGTCCGGTGGCGCAGCAGATGGAAGTGTCAGACAAAGGTCCAACATGCATTCTTCTCCGCAGAACAGGCATCGGAGAGCAGGTAGGACACAGTCCAACCAGATTGGTCTAAATGACAGGAACCAAGAGGCGCTCAGTTCCCGTAGGCGAGGTGTGCCCAGATGTTGTACCATGCGATCACGGTATTTGCGCTCCAGGAGAGCTGAAGCTACTTCCTTGATGGCTGGGATGTCCATTGCGTAGCAGAAAGCTAACAATCAGGATTCCTGCTATTAGAAACAGGATCAGCGGAAGACCTCCAACAATGCTTCCAAAGACGGAGTGTATACATTTTGGTATAACTCCGAGGACCGTCTGAAAAGTGCTTAGCAGTCCGGAACCTATGGTCTTAAATAGGTGTACAATACCCGTCATATCGGACATGTTAAAGATACGACTTACCATTTCTGTGAAATGGAAAGGGCAGTTTGTACGTATAAGTGCCTTTATCTTCGTCGAGGACCTTGCGATCTGGAGATCAAAAGTCTCCTGGGCGGAAGTTAAGGGCACGGTTCGTTGTAAAAGCATGGCTTTCTTTCTGCTCAGAGTATCAAACCATATAAAGGAAACATTTAGCAAAGGCCATAACGGCGCCTCCCTGACTGTTTGTGTTGGTGGAAACAATACTTGCATACAGCAAGTAACCCTGGAGCTCACGGTGACTAGATATGCGATGCCCGGAAGCATCCCACAACAACCTTGATCATTCAGCATCAAGTAACTCCCATTCGAGAGAAGTCTGAATACCGGATTAATCACAGCTGCCGGGCTACCCCTCAAGTGACAGGACAAGTTTGCCACAGACCCATTACAAGCCCCGTTTAGCATAATATCCTGGCATATGAGAGATCCACTTAAAGCGTTCTCGCAGTTAGTTCCGCTTAGAAATACTTCCAGATCCCCACTCCTGCATCAAAATCTGTATGGTAAATCCCAGGATTCCCTGATGAATTCCTTACCCATATTTTCATATCTGCCTGCCTGTTGTTGTTCTAGGCAATATTGAAACTGGAAAGTTGCGATCGGTAATGTTATATGGCCGAGGACTAACCATTCTGTGAACGGTGACTCTGCCACAGTAAAGGGTAACCGATCCAGTTTCTCTATAAGCAGCATTGTATATTTTGCTCCTCTCTGTGCCGTTTTCATCTGCTTTTCTGTTAGATTGTGCCAAGGCACATAACCGGCGCGCAATGACTGCAGCGTCCAGCTTAACAAAATAATAGAACATAACTGCGACTGTCTGTTTTGCAATATGGACAAATCCTGTTCTATTACATCGTTAGCAGAAGATACAATGTTGTCCAGTGAATATATCCTGGATGTTAACGTAGTCATACCATGGTCAACTACGGCTAAAGCCTTTTCTAGGTTAACTCTATCTATTTCTCTTAATCTCTCTGCAGCTTCTTGTTGGGAGATTTTCCAGAGTTCGTTATAGACAGCATACAAAAAGCGCTTCTGACGTGGTTTGCTGGGACCTAATAGAAAATCCTGTAGGTCCACATCCTCTGAGAGTAAGGACAAGTGTTGTTTCACCTGGGGTAGTGTTGAGGTCTTTAGCCAATCAAGGCACAACTTCCCAACACTGTATGATGTCACTACCCCCGGATGTTCTCATTGTACATAACTTGGGTCTGGCCTGTGGATACTAAACCCTTCGGTGTTACCCTTGAATCTTTCCTGACATCTGTTTGTGTCAGTGGGCCAAACCAACCATCCCTTCTAATTGGGGTCTGATCTATTGTATTGCAGTATGTTATCCAACTTAGCCCCTCTTTCTGATGTAAAATTCCCCTCGGTGTTTAAAGGTGTTGGAATTTGAGGCGCGTTCAAGTCCTTATTTGGCTATTCCAAGACAGGAAGTCTGTTGCACAGTGTCATTCAAAAAAATCATCTGCTGTGGAATGAGGCATGCTCTAAACAGTGCTTCTGTCCCCTGGACTTGCCAGTCCCTAGAACCCCAGATTGATTTTAAGTCTACAGAGTCCAACCTTAAGTCAAAACCCTGTTGAGACAGCTAGGTGATAAAGGAAGCAGAGTAAATCTGTTTGGTGTTTGTTAACATATTTTTCTGTGCAGATATTGGTGCAACCTTATAGTAATACGAGGTTGGGTCAGAAGTGTTAAACCCTGAAAAAGATGAGAGTTTCTGTGCAAATGTTTTTGAACTACCTTTTGGTGGTGTAGGGCAATGTTCCCACTGGTGGTATGTGAAAAGATTTCTCGGTTTGCTAGATTTATGCAAGAAATGATGACCATAATGTTGGTAACAATACATTTTGTCAAAATCTGATCTATCCTCTAACATTTCAGTGCTAGAAAATGCAGCAGGTTGTTCTAAATCAGACAATAAGTTATTAACAGTTTCAAAATCCCAATCATCAGAAAATGTACTAGAGGTAATGATATCGTTAAATTAAATTTTAAACAAATGTGGAATTTTTAAAAGTTCGGTCTGTCGAAATATATCAAAATTTACTTTGTCCCACACTATACCATCCGGTATAGGAACTGCTGAAATGTTCACGAAGGACAAGTCTCTTTGTTCACGATGAGATAAAACATGAGGTTTTGAAATTAAGTTCACTTTTGTCGTTGCAGAGCTCTGTTGAAGATAAGTTCCATTGATGAGCAAGTGGAAAGTTATTACTAATCCTAACCAGAAAAGAAAAAATAAAATACCGGTGATTATCCAAAGTTCTAGCCAAGGTGTTACTAAGTAAATTTTTCTAAGAAAGTTAAAAAAGTCTTTGATCTGTTTTTTGCGAGAAATTTGGGCTGGTGTCGTTTCAGGTTCACTTGGATCCAATGAAAAGGTAATGAAGTCGATGAAATAGCCAGATGCAATTCGATCTATCTTTGGTAGCTCCGCAGGTTTTGTTGAACTTGTGGATTGCTCTTGTTGAGGCATGTTGAAGTAGACATCTTTATTAGCTTGAATTGAAATTTGTCTTTCACTTAGATTTTGAGAGTTTGTGTCAAGGGGAACTAGTTCCATTGCATTGTTATTGATTCAGTTGCTTTGTAAAGGTGACTCTTCAAATGTTATGAGTGTTTCTGTTTGTACTTCCTGTATTGTAGTGAGAGGAGGACGTCGGCTACTCAGGAGCCCACGAGGCCTACTATTTAGTATCGGCCACATAGTGTGGTTTGATCAGATTGATTGAGACGAATCTCTTTTCTTTTCCGGCAAGAGGCGGTAGAAGTACAGTTCTTGATCCTTTAACGGCCAGGACAGATACAGGCTTTCGATAGGATGGCCCAAATTCCTTCTTGTCCACAATCTTTTCTCTGACCAGATCCCCAACTTTAGGGATCCAGGCAGGTCTTACTGTGGCTGATTTGACTTCCCCAGTAGCGCTTTTCTTTGTCTCGACGTTACTTAAGGAGGCTCTGGATTCATTCAGATCCTGTAAAACAGCCAAACGTTTATTGATGTCAAACGGTTTTTCATCCGCCACTGTGCCTTCACAATTGAGATCAGGTACCCACATTCTTGTCCCCAACAGGACCTCAAAAGGAGTTGCACCTCCCAGAGAGCTTCTTGGCTGGTTATTAAGGGCCCGCTGGACCCCAAATAGGTGATTCACCCAACTACCACCCGAGCCTAATACCCTAGCTGCTAAAGATTGCTTTAAGTCCCGCTTTTCCCTCTTCACAACCGAATTTCCCTCGGGATGGTACGGAGAGAAGTTCTGCAATGCTACACCCAAACTTCCCATGGCTTCCTTGTATGTCCTAGAGCTGAACACAGGGCCACGGTCAGAATGTAATGTGCCAACTTCGTAGGTCCCTATAAAGACTCGCAAATCTTTTAGAACAGTTCGGGCGTCAGCCGAGCGTTGAGGCTATAACCATAAGAATCTTGAACAGGAATCCACTGCAACCATGATATACTTGTAAGCCCCGTCAGATTGTAAGGAGCCGCAGTGGTCCAGGTAAATGCACGCGAGTGGTCTGTATGATATTAACAATGGTGTCTGCGCTGGGTGAGCTACGGTGGACACTTTCATCTGTTGACATATATCACACTTTAAGACGAAGTCTTTGGTCTGCTTTGTTAACCCTGGTCACCAATAGCGTTGTTTCAGTAAAGAAACTGTTGCCGTAACTTCTGCGTGTGCAGAACCCAGACCCTCATTTGCAGCCAAGATTAAACCTAACATGCGATCCATGTTTGGTATTACTCTGTCCCCCACTTCAGGAATCTGAGCAAGTGGAACGTTGATTGCATCTAACTTGTAGGAGTACTTGAGTGGAAAACCTTTAGGTAGTGCTTTGCTGTTGTTGCGTGAAGCAATCACAGCTACTATTGTGCTACCGTCTACCCTCGTTTTTGAACGGGTGATTGCAGCTACGGACGCAGTGCATACTGCCCCCTTCGAGGCTTCATCAGCCAATGAATTCCCTTCAACGTGAACGCCATCACGTTGATGACTCAGTGTATGTATCACGTGAGCCCTTGGTAGTTTGTTCTTCAACTCTGCTACCTTTTCCCATAGTTTTCTATGTTTAATTGTGCCACCTTTTGCATCTCTGTACTCATTCTGTCCCCAATAGTGGAGATATTCATTGTACGACTGGACACAGTAAAAGGAATCACACACTATTAGTGTGGGGAATTCAGAATCCGTATTTATCAGTGCCAGTATATGTGCTTTTAATTCTGCCAACTGAGCCGTGCAGTCTCCAAGGGACTGTGTTTTTGTACAGCTTGGACGGAACTTGCCCTCCTGCATCCTTCCTTTTACAATAGCGCATGCTGCACTGTATTGCTGCTTACTCCCTATGGCCGGTTGAGCAAATCCGTCAGTATAAATAAGGTATTCATACCGATCTAGAGGCATAATTTAATTTGGTAGAGGATATTCTTGTTCGTATTGCAGGAATGTTTGTGTTTTTAGATTTGCGTCATATCTGTATTCTACATCTGTTGCAGTGAGAGAATTAGCCCATTGTATCCATCTTGGATGTAACGCTTTTACATTTGGGTCGCTTGCCTTTGTGGCAGCCTCCAAGGCCGGTACCGGGGTCACAACAATTATTAGTTTCCCCTGAGCCAGTGCTCTTTCTCTCACTACAGCAGTTTGTACTGCTGTCAGAATTTTTTCTGTAGGAGCAAAACGCATTTCAGCATTAGAGTACAAATGCGATTTATATGCAATTGGTACTGTTTCACCTTCATTAAAGGTTAAGTAAGTGTACCCTAATTGACCTGCGACTACGCAGATCACAAGGTTGCGTATGTTTACGCGTGTTTGTAAATGTTTTGATGATATCATATCAGCTTGTAGGGAACGAAGTATATTTGTGTGTTCCTGTGTCCATTGTCTAACTGAAAAGTCAGGTCTAATTAAGTCGTAGAAAGGTTTTTCTCTCTCTGCGTAATCCAAAATGTATGTTCTGCCAAAATTAAAAAATCCCAGTATGGACTGTACATTTTTCAATGATTTTGGAGGTTGTAGCAGTGCGCACTTTTCTAAAAAGTGGGCTGCCAGGCTTTTGCCTTCACTTGAAAGCTCATATCCCAAAATTAGAACATTGAGGTGGGCTATTTTCGATTTTTTTAAATTAAATTTGTAGCCCTCAGAGGCGAAACCTAAAATTATGAAGCTCACCCTGGTCAAGTGTTCCTCTAGGTCATCATCCATCAGATAAATATCATCTACATAGGATAATGCTTCTTCATCCAAATTCTGTAGTAACTCTGTTACCCTCCTTGAGAATAACCCCAGGCTATTCTTATACCCTTGGGGGAGTTGACAAAATTGACACTGGGACCCTAGCGCTGAGAAGGCTGTCAAATATCTGCTTTCAGGCGCTATGTTTTGGCAGAAAAATCCATTTGAGATATCTAATGTTGTTTTGTATTTTTTCCGCACAATGTTATTCATTAGTGCGGCACTGTGTGCATTCTGGACTGCAAATGTTTTTGTGCATGAGTTTAAGTGTCTGTAGTCTAAAACTAGACGATATGAATTGTCGGGTTTCATTACGGGAAACAAAGGATTATTCATTGATGAGGTGCATGGTTCAATTACACCTTGGAATTCAAGTTGATCTAAGATCTCCCTGACCTGTTTTTTAGCTTCCTGATATATGGGATACTGTCTTTGTGGAGTTGGGTTTGTTTTTATTGGAATTACATGGTGGGGAGACTCCTCATCCCACCCAACATGGTTACGGTATAACGCTGGAGCAAGGGCTACCGCCCATTCCTGTGCATATGTATGTCTTAGGTGTGAGGGGACTAGGTCGTAGGAAGCTGGAAAAATTACAGTTTCCCCCTTTGGGCATTCCATAACAATAGTAGGCGGCCAATCTTTTTCCGCTAATAGGATGTCATAGCCCGAAGTCAGGTTCTCCCAAAAGAGACCCTTAACTTGTCTCTGCTTGTCCCCCTCCATTTGGAGTGTTATTTCATGTAACTTGTGTGGGACACTCACCCTACTATCAGGTGTTTCCACCATGATATACTCACTCAACTCCGCTGTCACCAGAAATTCCATCAGGTTCCGGCGAGCTATTGTTACCTCTGCCACGCTGTCTAACATTGAGCCCATTCCCCGTTCAGTAGCTGAGTCCTCAGATTTCTGGGCATGTCTAACTTTGAGACCTGCTACCTTCTTCTTTTTAAATTGAGGTTTTGCTTTAGGTTTTTCTTCTTTCTTTGAAGCGTAGTCTGAAGTGCGTTGCTTGTCTCTGGACTTTGTATGCTTTTCTTTTCTTTGTTCTGACCGTCCTTCCCTCTCTGAGTTTTTGATGAACCCTGAAAGGAACGAGAGGAACGAGTATCAGTAGCCTGATACCTGTCAGGTTTTTTAATGTTATCTCTATTCCTAAGGTTATATCTCCTTTCTGGGGGCTCCTGTTGAGGAGACCTTCCCCTGGAGTGAGATCTGTTCTTTTGTTGTTTATTATTGTCCCATTTCTTCTTTGAAGAAACTGGTGTTTGCTTTGCCTGTTCTTTATCTGAACTCCCCATTATTTGGGGTTTTACAGGTCTAGCTCCCAGACTGTCTCTACCTAACTCTGCATAAGCAGTTTCAATTATTTTAGGTAGTTCTGTCTCCTGTTGTAATGGAGTGAATTCTCTCAGGCATTGGCGTATTGTCACTGATGCTGCTTCCCCTTTAATATTCGCCAATATTATCGCAGATACCTGGGCAAAGTTATTTAACAACTTCATCCCCAAGTTTAGAGCAGGCTCTGCTCCATACTCGTTCTGTATTTGTCTCAATACATCTGGTATTACCGCTAAAGAAGGGATACCATGAGTCCTGGTATATATTGCAGCGAAGACTATACCCCAAGAAGTACAATCCTCTATTGAGGGAGCTATCCCCATTGGCAAGCAAATAGTAAGTATTCTATGCTTTTCCTTAGGACCAGTGTGTGGAAGCACTGCATCCAGCTGTGTTATTTATTGTGCTATCCAGAAGGGCATTTGTTCACGTTTAGTGGGCATTTTACCCATCACTGCGTGCAGTGTCTGTGGTGTAATTTTTGTTGTAGGAGTTTGGACTGGTCCTGGTTGTGTAGCCAGTGCGGGCTGAAGTGTGATTGTTCTCAACACAAACTATGTCATATTTCTGTAAAGTCTTATTATTTCTTTATGTGTACAAGTAAGTCTCCTCCTGGCATTGTGTCAATGTCATGGATATGGTGTGTATGCTGCTAAAACTGGCCATGTTGCTACGTCTCTTCCGAGCGGACTGAGTCTTACTCTATTTCTTGTATGGGGGAGGGTGCCTTTAAACCAGTAGAGGTGTTCTTCGTAAGTGAGTGGAATTTCAATGTCCTCATATGGACTATATTCATCTGCTATGTCATCTTCTACATAGTAGTGAAATGTTTTAGTTTGTGCATTTGCCTGCGGGAATTTATTCCATGAATAGAATACCTCTGTTCTATATGATTTCTGTGCCTCAATCACGAAGGTCACTTGCCCACCCCTAATTGTAACACCATATGCTACTAGCTTTAGGGTGACGGCATTTCTAACATTATCTGCAATGTATATTGCATCTGTATCGTGTTCTTCGGCTGAGAAGTTTAGTGCATTTCCTTCATCTACGTCTCTCTGTTCAGTCATTATTTTTAGAAAGGAGAGCGTTTCAAGGGAACAGAGATAAGGTGTTATGCACAATTAGGAACACTGTATCCTTCAAGCTTGATTAAACCAACAGCCAATACATAGGAATTTTCCTACTCAGCTACAGCGGATTTGTTCCCTCCCACTCCAGACGTCTCTGGGGAAATGTGAGTAGGGGTCTCTGAGAATAGCACAACTGAACTACTCAGATTTGACTGTTAAATAAGTGGCAATACCAACGTTGGCAGCGCCATGTCGTGTAGTTCCTATAAGGCCTATATAGGATCTGCGCGTTTAGACAACATACACTGCGGGGCTGGTGTCCAGACTGATTCCAGACACCCCCACAGGGTATGTTGGCCTGTGTACCAGCTAGCTCGCAATGCCACTATAACCTCCTCTTACCAAGGAGAGAATAATTCTTGGCAACTATCGAACATGACAACCCTGATCCCTCAGGACCGTGGAACAGTAACTTGCTTTTCGCTTAGTCACTCGTGCTCACTTGTTCTCAGAGAGATACACAGAATAAACGGTTGGGACGTTTTCAATATGTATTTATTGAACAGTCGTTATTCTAGCGTACAATAAGTGCACTGAAATCACCAGTAGACAGTAGCATAGATAAATGAGTAGCAGCACTAAGAAAGTAAACAGATGGTAGGTTTCTACCATTTTGCTAAATTCATAACTACAGGCAAGTATATAAAATACATGGCAATAAAATGCGTACTCATAAGATGCACCCTAACTAGATGTACCTAAATGTACCTAGCATTTGAGTAGATGTAAAGCCAAGAATCCCTCTAGGATAAAGCCAACCCCATTACCTGATGTTAGCCTGCGGGACCTCATTCTGGTCTCGAGCTGAACACCCCGCGAGGGATGTCAGACCACTGCTAGCTGGAGTATCTGCATGCAGGAACCTCAGTGTCTCGCATCAGTGTGTCGGCATGGAAGTCATGATCTCCTCCTCCTATCTCAGCAAGATGTGGTGTTTATATACCCTAAAGTATCCCCAGGGATTCTACCTTGATGTGCCAGTGTCGGACCTAGGATGACGTTGGGAATGAACTTTATACACAGTTATTATGCAGGAGATGATGGTCCTGCTGTGATTACAAGAAACTAAGAATCCTCATGCATAATTTATGAGGCCAGTGTCCAGGGAAAAACCCTATGTACTTATGTGTAGTATTGTAACTGGGTAAAGTCAGTCCTCCAAATCCGTTATGTATGTAGTATAGGAGAGAATGTAGGTGAAGTATTATGATGATACCTAGACCTATATCGGGGTACCTATATGAAATATAACAGGTCAATTTCTTTAGCCAGTCCAGTATTGCAGTCTCTTATCTTGGGCAGATCCTATAATCCTATAATCCTATAATCTTAAGCTTCCTCAATCAGAGATGCTGAATACTGTGAGGTTCCTATGTGTCACGTCATTCAAGTTTGGTGTTGTTTGACTACTATGCCATATACTCATTCCTTTTAAGCAGTGCTCATTATTTCATGTTTTAATGGTTATTTAAATACAATGTGTAATAAGGACCCATGAGTGGAGTGTGTTGGGCACATGCACTAATGATTTTGATAAAGATAGATCTGTTTCTTCATGCCTGCAGATCAGCCACTCATCTTCACTCGCCACTCTGAGTGACAAGCTTCAGTTCCCGTCCTTCCTGCGGACTCTTCCTGGAAACACACTCCAGAACATTGCGCTGGCACGGATTATGGCTCACTTTGGTTGGACGTGGGTGGGAATGATCGTTTCTGATGATGAGCTTGGTTTGCAGGGTGGTCAGCACGTCCAGCAAGAGATTGAGGAGCGTGGCGGCTGTGTGGCTTTTGTGGAAAGAATTCACCTGCGGTACTCCAAGGCGAAGGTCCTCCAAGTTGTTCAACAGATCCAACAGCATTCAGTGAAGGTTGTTATTGTTCACAGTGCAGAAGCTTATGTCAAGGTGTTGCTGGAAACTATGTATTCACACAATGTTACTGGGAAAACCTTGATATTCTCTGCATACTTTGTCATCTCTCCTGCTATATTCGCTGACCAGGCATGGAAAATATTGAATGGGACATTGGTACTCACCCTTTATGCAGGCATCATGCCCGGCTTTACAGACTTTCTCTACCGTCTTCATCCAGATGACGTCTTCACCGAGCTCTTATGGGAGCAAATCTTCAGCTGTCAACTATCATGGGTCAACCGAAGTGACACTACAAATGCAACCGCAGAAGTAGAGCTATTGGCACCTTGTTCCCGACAGGAAACCTTTGATGCAGCAACCTTGCCTCAGTTTGAACTGAACGATATGAGCTACACTTACCACAGTTATGCTGCAGTCTACGCCTTCGCTCATGCTTTGAACACCTTGATGGACTGCAAACCAGGTCAGGGGCCTTTCATCGATGGATCTTGTGCCAACATCAAGGACTTCCGACCGTGGCAGGTGGGAAAGGGTGATGTATCCCATTGTTTAAGATTACATTGAGTAATATGATGAAGCTAATAACTCAAATATATAGTAGCATACTTCAACATGTAGGTGGGCATGTTATGCCAGCACATTTTATGTTTTGGCCTGCGACAAATGTGAGGGTTCATTAGAAGACCATGATGTGTGCTTCTATGTGGAGCCCATGGTATGACTGAACTGATATGCAAACAATGCCCAATAATATGTAAAGGGCACTTCCAACCAAGTCATTGTTTGGTTAAAGACAGGATATTCAGTGCCACCTCAAGCTTAGCACCACAAAAATTCCTCATTACCCACAATGAAGTAGCAGTGCTAGGTCCAGCAATGCCTTGACAAAATTAACCGGAGTACCTTCTCCCCAGGTTGTCAACAGTGCCAAATTCCAAGCTGCCACAATCATGTCACCATCAATCAGCTTCAAAGCTCACATCTCTCACAAAAGCAAGACCATCTGACACCAACTTCCCCTGTGGCTCACACAGCAAGGAATCTAGAGGTCTACTTGCCGTACACTCTCCAAAATGAAACACCAAGCAACAACAAGTACGGCAAATCATTAATTTCTGCAATGATAACGAGACAGTGTCTAAGTAAAACAAAATTCAAATGATTTGGCGTAAGTGTTGCGACTTTGTGTACCAATTTCCCCTGGGAGAGAAAGTGAAACCCCTCATGTTAAAACAGGAGTTAAGAATCATCATCCATGTACTCATTCTCTTTCACCTCAATGAAGGCAACTGTGTACAGTCTGGTGACCCAGACAGTACCTAAACCTATGAAGGACTTTTCTGCATGAAAGAATGAATGAAAATGCCGATGCTCTGAGAAATCCACTGGCTCTCTGTCCCACCTCACATTGGAAACTATGTTTAGCCTACAGTCTATCAACAATGGAAACCCACTAAAGTAGCCAGGATGATCACGGCATCAGGAGGAGAAAATACAAGGCCGGCAACAGTAGCATCTTTAGTCTTGAGTTTAAAATGTGAAGAGAAGAAATGACCATTTGACAGACCTTATCTGGTTACAAACCATGAATTTGGAACAGCATCCCAAATGAGAGCCACCAAGCAAAACCTCTTTTATTCCTCAGAAAACAACTCAAACCTTGCTCTTCAAGCAACATCTAACTGATAAGTAACCTCCTGACTATAAAACTAGGAAAAAGGCCTGGTAATCCCTGCCTGCTCTCCTCTTGACCCTACTATTCCCCTTCTCCCTGCTACTTTTCATGCCCCTTTCCTCCTTCACAGTCTCTCTCTCTTCTTGTCCTTCCCTCAATGTCACCCTCTCCTGCTTTCACGCCCAGCCCCCCAGCTGAGATGTGCGTTTTTACTTTGTTTGGATCAGAACACGCTTAGTGCTAGCATCAAGGTCTTTGGGGCCACATAAACAGACACAAACACGATGCTAGCTGCAGGCTCCAAGGGCAAAAAGGACATGACCCCTGCAAGTGAAATGGGGTCCACTAAAGGGCTAAGTTAGAAGGAAAGAGGGCCACCAGTTAACAGTACAAAATTGAACTAACCCACACTCACCCATCCTATGAGCTTCATTTTTTGTAAGGTGAAACCAGAAATTGAGTTTTTGTTATAGATTTTCCCATACAGCAAGAGAAAAGAAATTGCTCTCTGCTTGTCTTTCATCTAGTCCAGAGCAGTCCCAAAGAGGCTGTGGTGAGACCCCTGAGGGTTCCTCTGAGTCCAGCTGACCGTGGATAGGATCTGGTGGGGGCCCACAGACATCTTAGTTTGAGTCCAGAGCCTATCCCAGGTCAAGAGCAGGGTTAATGCATGTCTCACCATTGACTAATGGATATCAAAAATAAACTTGTGGACAACAGTTGATTGTGGGATTAATTAAAATCACCTAAAATTCAGAATAAAATCAAGAGTATAATCATAATAAAAATGTAAATTCAGTAAAAAGGCAGTTGTGTTTACAGTGTTGATTGGTCCCGGCCTATGTTACAATAAAAATATCCTTAGCACAGGACCGCCACCTGGATCATAGAGATTTAATGAATGGATATAAATCACCTTTACTGTTGGTCCTTGGCCTCTTTACAGGGAGTAAACAGAAGTTAATTAATCACACAACCTTCACCAGCATGACTGATGCCATTTCACTTAACCCAAATTTAATATCGGCATTAAAAAAAATGAAGTGAAAGTCCCTAAGAGTCCCGTGAATCCTCCTTTCATGAAATATAACCCTGTACCAGTCCCCGCTATTGGCTGAATATATTGTTATTATATTATGTCACCTTTGTGCGGATAGGCAGAGCATTAGGTCTCCTTGAACCCAAGAGCCTATCCCATGAGCTGGAAGTTATTACTGGTGCTTGAACAGGGCTCCCCTCCCACCCAGGGCTCCCCTCCCACCCAGGGCTCCCACCTGGGCTCCCCTACCACCCAGGGCTCGCACCCAGGTCTCCCAACCAGGTCTCCTCTCCCACCCAGGGCTCCCCATCCAACACAGGGCTCCTCTCCCACCCAGGGCTCACACCCAGGGCTCCCCTCCCATCCAGGGCTCCTTTCCCACCTGGGCTCCCCTCCCACCCAGGGCTCCTTTCCCACCTGGGCTCCTGTCCCACCCAGGGCTCCTCTCCCAACCGGGCTCCCCTCCCACTCAGGGCTCCTCTCCCACCCAGGGCTGCCCTCCCACCCAGTTCTCCTCTCCCACCCAGGCTCCCCTCCCATCCAGGGCTCGCCTCCCACCCAGGGCTCACCTCCCACCCAGTGCTCCTCTCCCACCCAGGCTCCCCTGCCACCCAGTGCTCCCCTCCCACCCAGGGGTCCTCTCCCACCCAGGGCTCCTCTCCCACCCAGGGTTCCCCTCCCACCCAGGGCTCCTCTCCCACTCAGGGCTCCCCTCCCACCCAGGGCTCACACCCAGGGCTCCCCTCCCACCCAGGGCTCACACCCAGGGCTCCCCTCCCACCCAGGGCTCCTCTCCCACCCAGGGCTCCCACCGTGGCTCCCCTCCCACCCAGGGTTCCCACCCAGGGCTCCTCTCCCACCCAGGCTCCCCTCCCACCCAGGGCTCCCCTCCCACCCAGGGATCCTCTCCTACCCAGGGCTCCCCTCAACTCCCCTCCCACCCAGGGCTCCCCTCCCACCCAGGGCTCACACCCAGGGCTCCCTTCCCACCTAAGGCTCCTCTCCCACCCAGGGCTCACACCCAGGGCTCCCCTCCCACCCAGGGCTCCTCTCCCACCCAGGGCTCCCTTCCCACCCAGGGCTCACACCTGGGGCTCCCCTCCCACCCAGGGCTCCTCTCCCACCCAGGGCTTACACCCAGGGCTCCCATCCCACCCCACAGGGTGCAGAGGGGAGTGATGGACACAGCTGTGAGGGGCAGGCAGAAGCTTGACAAGTGAATACAGTCATTTCTAGTAACTTGCCTCATTTTGTATCATTTTCTAGGTACTTCATTACCTGAGAAATATCAAATTTAAAGATCGGAATGGGGAAGAAATAGTTATTGATATAAATGGAGACGCTCACACCTCTTTCAATATCCTGAATATTCAAATATCCCAAAGCGGGGATTTCCAACTTGTAAAGGTTGGAAAAATTGACACTACAGCTCCGGAAGGGAAAGAAGTCACCGTCAACATGGGAGCCATCTTGTGGGGCCGTGGAAGTGGGGTAAGCCTTTCACCGTTGAACAGGCTGTTTCATCAGCTGTCCAAGGCCATTGTCACTGCTGCTTAGTCTTTCTTTCCTTGATATCTCAGGTTATTGAAACTCCAGTGTTGGGGATTTCAGTCTGTGATACTTTCTGAAATGTTGAGATTGTTCCACACTATGACTAGTTTAACAGCTATTCATGCAAGCCCTTACGAAAGACGCCCAAATTAACTGCTAACACCCACTATATATTCAGTTGTAATCAAGTCTCATTATGTTAAGAGTGGGATCAAAAGATGACCTCACCACACCTATTCACCTATAGAGTATTTTACAAATAAATTCTGGATCAGACCTTATGTCCAGAACCAAACACCACTTCCCATTCCAGTAACTGTGTAAATGGACAGTGGGTGTGGCCTTACCTAATATGAAGGCTTATCTATTGAAAATGTGAATATATATGAATATATAGTGGAGTCTAACATGACCACAACACCAAGCATGTTGTCTTTCTAACGCACGTGGCAACATAGGGTGAATTAATAGTAAGGACAAATTTTTATTTACGAATAGTAATTTTGTGTTTTTAGTACATAGGATTATGTGCTACTGTTAACACTGGGAGGATTTGATATTGCTTGCACTGAACAAGGCCATGAAGAGTGGAGGCAGAACAATGTAGAATACCCTAAATGACATCTTGCAGCCGAATTTTATCACAGGACAAGGCAAGGGCTGATGTCAGACACCAATAGAGAGACACTAAGACTTATGCAAGAGGTGCTGCGCACCAAGGGATAGCAACAAGGATGCTGATGCCACAATGGCCGCGCACCAAAGGATGGAAACACAAGATCTGATGCCACAGTGGCCGTGCACCAAAGGATGGAAACACAAGTTCTGATGCCACAGTGGCCGCGCACCAAAGGATGGAAACACAAGGTCTGATGCCACAGTGGCCACGCACCAAAGGATGGAAACACAAAGTCTGATGCCAGAGTTGCCACGCACCAAGGGATGGAGACAGATACTGATGCCACAGTGGCCGCGCACCAAGGGATGGAGATAGAGACTGATGCCACAGTTGCCATGTACCAAGGGATGGAGACAGATACTGCTGCCACATTGGGCACACACCAAAGGATGGAAACACAAAGTCTGATGCCAGAGTTGCTGCTCACCAAGGGATTGAGACACAGAGACTGATGCCACAGTGGCCGTGCATCAAAGGATGCAAACACAAGATCTGATGCTAGAGTTGCTACACACCATGGGATGGTGACATGGAGGCTGATGCCACAATGGCCGCGCACCAAAGGATGGAAACACAAGGTCTGACGCCAAAGTTGCCGTGCACCAAGGGATGGAGACACAAAGGCTTACGTCAGAGTTGCAGCGCACCAAAGAATGGAAACACAAAGTCTGTTGCCAGAGTTGCAGCACCCCAATGGATAGAAATACAGAGGCTGATGTCAGACTTGCTGCGTACCAAGGGATGGAGACACAGAGGCTGATGCCACAGTGGTCGCGCACCAAAGGATGAAAACACATGATCTGATGCTAGAGTTGCCGCTCACCAAGGGATTGAGACACAGAGCCTGATGCCACAGTGGCCACACACCAAAGGATGGAAATACAAGGTCTAATCCCAGAGTTGCTGCACACAAATGGATGGAGACAGAGGCTGTTGCCACAGTGGCCATGCACCAAAGGATGAAAACACAAGGTCTGATGCCAGAGTTGCTGCACACCAATGGATGGAGACAGAGGCTGTTGCCACAGTGGCCATACACCAAAGGATGAAAACACAAGGTCTGATGCCAGAGTTGCCACGCACCAAGGGATGGAGAAACAGAGGTTGATGCCACAGTGGCTGCGCACCAAAGGATGGAAATACAAGGTCTGATGCCAGAGTTGCCGCGCACCATGGGATGGAGACACCGAGGCTGATGCCACAGTGGTCATGCACCAAAGGATGGAAACAGAAGATCTAATGCCAGAGTTGACGCACACCAAGGGATAGAGAGACACAGAGGCTGATGCCACAATGGGCGCGCACCAAAGGATGGAAACACAAGTTCTGATGCCAGAGTTGCCGCGCACCATGGGATGGAGACACAGAGACTGATGCCACAGTGGCCACACACCAAAGGATGGAAACACAAAGTCTGATGCCAGAGTTGCCACATACCAAGAGATGGAGAAACAGAGGTTGATGCCACAGTGGCTGCGCACCAAAGGATGGAAATACAAGGTCTGATGCCAGAGTTGCCGCGCACCATGGGATGGAGACACAGAGGCTGATGCCACAGTGGTCACGCACCAAAGGATGGAAACAGAAGATCTAATGCCAGAGTTGACGCACACCAAGGGATAGAGAGACACAGAGGCTGATGCCACAATGGGCGCGCACCAAAGGATGGAAACACAAGGTCTGATGCCAGAGTTGCCGCGCACCATTGGATGGAGACACAGAGACTGATGCCACAGTGGCCACACACCAAAGGATGGAAACACAAAGTCTGATGCCAGATTTTCCACATACCAAGGGATAGAGACACAGAGGCTGATGCCACAGTGGCCGCGCACCAAAGTATGGAAACACAAGGTCTGATGCCAGAGTTACCATGCACCATGGGATGGAGACACAGAGACTGATGCCACAGTGACCATCCACCAAAGGATGAAAACACAAGGTCTGATGCCAGAGTTGCCTTATACCAAGGGGTGGTGACATAGAGGCTGATGCCACAGTGGCCACGCACCAAAGGATGGAAACACAAGGTCTGATGCCAGAGTTGCTGTACACCAAGGGATGGAGACAGAGGCTGATGCCACAGTGGCCGCGCACCAAAGGATGAAAACACAAGGTCTGATGCCAGAATTGCTGCGCACCAAGGGATGAAGGCACAGAGGGTAATGTCAGAGTTGCTGCACACCATGGGATGGACTCACAGAGGCTGATGCCACAGTGGCCGCGCACCAAAGGATGGAAACACAAGGTCTGATGCCAGAGTTGCTGTGCACCAATGGATGGAGACAGAGAGGCTGATGCCACAGCTGCTGTCACCAAGGAATGGAGACACAGAGGCTGAAGCCAGAGTTGCTGCACACCAAGGGTGGAGACACAGAGTGCTGATGCCAGAGTTGTCACAAGCCAAGGGTGGAGACACAGAAGCTGATGCCAGAGTTGCCTCACACCAACAGATGGAGACACAGAGGCTGAAGCCAGAGTTGCTGTGCACCAAGGGCGGAGACACACACGCTGATGTCAGAGTTGTCAAGAACCAAGGGTGGAGACACAGGGGATAATGCCAGAGTTGCTGTGCACCAAAGGATGGAGACACAGAGGTTGTTGCCAGAGTTGTCACGAACCAAGGGTTGAGACCCAGGGGCTGATGCCAGGGTTGCAGTGCACCAAGGGATGGAGACACAGGAACATGTGTAAGAGTTACTGCTCACCAAGTGACAGAGGGGCTGGTGCAAAAGTTGCTGGGAACCAGGGAATGGAAACACAGAGACATTGTCAAGAACCAAGGGATAGAGACTCAGGGTCTAATACCACAGCTGATGCCACAGTTGCTGCATACCAAGGGATGGAGACACAAAGGAGAATGCTAGAGTTGCTGTGAACCAAGAGTGGAAACACAGGGACTCATGCCAGGGTTAATGCGCACCAAGCGATAGAGGCAAAGAGGCTGATGCCAAAGTCACAGTGCACCAAGGGTGGAGACACCGGGGTGTTGCCAGGGTTGTTGTAAACCAAGGATGGAGACACAGGGGCTGATGCTATGGTTGCAGTGCACAAAGGGTTGGAGAGATAGTGACTGGTGTAAGAACTGCTGCACACCAAGTGATGGAGACACAGAGGTAGATGAAAAAGTTGCAGGTGAAAGCGATATATATATATATATATATATTCACTGAAAAAACCATAGGTTTTAGGGACAGTTATAGTTAGTTGGACATTGCACTCATACAAAACCCGTGAAATTCCCCCGTTATAGTTAGTTCAGCTAACTATAACTCGCGCCCCCGCAATGCACTGCTGATGATGTCACATATTATATCACTCATGACATGGTCAGTAACATCACTGATGACATCACTGATGACATCTCAAATGACATCACTGATGACATCATCCAGTGACTGTGTGTTTCTGTAAAGTTTAAATATGTTTAATATATATAGGGAAAGGCGTATTGAAGAATGAGTGGGTGTATAAGTGTCTGAATGGATGATTTACTAGGTGCGTGACTAACTCTATAAGTGAGAGATTAAACGTATCTTACTGAATGCATGGGTTAGTGACTAAACTGTGTGAATGTCTGTATCCGTCTGTCTGTTGCTGTGTAAGTGGCTGCATGGGTTTGTGAATAGCTACATGAATGTCTATATGAGTTATTGATTGGTTGTCTGAGTATCTGTATGGGTGCCTGAGTGTTTGTGTGGGTGGGGTGTGTACGACTCTGTGCATAGATGTGTGAGTGGGTGATTCACTGGGTGCATGGTTTCAAGAGTGCATCTGTGATAGACTGTATGGGTGGGTGAGTGTGTGTATGGGTGTGTTAGTGAGTGAATGTATATCTCAGTGGTACATGTGTGAGTAACTACATATGTGAAAGGCAGTTTATATGTGTGTTGGCGTATATAAATGGGTATAAGTGAGAGTGTGTGATTGTGAGAGTGGCTGTATGGATGAGTGTGTACTTGTATTAGTGATTGTATAAGAGCGTAAGAATGTGCTAGTATTTGTATGAGTAAGTGAGCTGGTGTGTGTATAACTGTATAGGTGAGTAAATGGCAGTGTGATTAATTATTTGCATGACTGACTAGGTGTGTGAGTACCTCTATGGATGAGTGGCGGTGTGTGAGTGTCTATGTAGGTGTATGAGTGCATATGATAGTCCTGTACTGAGTGACCGTAAGTATGAGTGACTGTACAGGTGAGTGAGAGGATGTGTGTGTAGACCTAAGAATCAGTGAGTGGGTATGTAGTTATTGGTGTTGGAGTGTCTATGGTTTTGAGAATGGCAGTCTGTAATTTAAAGTGGGTGTATCAAAAGTTATATTAGGGTGTGAGAAGATGCATGAAATTATCACATGAATGATGTCATCAGTGATGTAATTTGAGATGTCATCAGTGATGTCATCAGTGATGTCACTGACCATGTCATGAGTGATGCAATATGTGACGTCATCAGCAGTGCATTGCGGGGGCGCGAGTTATAGTTAGCTGAACTAACTATAACGGGGGATTTTCACGGGTTTTGTACGAGTGCAATGTCCAACTAACTATAACTTTCCCTAAAACCTATGGTTTTTTCAGTGAATTTCTAAGGTTTTTTAAATGCTAATTTCTAACTATAACGTGCCTGAAACCTATGGTTTTTTTCAGTGAATTTCAAAGGTTTTTTAAATGCTAATTTCTAACTATAACGTGCCTGAAACCTATGGTTTTTTCAGTGAATTTCAAAGGTTTTTTAAATGCTAATTCCTAATTATAACATGTCTGAAACCTATGGTTATTTTCAGTGAATTTCAAAGGTTTTGTAAATGACAATTTTTAAATCTATTAATTGTTATATTTATTTTTTTGATACTGATTTACTACATTTTTTTAAACTATTTATTTTTAGATATTTTATTTTTAAATTACATTGTAATTACATTATACATTACATTACAAAATATACTTTCTCAGAATGAATTACTTTAGTTTAAATACTTTGCAAATAGGCAATAGATTTTTAAGTACAGTAGTTACAGTTGTTGCAATGGGCAACACAATTTCAAACACAATGCAACATTGAGCTCAATGTGAATTTCTAGTTAAATGCAATTACTTACTTTATGGATTACTTTTCTAACCACAGGACTGGATCCTAGATTCAGTCCTGGGACATCTCCTGTAAACAGTTGAGTAAAAGCGTTTTGGTTACAGTAGTGATTTTTAAGGAATATTATTGTATTTTAAAAGTTGACACTTAAAAACTTCTTCACATAGAATCACCAATGTTATCCTATGGGAGGAAATTCACTTAGCAGGTAAGTAGTGTTATCGTTACTTTTTCTTACTCAGTGGTGGATCCTGGATCCAGCACTGGTGCATCTCCTGTAAACAGTTGAAAGAATGCGTTTAAGTCATACAGGCGATTTTTAAGGAATATTTGTAGTTTGTGAAAATCGACACTTTGAAACTTTTCTGATGAAAACCAGACAATGGATTCCTATGGAAGGAAATACAAGTTACTGGTAAGTACGGTTAAAATTACTTTTCAGGATCGGTACTGGGCTCAAAGATGCAGCACTGAGGTCTCTCCTGATAACAGGTGAGTAAATCGGAATTCGTAGTTCGGCTGATTTTAGAGGAATATTTGTATGTTCCAAAACTCCACACTTAGAAGAATTTCCAAGTGAAACCAGTCAATGTTAGCCTATGGAAGGAAATTCAAGTTACTGGTAAGTACGGTTAAAATTACTTTTCAGGATCGGTACTGTGCTCAAAGATGCAGCACTGAGGTCTCTCCTGATAACAGGTGAGTAAATCGGAATTCGTAGTTCTGCTGATTTTAGAGGAATATTTGTATGTTTCAAAAATCGACACTTAGAAACTTTTTCAGCAAAAAGCAGGCAATGATATCCTATGGAAGGAAATTCAAGTTACTGGTAAGTACGGTTAAAATTACTTTTCAGGATCGGTACTGGGCTCAAAGATGCAGCACTGAGGTCTCTCCTGATAACAGGTGAGTAAATCGGAATTCGTAGTTCGGCTGATTTTAGAGGAATATTTGTATGTTCCAAAACTCCACACTTAGAAGAATTTCCAAGTGAAACCAGTCAATGTTAGCCTATGGAAAGAAATTCAAGTTACTGGTAAGTACGGTTAAAATTACTTTTCAGGATCGGTACTGTGCTCAAAGATGCAGCACTGAGGTCTCTCCTGATAACAGGTGAGTAAATCGGAATTCGTAGTTCTGCTGATTTTAGAGGAATATTTGTATGTTTCAAAAATCGACACTTAGAAACTTTTCCAGCAAAAAGCAGGCAATGATATCCTATGGAAGGAAATTCAAGTTACTGGTAAGTACGGTTAAAATTACTTTTCAGGATCGGTACTGGGCTCAAAGATGCAGCACTGAGGTCTCTCCTGATAACAGGTGAGTAAATCGGAATTCGTAGTTCGGCTGATTTTAGAGGAATATTTGTATGTTCCAAAACTCCACACTTAGAAGAACTTCCAAGTGAAACCAGTCAATGTTAGCCTATGGAAGGAAATTCAAGTTACTGGTAAGTACGGTTAAAATTACTTTTCAGGATCGGTACTGTGCTCAAAGATGCAGCACTGAGGTCTCTCCTGATAACAGGTGAGTAAATCGGAATTCGTAGTTCGGCTGATTTTAGAGGAATATTTGTATGTTTCAAAAATCGACACAGAAACTTTTTCAGCAAAAAGCAGGCAATGATATCCTATGGAAGGAAATTCAAGTTACTGGTAAGTACGGTTAAAATTACTTTTCAGGATCGGTACTGGGCTCAAAGATGCAGCACTGAGGTCTCTCCTGATAACAGGTGAGTAAATCGGAATTCGTAGTTCGGATGATTTTAGAGGAATATTATAAAGTTCCAAAACTCCACACTTAGAAGAATTTCCAAGTGAAACCAGTCAATGTTAGACTATGGAAGGAAATTCAAGTTCTGGTAAGTACGGTTAAAATTACTTTTCAGGATCAGTGCTGGGCTAAAAGATGCAGCACTGGGTTCTCTCCTGATAACAGGTGAGTAAATCGGAATTCGTAGTTCGGCTGATTTTAGAGGAATATTATAAATTTCCAAAACTCCACACTTAGAAGAATTTCCAAGTGAAACCAGTCAATGTTAGCCTATGGAAGGAAATTCAAGTCACTGGTAAGTACGGTTAGAATTACTTTTCAGGATCAGCACTGGGCTCAAAGATGCAGCACTGAGGTCTCTCCTGATAACAGGTGAGTAAATTGGAATTCGTAGTTCAGCTGATTTTAGAGGAATATTATAAAGTTCCAAAACTCCACACAAGAATTTCCAAGTGAAACCAGTCAATGTTAGCCTATGGAAGGAAATTCAAGTTACTGGTTAAAATTACTTTTCAGGATCAGTACTGGGCTCAAAGATGCAGCACTGAGGTCTCTCTTGATAACAGGTGAGTAAATCGGAATTCGTAGTTCTGCTGATTTTAGAGGAATATTTGTATGTTTCAAAAATTGACACTTAGAAACTTTTTCAGCAAAAAGCAGGCAATGATATCCTATGGAAGGAAATTCAAGTTACTGGTAAGTACGGTTAAAATTACTTTTCATGATCAGTACTGGGCTCAAAGATGCAGCACTGAGGTCTCTCCTGATAACAGGTGAGTAAATCGGAATTCGTAGTTCGGCTGATTTTAGAGGAATATTTGTACAATGGTGAAGGAAGGGGGTGGGGCCTAAGGTGACATGTCTGCAAACACGCCCTGTGACGCGTTTTAAGTTGGACAATTAATTCCTCCTCAATCCCGAGGGTCCCTAGGGGCCAACAGCCCACCACATACCTCCAGTATGCGCCAGAGAACTGCGTTGCAGAGAGGTGTTCAGAGGCCACGCCCCTTTTTGCACCTCTCTGCAACGCAGCTCTGTGGCGCTTTCTGGACGTACCTGGTGGGCTAGTTGGCCCCCAGGAACCCTCAGGATTGAAGGGGATTTAATTCCCCATCTTAAAACGCACCACGGGGCCTGTTTGCACACATGTCACCTTTAGCCCCGCCCCCTCCCTTCACCACTGCGCAAATGCCCCCCGTGGCGCGTTTTAAGTTGGGGGATTAAGTCCCCTTGAATCCTGAGGGTCACTGGGGTCCAACTATCCCACCAGGTACCTCCAGTAAGCGCCACAGAGCTGCGTTGCAGAGAGGTGTAAAAGGGGCATGGCCTGGACCACCTCTCTGCAACCCAGCCCTGTGGCGCTTACTGGAGGTACCTGGTGAGCTAGTTGGCCCCCAGGGACCCCAGTATTGAATGGGAATTATTTCCCCAATTTAAAAGCGCGCCACAGGGCGCGTTTGCAGAGTGGTTAAGGGAGGGGCGGGGCCTAACTCTCGATCGCGTCTTTTTCTTTCTTTTTTGTTTTTTTGAAGGGGGGCTGTGTGGCCCCCCTTCTTTTTTACTTTTTGGGGCCCTGGGGACCCCATCCCCCAGGGCCTGATGCCTTTTTTCTTAAAAAAAAATAAAATACTGTACGGGAAGGGGGCAATGTGGCCCCCCTCCCGTGGCCGATTCCGGGACCGGAGACCCCATCCCCCGGGGCATGGCTCTTTTTTAAACTTATTTTTTGAGGAGGGTGGCTGTGTGGCCCCCCTCCTAAGGCCTCTGTTGGCCCCGGGGACCCCATCCCCCGGTGCCGGCCTTTATTTTTATTTTTAATTATTTTTGGGGAGGGGGGCCACGTGGCCCCCCTCCCGGGCCACTACTTGCCCCGGGGACCCCATCCCCTGGGGCTGGCCCTCTCCGTTGGGGACCGTTGGGGGGTCCCCAATCCCCCCACAGTCCCGCCGGCTTCCCGCGTCCCTCAGGAGCCGGCATTGCTTTTCCACATGGGGAGCTGCTAAGATGCAGCTCCCCGTGTGGAAAAGCAATCGTCTTTGGTTTTTGGAAGAGAGAGCAGGGCTCTCTCTTCCAAAAACCAAAGCAGTTTGCTCTGGCAGGGCGGGAGCCGCGAGGCTCCCGTTCTGCGATAGCAAACTACAGTGTCCCGGGGGTAGGCACCCCAGGACACTGCAGGAGCCGGCCCTGGGGGGTGGCGGTCCCCAGGGCCACCACAGGCTCCAGGAGGGCGGCCGCGCGGCCCCCCTCCCAACCTTTGCAAAGCCCCGGGGAGGTGGTGGTCCCCGGGGCTCGGGGGTCCGTAACGACCCTCAATCTGCATATTTAGGGCCCCGGGGAGGTGGCGGTCCCCGGGGCATGTGGGGGGGCTCGAGCCCCCCACACAGGTGTTCAATTTTTTTTAAAAAGAAGCCCCGGGGGGTGTCGGTCCCCTGGGCTGCGGGGGGGCCGTGTCCCCCTGCCACCATTATTTAGTTGAAGCCCCAGGGGGTGGTGGGCTTGGGGGGGCCTTAGAGGCCCCCCTCATTTAATATTAACAAACCCCCACATGCCCCCGGGACTGGCCCACCCGGGGGCTTTTTGAATATGAAGCGCAAGTGCCCGCGCTTTGTTTTTCTAAAATTTTCGGCTGAAATTCGCGCTGGGTGCGCGAATCTCGCCGATTTTCTTTTTAAATGCTTTTTTGGCCCTGGGGGTCCTTGTGGGACCCCTAAGCAGGCCTAGGGGGTCAGGGTGTTTCTACCCTGCCCCCTTTTCTTGTTTTGTGCCTTAGTTTTTCTCTTTTCTTGTGCCTCGGTTCTACCGAGTCACAAGGTGGCTGCCAACACTTCCTAAGTTTGGAGTGTTGACAGCCAATTAGCATACAGCTGGTCATCGGGAGGGTGCGCGGACCCTCTGCGGCCATAGATATATATGTGTTTTTACTTTTGATTTTCTCAGCAACTACTGAACGGATTAACACCATTTAACAAAAAGGGTTCTTTCTGAACCAAGAACTACCTCTTTGCCAAATTTGGTGTAATTCCGTTCAGCAGTTCGGGCTGTAGCCGTGGCTAAAGTTTCCTATGAAAAAATGAATGGGGAAAACACGTTTTGGGACCCCCTTTTTTCTCGGCCCCCCCTTGACGAATCACCCCGAGACTTTCTTGATAGGAGCGGACCAGAGCGGGCCACAAAGTTTGAAAATTTCGCGAAGATTCGTCAACCGGATGCTCTCTATGCTGGATGGTGCCTGGGGGTCGGGGCGAGGCGATCCTGGAGCCCTCGTCGTTGCGGCTCATTGGTGCAGTGTGTGATTCGAGGCAGCAGACTCCGGGCTTGCAGCTCCGGGTTTCCTACGGCAGAGTCAGCACATTCGGGCATCTATCCGGGAGCCTCGGAGTGCAGATGCGAGGAGGCGTCTCGCGGAATGAGTGCGCGGTGAGAGTGTGTTTGCTCTTTCCTTTCCAGTCCCGTGCCAGCTCGGGAGAAGGTGAAGGAAAGGTGAAGGTGGAGGTAAGACTCTGAGATATTCTATTCAGGATTTAACAGACTTCTTGGGCGTCAAGTCTAGTCTTGGGGGTAACGAGGTTAACGTGATCCAGGAACCTTTAAAAAAAAAGACAGTTAATGTTTCCGAATCCAAGGAAGAAGCTCCATTCTTAAATCCCCCCACGAAGGCTTTTCTGTTGGTTAGGTTGCCCTTAAATCCTTATAGTAAGGTACCTGTAGCACAGAGGTGCGCAAACCAGGTGGTTCGGACTGCTGCTTTACGAGGGGGTTCCTGGTACTGTATGGCGAACGGTGGGAGTAGGGCCCCCTGTAGCGCCTTCAGCACTTTACCCACTACTAACCAAACAGCCAAGACAGATATTTGTCGCTATACTTTGCGAAACAGGGCTCCTAATCTGGTTGAATCTATCTCAGTTTCTCCCCGGTAACAGATATTAGGGCCACTGTGAAACAGGGAAAAGTGAGAGTCATCGCGGAGAGTACCTCCCCCCAGTGTGGTAGAGGGAGAGGAAAAGCTAAGAAAGTCTTGTCCTCTAAGCTCAGAATAACTCCGTCTTTGAAAACATATTACAAGGTATTATCTACTATACCGGAAAAAGGACAGAATAAAAAAATTACTATGGCTTTCAATGGTATTCACGCGGGTCCCCCTCCTCCACCTTCTAAGATGGATTCTCAGCCCCCTGTTATGTCTACTTTAGGGGAGACGAGTGGAGTAGATGAATTGATGGGCCAGCAAGTGGTTATCCATTCGTCTGTTGAGATCTCGAATAGATTCTCAGCCCTGGACAACCAGGATCCCGTCCTAGGCCCCTCACTAATGGCGGAGAGAAGGGTTATGCCTGAACCATCTTCGGTAGCTTTGTCAGTTAGACCGTCTGACTCAGCAACAGATCTATCACTTAATACATCTTCGTCTGGATCGTTGGCTGATATTTTACTAAGCTTAAAGGAGGATATAGGGAAAAGGTTTTCCATCTCAGAGTCTAATCAAGCTGCAATTCAAGCCTCATGTGAGGTGTTGGCACAAAAAATTGAAGAGGTCTCCCAGAGAACGGATGTTTTGGAGTCTGAAATTCCTAAAATTAAGGAAACTTTACTTTCTTCCTCAGTCGAGTTGGATAAACTAGCCCATCAAAATAGGGATCTGAAAGATGATATAGAGCGTCTTGAAAATCATTTGAGAAGAACCAATCTGAAAATATTAAATGTCCCGGAAGATCTGGAGGGGGGGGGACATCAAAAAATTTTTGATCTCACTTTTAAAGGCGACAATCCTTAAAGATTTACCGGAATTGGATTTGGACTCAGACATTCAGCGAGTGCACCGAGATCCTCACAGGAGGAACATGGAAAAACAAAAGCCTAGGAAAATTTTAGTTAATTTCCTCACATACTCTGTAAAGGAGAAAATTCTATCGCTGGCTTTGAAAGCAGGCCAGATAAAGAGCGAGTCCTTTTCTAGCCCATTTTCCTTTTCTATTAGATCGGACGTTTCCCATATTACAGCGACAAAACAGTGGGAGTTAGGCAAAAGAATGACTATTTTAAACTCCCTGGGGGCCAAGACACAACTGAGGTTCCCTGCATCCCTCCGGATCATGTGGAATAACCACATGCATAATCTTCGATAAATTGAGGAGGTAGACGCCTTAATAGATAGAATAAGGAATGGAAGTGGGGTATAATTAGAAAGGGGTGGAAATATATGCTTCCCCCACTGTGCTCTCTTGGAGAGATCGGTCTTCTATTAAATTGAAGGGTTTCCTTTTTTGAAATAATCACGCCTAGGGATCTTCGTCATAGGGCTTATGCCCAGAGGAGTAGGGTGGGTTCCCCAGGGTATTGAGGGGTTAAAGGGGGCACTTGGGGGAGGGTGGGGGTGGGGGAGCACGGGTGGGGCTGCAGTGGGAAAAAATATTAAAAATATCCTCAATCTCATCTATGTCTTAAGATTCATGCCATTTTTAGAACGGTTGAATGTCATGTCAGTAGATAGATACTGTAAGCCCTAATGGGTTCAAATATTAAATTTATCTCGTGGAACATCAATGGGCTCAGATGTCCACGTAGGCAGAGATTAGTTATGAAGTTTCTGGAACAATCGTCTGCACAGGTCTGTCTCCTACAAGAGACACACCTGAGCTACTTGGAAAGTAGGGTTTTGTTTAGAAAATATCCGTGGGTAGAGAAATTTTGTACATCTGATCAAACAGTCCATAATAAGGGGGTAGCGATACTAATCAGGTCAGGTGCTAGAGGCATCATTAAATCAGTTTTGTCAGATCGTTCTGGGAGATGGCTACTAGCCCAGTTGGATGTTGGGGGATCGAGTTGACTGTAGTTTCATTCTATGGCCCTAATGTTGACGACCCAGCATTTATTTATAAAATACAGGCTAAATTGATAGGAATCACAACTCCAATCATAATCGGAGGTGACTTCAATGTCCTTCTTAATCCTTTACAGGATAGATCTAACCACAGTAACTATGTAGGTGCCCCTCGTATTCGTCGGGCAATGATAGATATGATTCACGATCTTGGGCTCGTTGATGTATGGAGGGCAAAAAAGGGTGCAGCTTCTGGCTTCACCTTCTATAGTAAGAAATGTGGTCATGCCTCTAGAATTGACTACATTCTTACTGATAGGCTTGGTTTAGAGAATCTGATCGATATCTCTATTCTACCAAGTATTCTTTCGGACCATGCTCCCATTTCTTTCCTATATGCAGGAAAACAGCAAAGTCTAAACCCAAGATGGACATTCAAAAGGGCAATGTTGTCTAACACCGAAATAATTAGGGCCCTTAAAGCTTCTATAATAGACTATTTTGCAATAAATATGGGATCGACATCATTAGACTATGTCTGGGACGCATTTAAAGCGCATTTTCGTGGACAGTCGCATAGTCTGATTTGCTCTAAGAATAGGGAAGAGGTTTTAGAATTTCAGAATTTGGCAAGGGAAATCTCCAGGTTGGAAGGAGAAAGATTGAATTGTCCTCAGATAAAGTTGACGCAAGTCCTTAAAGATCTTGAATCTTTGCGTCAGGAATATAGGGGGAGGTTGGACCAAAAGATCAAGGCTCAATGGTCAGTCTGTAACATGCAAAATTATGAGTATGGGGAAAAGGCGGGCGCCCTTTTGGCTTGGAAGGTGAGGAGGGATCGCGTTAAGAACAATATAAGTGAACTGGTCATAGATGAGAGTGGGGTAACTTCTTGTAAACAAGAGGATATGCAAAAATGCCTCCTTGCTATGTTCTCTGATTTATATAGAGAAGAGATAACTCCTAGTCCTGGGAGCATTCAAAATTGGCTTTCAAGTAAGGCCTTATCGGTGCTGTCAGAGGATGGCCGAACTGCATTGGATGCTCCCATCACTGAGATTGAGATAAAACTCTATATAGGTAAGATTAAGAACAATAAGGCTGCGGGGACCGACGCCCTTCCAGGGGAGATTTATAAAGTCTTTCAGGATGAGTTGTTATCTAGACTTTGTGAGTTATTTAATTATGTTTACAGCTCAGAAGGTAAAGTCCCTAGTTCTTGGAAGGGTGCTACGATCGTGCTTATCTTGAAGCCAGGGAAGGATCCCCTTAAATCAGATTCGTACAGACCAATCTCCCTGCTAAATGCTGATTATAAGCTCTTTATGAGTATCTTGGCGGGGAGATTGGTCAAGTTAGCTCCGCAGCTGGTTAATGTGGACCAAAAGGGTTTTATTCCTGGGAGGTTTATACAAGATCACACGCTGCAGTTGATCGCTAGCATTGACCTTGCAGTAGTGCGATCAGAGCCTTTAGCGGTGGCAGCATATGATGCAGCTAAGGCATTTGACCGGGTCTGTTGGGCTTTTCTTTGGGAAACCCTCAAGATAATGGGATTCGGTTCAACTTTTATACAGACTCTGATTAGATGCTATGAGGGTGCCTCTGCAGCTATCTTGCTGAATGGTTTCTTAACATCAAGCTTTAATATAACGAGGGGAACTAGGCAGGGCTGTCCTATTTCGCCCTTACTATTTGATATCTACATCGAACCCCTCGCTCAAGCTATTAGATTGGAAGACTCAATCACTCCATTTCAAGCTCATAACTATAGTAGTAAGTTAGCTCTATATGCGGACGACTTGTTGATATATACTAACAATCCAATAGAGGTACTTCCAAGGGTTGAATCTCTTTTGAAGGAATTTGGTCAGTACTCAGGGTACCTGGTTAATCCTTCCAAGACGGAGGTAATGTGCTGGGGCGTCAACAATTGGGTTGGGAGAATGAGTAAGGAATTTAGATACCTCGGGATCACTATAGTTAGGGATCTTGAAGCTATCCCTCAGATTAATTTGAAGAAGGTCTCTAAAGAAATCGACCACCTTTTAGCGAGATGGCAGAATTTGCCTCTGACCATTTATGGCCGGGTCAACCTTATAAAGATGGTCATCTTGCCAAAACTAACATACTTGTTTAGTACTATTCCCCTTGATTTTCCTAGTAAGACTATAAGTAAAATACAAGGCAAGATAGGAAGTTTTATATGGTCTAATAAAAATGCCAGGATATCCTGGAAGAAGCTAAGACGCAAGCTTTTGAAGGAGGTTTAGCCCTCCCGGATTTGCTTTGGTATTCTTATGCTTTCCAGTTTAAAAATATACGTTCATTGCTCATTATTACTTCTGACACTAACTGGGGGAAGATCTTGGGTGAGATGGCTACGTTGGAAGGGGGTGGACTGGGCTTTCTATATAAGTTCGGGGCTCCAAGGTTTTTTAAAAAGGTTCGCCTAAAAGTCATAAAAACAGCTCTTAAGGTCTGGTATGAGATTAGAAAGAAACTGGGGATTGGTTATTATTCGGACTTTGCTCCCATCTGGGACTCCCCAGGGTTACCCACATGGTTGGAAGACAGTCTTGCGCTGCCTATTAAAAAAGCTGGTATAGCGATCTGGTCCGATCTTATCTCATCAGATGGAGTACACCCTTGGGAGGTTTTAAGATCCAAAATAGGAAGTTCTTTTTCAAAATTTAAATACCTACAATTGTCCTCCTGGTATATAGCTGAAAAAGTAAATATAGTGGGAAACTGGGAAATTGAGCTTCGTCTTCAAAATCCAAAACCCATCAAGAAGGAGGTCGGGTATTGGTATAGAAACCTAGTAGACACAGATGTTGCAGATCTTCTTCCACATTATCATGTCTGGAATAAGTCAGCCCTGGACGATATTGCTGTTGATCTGTTTGGTCTTTCATTACAGATACTTTATAAGTACGTTAAGCCAGCATCTCTTAAAAAGAACCATTTTTATGTTATAAACAGGCTTTATTATACCCCCATGAAAATAGCAAAATTTGCTTCTTCTTCCTCGCCGATGTGCCCAAGGTGTGATCTCATCGCGGCGGATGATATTCACATATTTTTTGAATGTGCTATTTTAAATGGTTTTTGGAAGAATGTTGAACGTGCCTTACAAGCAATTTTTCAAGTTAAGCTGAATTTGAACCTTCCATTAGTTATATTTGGCTTGGATAATGACCTTACCAATATGTTGCCGGGAACGCAAAAAGGCCTGTTACTCCTTCTGATTCTTATTGCTCGGAGGGAGATTTGTAAACTCTGGAAAGATTCTAGGCCTCCTCTCTATGAGAACTGGTTGAATGCTGTATTTGGCATGGCCCGTCTGGACCAAGATAGTAATTCTAACATTTGGGCATTGCTATTATCATGGGGTAGCGAAATGCGATTAGTCTAATGCCCCTTGGTCCAATGATTACACCAAGCTTCATACAAAGAAGCTGGCCTGGCTAGGCCTGAAGCCTATGCAGTAGCAGAAGACCAGGGTGCCCAGGTCGGATGGTGGTCTTTTTTGCTTTACTCTGCAGACGTTTCGGTGAGATGAGGACAAAAAAAGAAGAAAAAAAAAAAAAAAGAAGATTCGTCAACCGGCGCAAAAGTTATTTCAAATAGAATGTTGCGGATTTCCTATGGAAAATAGGTCCTAACTATAACTATCTACTGGCGACCGCCAGTAGATAATATATATGTATATAGTTATATATATATATATATATTCACTGAAAAAAACATAGGTTTTAGGGACAGTTATAGTTAGTTGGACATTTCACTCGTACAAAACCATAGAAATTCCCCCGTTATAGTTAGTTCAGCTAAGTATAACTCGAGCCCCCACAATGCACTGCTGATGACGTCACATATTACATCACTCATGACATGGTCAGTGGCATCACTGATGACATCACTGATGACATCTCAAATGACATCACTGATGACATCACTGATGACATCATCCAGTGACTGTGTGTTTCTGTAAAGTTTAAATATGTTTAATATATATAGGGAAAGGCGTATTGAAGAATGAGTGGGTGTATAAGTGTCTGAATGGATGATTTAGTACGTGAGTGACTGACTCTACAAGTGAGTGATTAAACGTATTTTACTGAATGCATGGGTTAGTGACTAAACTGTGTGAATGTCTGTATCCGTCTGTTTGTTGGTGTGTAAGTGGATGCATGGATTTGCGAATAGCTACATGAGTGTCTATATGGGTTATTGATTGGTTCTCTGAGTATCTGTATGGCTGCCTGAGTGTTTGTGTGGGTGGGGTGTGTGTGACTCTGTACATAGATGTGTGAGTGGGTGATTCACTGGGTGCATGATTTCAAGAGTGCATCTGTGATGGACTGTATGGGTGGATGAGTGTGTGTATGGGTGTGTTAGTGAGTGAATGTATATCTCAGTGGTACATGTGCGAGTAACTACATATGTAAAAGGCAGTATATATGTGTGTTAGAGTATTTAAATGGCTATAAGTGAGAGTGTGTGATTGTGAGAGTGGCTGTATGGATGTGTGTGTGCTTGTATCAGTTATTATATAAGAGCGTAAGAATGTGCTAGTATTTGTATGAGTAAGTGAGCTGGTGTGTGTATAACTGTATAGGTGAGTAAATGGGTGTGTGATTAATTTTTTGCATGACTGACTAGGTGTGTGAGTACCTCTATGGATGAGTGGCGGTGTGTGAGTGTTTATATAGGTGTATGAGTCCATATGATAGTCCAGTACTGAGTGACTGTAAGTATGAGTGACTGTACGGGTGAGTGAGTGGATGTGTGTGTAGACCTAAGAATCAGTGAGTGGGTATATAGTTTTTGGTGTTGGAGTGTCTATGGTTTTGAGAATGGCAGTCTGTAATTTAGAGTGGGTGTATCAAAAGTTATATTAGGGTGTGAGAAGATGCATGAAATTATCACATGGATGATGTCATCAGTGATGTCATTTGAGATGTCATCAGTGACGTCATCAGTGATGTCACTGACCATGTCATGAGTGATGTAATATGTGACGTCATCAGCAGTGCATTGTGGGGGCACGAGTTATAGTTAGCTGAACTAACTATAACGGGGGAATTTCTATGGTTTTGTACGAGTGAAATGTCCAACTAACTATAACTGTCCCTAAAACCTATGGTTTTTTCAGTGAATTTCAAAGGTTTTTTAAAAGCTAATTTCTAACTATAACGTGTCTGAAACCTATGGTTTTTTCAGTGAATTTCAAAGGTTTTTTAAATGCTCATTTCTAACTATAACATGCCTGAAACCTATGATTTTTTAAGTGAATTTCAAAGGTTTTTTAAATGCTAGTTTCTAACTATGCCTACAGAGGTAGGACATGTGAAGAAAGAAGAAAACACGCACAGAAAGAAGCAAAAGATGTGCAGAAAGAACCAACAGAGGAGCAGAAAGAGGCCTTGTTGCAAAATCATCCTGTGCCCACAACTTTTTCAGACGGGTACTGGTGGTAACTGACTCTGACTAACCAGAGCCAGTGCTATGCTAAAAGACACTTAGAATACAGTGAAAACACCTACATACACTAGGGAACACTATGCGTTGGGGTACCCCTGTGATTAGCATGACCTCCTCTACAAGTCCCTAGTACATAATAGGGCAGGGGGATTAAAACTACCTCTTAAAACGCGCTACAGGGCGCGTTTGCACAGTGGTGAAGGGAGGGGGCCTGAGGTGACATGTGTGCAAACGCACCCCGTGGCGCATTTTAAGTTGCGGGATTAAGTCCCCATCCTGAGGGTCCCTGGTGCCCAACTAGCCCCCCAGGTACCTACAGTTAGGACCACAGAGCTGAGTTGCAGAGAGGCGTTCCGAGGCCACGCACCTTTTTCCACCTCTCTGCAACGCAACTCTGTTGTGCTTACTGAAGGTACCTGGTGGGCTAGTTGGCCCCCAGGGTCACTCAGGATTCTAAGGGAATTAATTCCCCAACTTAAAACGCACCACAGGGCGTGTTTGCGCACAGGTCACCTGAGGCCCCGCCCCCTCCCTTCACCACTGTGCAAACGCGCCCCGTGGCGCGTTTTAAGTTGGGGGATTAGGTCACCTTGAATCCTGAGGGTACCTGGGGCCCAACTAGCCCACCAGGTACTTCCAGTAAGCACCACAGGCCTGCGTTGCAACGCCTGTAACAAATTGTGCAGTTGTGTTTAGGTAGTGAAGAGGGTCGTGCTGGGGGTAGTGTTTTAGGGTTTAGGGTAGTGCAGTGGTCTTTGTGTAGTGTAGGGGGTCATGCTTGGGATAGATTTAGGGTTTAGGGTAGTGCAGTGGTGTTTGGGTAGTCTAGGGAGTCGTGCTGGGGGGAGTGTTTTAGGGTTTAGGGTAGTGCAGTGGTGTTTGGGTAGTGTAGGGGGTCGTGCTGGGGGTAGTGTTTTAGGGTTTAGGGTAGTGCAGTGGTGTTTGGGTAGTGTAGGGGGTCATGCTGGGGGTAGTGGTTTAGGGTAGTGCAGTGGTGTTTGGGTAGTGTAGGGGGCGGTGCAAGGGGTGGTGTTTAAGGGTTTAGGGCAGTGCAGTGGTGTTCGGGCAGTATAGGGGGCTGTGCAAGGGGTGGTGTTTAAGGGTTTAGGGCAGTGCAGTGGTGTTCGGGCAGTGTAGGGGGTGGTGCAGGGGGTGGTGTTTCAGGGTTTAGGGCAGTGCAGTGGTGTTCGGGCTGTGTAGGGGGTCGTGCTGGGGTGGTGTTTCAGGGTTTAGGGCAGTGCAGTGGTGTTCGGGCAGTGTAGGGGGTCGTGCTGGGGCTAGTGTTTCAGGGTTTAGGGCAGTGCAGTGGTGTTCGGGCAGTGTAGGGGGTCGTGCAGGGGTGGTGTTTCAGGGTTTAGGGCAGTGCAGTGGTGTTCGGGCAGTGTAGGGGGTCGTGCTGGGGGTGGTGTTTCAGGATTTAGGGCAGTGCAGTGGTGTTCGGGCAGTGTAGGGTGTCGTGCTGAGGGGTGGTGTTTCACGGTTTAGGGCAGTGCAGTGCTGTTCGGGCAGTGTAGAGGGTCGTGCAGGGGGTGGTGTTTCAGGGTTTAGGGCAGGGCAGTGGTGTTTTGGCAGTGTAGGGGGTCGTGCAGGGGGTGGTGTTTCAGGGTTTAGGGCAGTGCAGTGGTGTTCGGGCAGTGTAGGGTGTCGTGCTGAGGGGTGGTGTTTCACGGTTTAGGGCAGTGCAGTGGTGTTCGGCCAGTGTAGGTGATCTTGCTGGGGGTGGTGTTTCAGGGTTTAGTGCAGTGTTGTTCGGGCAGTGTAGGGGGTCTTGCTGGGGGTGGTGTTTCAGGGTTTAGGGCAGTGCAGTGGTTTTCGGGCAGTGTAGGGGGTCTTGCTGGGGTGGTGTTTCAGGGTTTAGGGCAGTAGTGTTCGGGCAGTGTAGGGGGTCTTGCTGGGGGTGATGTTTCAGGGTTTAGGGCAGTGCAGTGGTGTTCGGGCAGTGTAGGAGGTATTGTTGGGGGTAGTGTTTCAGGGTTTAGGGCAGTGCAGTGGTGTTCGTGCAGTGTAGGGGGTCGTGCTGGGGGTGGTGTTTCAGGGTTTAGGGCAGTGCAGTAGTGTTCGGGCAGTGTAGGGGGTGGTGTTTCAGGGTTTAGGGCAGTGCAGTGGTGTTCGGGCAGTGTAGGGGGTCGTGCTGGGGGTGGTGTTTCAGGGTTTAGGGCAGTGCAGTGGTGTTTGGGCAGTGTAGGGGGTCGTGCAGGGGTGGTGTTTCAGGGTTTAGGGCAATGCAGTGGTGTTTGGGCAGTGTAGGGGTCGTGCAGGGGGTGGTGTTTCAGGGTTTAGGGCAGTGCAGTGGTGTTCGGGCAGTGTAGGGGGTCGTGCTGGGGCTGGTGTTTCAGGGTTCAGGGCAGTGCAGTGGTGTTCGGGCAGTGTAGGGGGTCGTGCTGAGGCTGGTGTTTCACGGTTTAGGGCAGTGCAGTGGTGTTCAGGCAGTGTAGGCGGTCGTGCTGGGGCTGGTGTTTCAGGGTTCAGGGCAGTGCAGTGGTGTTCGGGCAGTGTAGGGGGTCGTGCTGGGGCTGGTGTTTCAGGGTTTAGGGCAGTGCAGTGGTGCTCGGGCAGTGTACGGGGTCATGCTGGGAGTGGTGTTTCAGGGTTTAGGGTAGTGCAGTGGTGTTCGGGCAGTGTAGGGGGTCGTGCTGGGGATGGTGTTTCAGGGTTTTGGGCAGAGCAGTGGTGTTCGGGCAGTGTAGGGGGTCGTGCTGGGGTTGGTGTTTCAGGGTTTAGGGCAGTGCAGTGGTGTTCGGGCAGTGTAGGGGGTCGTGCTGGGGGTGGTGTTTCAGGGTTTAGGGCAGTGGTGTTCGGGCAGTGTAGGGGGTCTTGCTGGGGGTGATGTTTCAGGGTTTAGGGCAGTGCAGTGGTGTTCGGGCAGTATAGGGGGTGTTGCTGGGGGTAGTGTTTCAGGGCTTAGGGCAGTGCAGTGGTGTTTGGGCAGTATAGGGGGTCGTGCTGGGGGTGGTGTTTCAGGGTTTAGGGCAGTGCAGTGGTGTTCAGTCAGTGTAGGGGGTCGTGCAGGGGCTGGTGTTTCAGTGTTTAGGGCAGTGCAGTGGTGTTCGGGCAGTGTAGGGGGTCGTGCTGGGGGTAGTGTTTTAGGGTTTAGGGTAGTGCAGTGGTGCTTGTGTAGTTTAGGGGTCAGTGTTTTAGGGTAGTGCAGTGGTGTTCGGGCAGTTTAGGGGTCATGCAGGGGGTGGTGTTTCAGGGTTTAGGGCAGTGCAGTGGTGTTTGGGCAGTGTAGGGGTCGTGCAGGGGGTGGTGTTTCAGGGTTTAGGGCAGTGCAGTGGTGTTCGGCCAGTGTAGGTGGACTTGCTGGGGGTGGTGGTTCAGGGTTTAGTGCAGTGGTGTTCGGGCAGTGTAGAGGATCTTGCTGGGGGTGGTGTTTCAGGGTTTAGGGCAGTGCAGTGGTGTTCGGGCAGTGTAGGGGTCTTGCTGGGGGTGGTGTTTCAGGGTTTAGGGCAGTGCAGTGGTTCGGGCAGTGTAGGGGGTCTTGCTGGGGGTGATGTTTCAGTGTTTAGGGCAGTGCAGTGGTGTTCGGGCAGTGTAGGGGTCATTGTTGGGGGTAGTGTTTCAGGGTTTAGGGCAGTGCAGTGGTGTTCGGGCAGTGTAGGGGGTCGTGCTGGGGGTGGTGTTTCAGGGTTTAGGGTAGTGCAGTGGTGTTCGGGCAGTGTAGGGGGTCATGCTGGGGGTGGTGTTTCAGGGTTTAGGGCAGTGCAGTGGTGTTCGGGCAGTGTAGGGGGTCATGCAGGGGGTGGTGTTTCAGGGTTTAGGGCAGTGCAGTGGTGTTTGGGCAGTGTAGGGGGTCGTGCTGGGGGTAGTGTTTCAGGGTTTAGGGCAGTGCAGTGGTGTTCGTGCAGTGTAGGGGTCGTGCTGGGGATGGTGTTTCAGGGTTTAGTGCAGTGCAGTAGTGTTCGGGCAGTGTAGGGGGTCGTGCAGGGGGTGGTGTTTCAGGGTTTAGGGCAGTGCAGTGGTGTTCGGGCAGTGTAGGGGTCATGCTGGGGTGGTGTTTCAGGGTTTAGGGCAGTGCAGTGGTGTTCGGGCAGTGTAGGGGTCGTGCACGGGGTGGTGTTTCAGGGTTTAGGGCAGTGCAGTGCAGTGGTGTTCGGGCAGTGTAGGGGTCGTGCTGGGGCTGGTGTTTCAGGGTTTAGGGCAGTGCAGTGGTGTTCGGGCAGTGTAGAGGGTCGTGCTGAGGCTGGTGTTTCAGGGTTTAGGGCAGTGCAGTGGTGTTCGGGCAGTGTAGGGGGTCGTGCTGGGGCTGGTGTTTCAGGGTTTAGGGCAGTGCAGTGGTGTTCGGGCAGTGTAGGGGTCGTGCTGGGGGTGGTGTTTCAGGGTTTAGGGCAGTGCAGTGGTGTTCGGGCAGTGTAGGGGGTCGTGCTGGGGGTGGTGTTTCAGGGTTTAGGGCAGTGGTGTTCAGGCTGTGTAGGGGGTCGTGCTGGGGGTGATGTTTCAGGGTTTAGGGCAGTGCAGTGGTGTTCGGGCAGTGTAGGGGTCTTGCTGGGGGTAGTGTTTCAGGGTTTAGGGCAGTGCAGTGGTGTTCGGGCAGTGTAGGGGGTCGTGCTGAGGGTGGTGTTTCAGGGTTTAGGGCAGTGCAGTGGTGTTCGGGCAGTGTAGGGGGTCGTGAAGGGGTGGTGTTTCAGGGTTTAGGGCAGTGCAGTGGTGTTCGGGCAGTGTAGGGGGTCGTGCTAGGTGTGGTGTTTCAGGGTTTAGGGCAGTGCAGTGGTGTTCGGGCAGTGTAGGGGATCATGCAGGGGCTGGTGTTTCAGAGTTTAGGGCAGTGCAGTGGTGTTCGGGCAGTGTAGGGGGTCGTGCTGGGGGTAGTGTTTTAGGGTTTAGGGTAGTGCAGTGGTGCTTGTGTAGTGTAGGGGTCGTGCTTGGGGTAGTGTTTTAGGGTTTAGGGTAGTGCAGTGGTGTTTGTGTAGTTTAGGGGTCATGTTTTAGGGTAGTGCAGTGGTGTTTGGGTAGTGTAGGGGGTCGTGCTCGGGGTAGTGTTTTAGGGTTTAGGGTAGTGCAGTGGTGTTTGTGTAGTATAGGGGGTCGTGCTGGGGGTAGTGTTTTAGGGTTTAGGGTAGTGCAGTGGTGCTTGTGTAGTGTAGGGGGTCGTGCTGGGGGTAGTGTTTTAGGGTTTAGGGTAGTGCAGTGGTGTTTGTGTAGTGTAGGGGTCATGTTTTAGGGTAGTGCAGTGGTGTTTGGGTAGTGTAGGGGGTCGTGCTGGGGGTAGTGTTTTAGGATTTAGGTTAGTGCAGTGGTGATTGGGTAGTGTAGGGGTTGTGCTGGGGGTAGTGTTTTAGGGTTTAGGGTAGTGCAGTGGTGTTTGTGTAGTGTAGGGGGTCATGATGGGGGTAGTGTTTTAGGGTTTAGGATAGTGCAGTGGTGCTTGTGTAGTGTAGGGGTTGTGCTGGGGGTAGTGTTTTAGGGTTTAGGGTAGTGCAGTGCGTGTTTTTGTAGTGTATGGGGTCATGTTATTAAGATGCAACGCTCCAATACCTGACCAGTCTGCACTACATAAAACTGCAAAAAAACTAAAAATAAAAAGTGTTTTGCACACTTTTGTCATTGGGCTATATGTGGGCTACATCTGGGTAATATTTGCTACATTTGGGCTCTTTTTCACTGGTGGCCATCTTGGAAGACTTCTTTGTTATGAAGTTTCCTAATTTCCTCATTTACTGCAGTCTCCTCAGTAGGAAATGCTTTCAGTTTTTTACTTTGATTCCATCAAGAAGGCATTCAGATGTGTCTCACATTTGCCATAAATTCAGAATGTTTGCACTCTAGTTGCTCATTAGATCACTGTAGTAAAGCTACTGCTCACCAGGGAGTTAACTGGAAGTCTGCTGCTGGTATTGAAAGTGATTGTTTCAGTCTGCATGTCAGAATTTTCTAATGAAATAGAAGAGGATTTGAGATCTCACTTAAAACATGCCCTAATTTTTCTTTCTGCTGCACTAACCATAATTTCTATTTCAAAAGAACCCCCTCATTTTGTTCCTTTTTAAATTAAATGTTTTAAGTGTTACCGGTTTATTCCAATCAAGATGGCTTCAGGTGTGCCATACTTTTGTCATAAGTAAGGCTGTTAGCGCTCTAGTTGTTCTTTAGAACACTCTGGGAAGCTGCAGTAGAACACAAAGGCATCAACTGGCAGGCTGCTCCTGTTGAAATATAACAGGAAGATATTTGAGATCACACTTGAAACATGTCCTAATTTTTCTTTCTACAGCACTAACCATAATTTCTATGACAAAATGAACCCCATCATTTTGTTCCTTTTTAAATTAAAGGTTTTAAGTGTTACCAGTTTATTCCAATCAAGATGGCTTCAGGTGTGCCATACTTTTGTCATAAGTAAGGCTGTTAGCACTCTAGTTGTTCTTTAGAACACTCTGGGAAGCTGCAGTAGAACACAAAGGAATCAACTGACAGTCTCTGCCCTTGTTGGATGTACATGTTTTACTGAGAATGTCAGACTTCATTCTCACTTGACTGAGAAAGATAATGTGAATTTACAGAAAATATGCTCTCATTTTAGCTTCTGGAGCACCTTCCAAAACTCTATGGGACAAACATGTGAAAATAGTTTTCTCTCAAACATGATTCATGATATCCCAGCAGAAGGTTTTTCACAGGGTAAAATCACCTTAGAACACACCACAATTCCTGAAATTAGTATGGTACCATCAACAAATGAATTCTAATGTAACTAAAGTCTGTTATCACCCTTTATAGTTCTCCTTTTGGTAACCCTCAAAATCTTTGATTCACTACAATGCATTTCAATCGGGTACTATCATGTATATTGGTCCCAAGATGGCTGCCAGCAATTCCAGGATGAAGTGCTGACAGCCAATCAGATCTCACGATGACATGTGTGGTTAGGCTCCGCCCAGATATATATGTGATTTTATTTTTGATTTTCTCAGGAACTACTGAACGGATTTACACCATTTAAGCAAAAGGCACGACACTGAACCAAGGGCTACCTGTTTGCCAAATTTGGTGTAATTCCGTTCAGCAGTTCGGGCTGTAGCTGCGACTAAAGGTTCCTATGGAAAATGAATGGGGAAAACGCGTTTGGGACCCCTTTTTCTCGGCCCCCGCTTGACTGAATCACCCGAGACTTTCAGGATAGGAGCAGACCGGAGCGCTCCAACAAGTTGTAAACTTTCGCGAAGATTCGTCAACCGGCGCCAACGTTATTTCAAATAGAATGTTGCGGATTTCCTATGGAAAATAGGTCCTAACTATAACTATCTACTGGCGACCGCCAGTAGATAATATATATATATATATATATATATTATCTACTGGCGGTCGCCAGTAGATAGTTATAGTTAAAACCTATTATCCATAGGAAATCCGCGACATTCTATTTGAAATAACGTTGGCGCCGGTTGACGAATCTTCGCGAAAGTTTCCAACTTGTTGGGGCGCTCCGGTCCGCTCCTATCCTGAAAGTCTCGGGGTGATACGTCAAGCGGGGGCCGAGAAAAAGGGGGTCCCAAAACGCGTTTTCCCCATTCATTTTTCCATAGGAACCTTTAGTCGCAGCTACAGCCCGAACTGCTGAACGGAATTACACCAAATTTGGCAAAGAGGTAGCCCTTGGTTCAGTGTCGTGCCTTTTGCTTAAATGGTGTAAATCCGTTCAGTAGTTCCTGAGAAAATCAAAAGTAAAGTCACATATATATCTGGGCGGAGCCTAACCACACATGTCATCGTGAGATCTGATTGGCTGTCAGCACTTCATCCTGGAATTGCTGGCAGCCATCTTGGGACCAATATAAATGATAGTACCTCATTGAAATTAGGCCTGGGGGGTAAATTCCGTTCCGCTCGCGGAATTTGCGTAATTTGGGTAATTTCGCGTTCCGCGGAGAACGCGAAATTGCCAAAAATTCCGCGATCTGTGGCTTTGCGGAGTTTTTTGCTTGTTCGCGCTTTCAAAATGCGTGTTCGCGAGATATTTCTCCCCGAGCACGCAAACAGCGTTCGCGAACAGGAAAAATGCATCGCGAACGGGCGGAACAAGCAATTCCGCGTGTTCGCGGAACTTTTGCGTCCTCGCGGAGATTTTTTACCGTTTCGCGGAGCTTTGCGTAGCGCGACTACGCAAATTCCGCCCACCCCTAATTGAAATGCATTGTAGTGAATAGAAGATTTTGAGGGTCACCAAAAGGAGAACTATAAAGGGTGATAACAGGCTTTAGTTACATTAGAATTGATTTGTTGATGGTACCATACTAATTTTAGGAATTGTGGTGTATTCTAAGGTGATTTTACCATGTGAAAAACCTTCTGCTCGGATATCATGAATCATGTTTGAGAGAACACTATTTTCTCATGCTTGTCCCATGGAGGTTTGGAAGGTGCTCCAGAAGCTAAAATGAGAGCATATTTTCTGTAAATTCACATTATCTTTCTCACTCATGTGAGAATGAAGTCTGACATTCTCAGTAAAACATGTACATCCAACAAGGACAGAGACTGTCAGTTGATTCCTTTGTGTTCTACTGCAGCTTCCCAGAGTGTTCTAAAGAACAACTAGAGTGCTAACAGCCTTACTTATGACAAAAGTATGGCACACCTGAAGCCATCTTGATTGGAATAAACTGGTAACACTTAAACAATTTAATTTAAAAAGGAACAAAATGATGGGGTTCATTTTGTCATAGAAATTATGGTTAGTGCTGTAGAAAGAAAAATTAGGACATGTTTCAAGTGTGATCTCAAATATCTTCCTGTTATATTTCAACAGGAGCAGCCTGCCAGTTGATGCCTTTGTGTTCTACTGCAGCTTCCCAGAGTGTTCTAAAGAACAACTAGAGTGCTAACAGCCTTACTTATGACAAAAGTATGGCACACCTGAAGCCATCTTGATTGGAATAAACTGGTAACACTTAAAACATTTAATTTAAAAAGGAACAAAATGAGGGGGTTCATTTTGTCATAGAAATTATGGTTAGTGCTGTAGAAAGAAAAATTAGGACATATTTCAAGTGTGATCTCAAATATCTTCCTGTTATATTTCAACAGGAGCAGCCTGCCAGTTGATGCCTTTGTGTTCTACTGCAGCTTCCCAGAGTGTTCTAAAGAACAACTAGAGCGCTAACAGCCTTACTTATGACAAAAGTATGGCACACCTGAAGCCATCTTGATTGGAATAAACCGGTAACACTTAAAACATTTAATTTAAAAAGGAACAAAATGAGGGGTTCTTTTTTAAATAGAAATTATGGTTAATGCTGCAGAAAGAAAAATTAGGGCATGTTTTAAGTGAGATCTCATATACTCTTCTATTTCATTAGAACATTCTGACATGCAGACTGAAACAATCACTTTCAATACCAGCAGCAGACTACCAGTTAACTCCCTGGTGAGCAGTAGCTTTACTCCAGTGATCTAATGAGCAACTAGAGTGCTAACATTCTGAATTTATGGCAGATGTGAGACACATCTGAATGACTTCTTGATGGAATCAAAGTAAAAAACTGAAAGCATTTCCTACTGAGAAGACTGCAGTAAATGAAGAAATTAGGAAACTTCATAACAAAGAAGTCTTCCAAGATGGCCACCAGTGAAAAAAGAGCCCAAATGTAGCACAAATATTACCCAGATGTAGCCCACATATAGCCCAATGACAAAAGTGTGCAAAACACTTTTTATTTTTAGTTTTTTGCAGTTTTATGTAGTGCAGACTGGTCAGGTATTGGAGCATTGCATCTTAAAACATGAGCCCCCTACACTACAAAAACACCACTGCACTACCTTAAACCCTAAAACACTACCCCCAGCACGACCCCCTACACTACACAAGCACCACTGCACTATCCTAAACCCTAAAACACTACCCCCAGCACGACCCCCTACACTACCCAAACACCACTGCACTAACCTAAATCCTAAAACACTACCACCAGCACGACCCCCTACACTACCCAAACACCACTGCACTACCCTAAAACATGACCCCCTACACTACCCAAACACCACTGCACTACCCTAAACCCTAAAACACTACCCCCAGCACGACCCCCTACACTACACAAGCACCACTGCACTACCCTAAACCCTAAAACACTACCCCCAGCACGACCCCCTACACTGCCCGAACACCACTGCACTGCCCTAAACCCTGAAACACCAGCCCCTGCTTGACCCCTACACTGCCCAAACACCACTGCACTGCCCTAAACCCTGAAACACCACCCCTAGCACGACCCCCTACACTGCCCGAACACCACTGCACTGCCCTAAACCCTGAAACACCACCCCCTTCACGACCCCCTACACTGCCCGAACACCACTGCACTGCCCTAAACCCTGAAACACCACCCCCAGCATGACCCCCTACACTGCCCGAACACCACTGCACTGCCCTAAACCCTGAAACACTACCCCCAGCAAGACCCCCTACACTGCCCGAACACCACTGCACTGCCCTAAACCCTGAAACATCACCCCCAGCAAGACCCCCTACACTGCCCGAACACCACTGACCTAAACCCTGAAACACCACCCCCAGCACGACCCCCTACACTGTCCGAACACCACTGCACTGCCCTAAACCCTGAAACACTACCCCCAGCATGACCCCCTACACTGCCCGAACACCACTGCTCTACCCAAAACCCTGAAACACCAGCCCCAGCACGACCCCTACACTGCCCGAACACCACTGCACTGCCCTAAACCTTGAAACACCAGCCCCTGCACGACCCCCTACACTGCCCGAACACCACTGCACTGCCCTAAACCCTGAAACATCACCCCCAGCACGACCCCTACACTGCCCGAGCACCACTGCACTGCCCTAAACCCTGAAACACCAGCCCCAGCATGACCCCCTACACTGCCCGAACACCACTGCACTGCCCTAAACCCTGAAACACCAGCCCCAGCACGACCGCCTACACTGCCCGAACACCACTGCACTGCCCTAAACCCTGAAACACCAGCCCCAGCACGACCCCCTACACTGCCCGAACACCACTGCACTGCCCTAAACCGTGAAACACCAGCCTCAGCACGACCCCCTACACTGCCTGAACACCACTGCACTGCCCTGAACCCTGAAACACCAGCCCCAGCACAACTCCCTACACTGCCCGAACACCACTGCACTGCCCTAAACCCTGAAACACCACCCCGTGCATGACCTCCTACACTGCCCGAACACCACTGCACTGCCCTAAACCCTGAAACACCACCCCCAGCGCGACCCCCTACACTGCCCGAACACCACTGCACTGCCCTAAACCCTGAAACACCACCCCCTGCACAACCCCCTACACTGCTCGAACACTACTGCACTGCCCTAAACCCAGAAACACCATCCCCAGCACGACCCCCTATACTGCACGAACACCACTGCACTGCCCTAAACCCTGAAACACTACCCCCAGCAAGACCCCCTACACTGCCCGAACACCACTGCACTGCCCTAAACCCTGAAACATCACCCCCAGCAAGACCCCCTACACTGCCCGAACACCACTGCCCTAAACCCTGAAACATCACCCCCAGCAAGACCCCTACACTGCCCGAACACCACTGCACTGCCCTAAACCCTGAAACCCCACCCCCAGCATGACCCCCTACACTGCCAGAACACCACTGCACTGCCCTAAACCCTGAAACACCACCCCCTGCACGACATCCTACACTGCCCGAACACTACTGCACTGCCCTAAACCCTGAAACACCACCCCCAGCACGACCCCCTACACTGCACGAACACCACTGCACCGCCCTAAACCCTGAAACACTACCCCCAGCAAGACCCCCTACACTGCCCAAACACCACTGCACTGCCCTAAACCCTGAAACATCACCCCCAGCAACACCCCCTACACTGCCCGAACACCACTGCCCTAAACCCTGAAACACCACCCCCAGCAAGACCCCCTACACTGCCCGAACACCACTGCACTGCCCTAAACCCTGAAACACCACCCCCAGCAAGACCCCCTACACTGCCCGAACACCACTGCACTGCTCTAAACCCTGAAACACCACCCCCAGCACGACCCCCTACACTGCCCGAACACCACTGCTCTGCCCAAAACCCTGAAACACCAGCCCCAGCACGACCCCCTACACTGCCCGAACACCACTGCACTGCCCTAAACCCTGAAACACCAGCCCCAGCACGACCCCCTACACTGCCCGATCACCACTGCACTGCCCTAAACCCTGAAACACCACCCCCAGCACGACCCCCTACACTGCCCGAACACCACTGCACTGCCCTAAACCCTGAAACACCAGCCCCAGCACAACCCCGTACACTGCCCGCACACCACTGCACTGCCCTAAACCCTGAAACACCAGCCCCAGCACAACCCCGTACACTGCCCGAACACCACTGCACTGCCCTAAACCCTGAAACACCAGCCCCAGCACGACCGCCTACACTGCCCGAAAACTACTGCACTGCCCTAAACCCTGAAACACCACCCCCAGCAAGACTACCTACACTGGCCGAACACCACTGCACTGCCCTAAACCCTGAAACACCACCCCCTGCACGACCCCCTACACTGCCCAAACACTACTGCACTGCCCTAAACCCTGAAACACCACCCTCAGCACGACACCCTACACTGCCCGAACACCACTGCACTGCCCTAAACCCTGAAACACCACCCCAGCACGACCCCCTACACTGCACGAACACCACTGCACTAAACCCTGAAACACCACCCCCTGCACGACCCCCTACACTGCCGGAACACCACTGCACTGCCCTAAACCCTGAAACACCACCCCCAGCACGACCCCCTACACTGCCCTAACACCACTGCACTGCCATAAACCCTGAAACATCACCCCCAGCACAACCCCCTACACTGCCTGAGCACCATTGCTCTGCCCTAAACCCTGAAACACTAGCCCCAGCACGACCCCCTACACTGCCCGAACACCACTGCACTGCCCTAAACCCTAAAACACCACCCCCATCATGACCCCCTACACTGCCCGAACACCACTGCACTGCCCTAAACCCTGAAACACCAGCCCCAGCAAGACCCCCTACACTGCCCGAACACCACTGCATTGCCCTAGACTCTGAAACACCAGCCCCAGCAAGACCCCTACACTGCCCGAACACCACTGCACTGCCCTAAACCCTGAAACACCAGCCCCAGCATGACCCCCTACACTGCCCGAACACCACTGCACTGCCCTAAACCCTGAAACACCAGCCCCAGCACAACCCCCTACACTGCCCGAACACCACTGCACTGCCCTAAACCCTGAAACACCAGCCCCAGCACGACCCCCTACACTGCCCAAATACCACTGCACTGCCCTAAACCCTGAAACACCAGCCCCAGCACCACCCCCTACAATGCCCGAACACCACTGTACTGCCCTAAACCCTGAAACACCACCCCCTGCACCACCCCTACACTGCCCGAACACCACTACACTGCCCTAAACCCTGAAACACCACCCCCTGCACGACCCCCTACACTGCCCGAACACCACTGCACTGCCCTAAACCCTGAAACACCACTCCCTGCACCACCCCCTACACTGCCCGAACACCACTGCACTGCCCTAAACCCTGAAACACCACCCCCTGCACCGCCCCCTACACTGCCCGAACACCACTGCACTGCCCTAAACCCTGAAACACTACCCCCAGCATGACCCCCTTTACTGCTCGAACACCACTGCACTGCCCTAAACCCCGAAACACCACCCCCAGCATGACCCCCTACACTGCCCGAACACCACTGACCTAAACCCTGAAACACCACCCCTGCACGACCCCCTACACTGCCCGAACACCACTGCACTGCCCTAAACCCTGAAACACCACCCCCTGCACAACCCCCTACACTGCCCGAACACCACTGCACTGCCCTAAACCCTGAAACACCACCCCCAAGACGACCCCCTACACTGCCCGAACACCACTGCACTGCCCTAAACCCTAAAACACCACCCCCAGCACGACCCCCTACACTGCCCGAACACCACTGCACTGCCCTAAACCCTAGAACACTACCCCCAGCATGACCCCCTACACTACCCGAACACCACTGCACTACCCTAAACCCTAAAATACTCCCCCAGCACGACCCCCTACACTACCCGAACACGACTGCACTGCCCTAAACCCTAAAACACTCCCCCAGCACGACCCCCTACACTGCCCAAACACTACTGCACTGCCCTAAACCCTGAAACACCACCCCTCAGCACGACACCCTACGCTGCCCGAACACCACTGCACTGCCCTAAACCCTGAAACACCATCCCAGCACGACCCCCTACACTGCCTGAACACCACTGCACTAAACCCTGAAACACCACCCCCTGCACGACCACCTACACTGCCGGAACACCACTGCACTGCCCTAAACCCTGAAACACCACCCCAGCACGACCCCCTTTACTGCTCGAACACCACTGCACTGCCCCAAACCCTGAAATACCACCCCAGCATGACCCCCTACACTGCCCGAACACCACTGCCCTAAACCCTGAAACACCACCCCTGCACGACCCCCTACACTGCCCGAACACCACTGCACTGCCCTAAACCCTGAAACACCACCCCTGCACGACCCCCTACACTGCCCGAACACCACTGCACTGCCCTAAACCCTGAAACACCACCCCCAGCACGACCCCCTACACTGTCCGAACACCACTGCACTGCCCTAAACCCTAAAACACCACCCCCAGCACGACCCCCTACACTGCCCGAACACCACTGCACTGCCCTAAACCCTAGAACACTACCCCCAGCATGACCCCCTACACTACCCGAACACCACTGCACTACCCTAAACCCTAAAATACTCCCCCAGCACGACCCCCTACACTACCCGAACATGACTGCACTGCCCTAAACCCTAAAACACTCCCCCAGCACGACCCCCTACACTACCCGAACACCACTGCACTGCCCTAAACCCTAAAACACTCCCCCAGCATGACCCCCTACACTACCTAAACACCACTGCACTGCCCTAAACCCTAAAACACTACCCCCGCATGACCCCCTACACTACCCAAATACCAATGCACTACCCTAATCCCTAAAACACTACCCCCGCACAACCCCCTACACTACCCAAAGACCACTGCACGACCCTAAACTCTAAAACAATACCCCCCGCATGACTCCCTACACTACCCAAAGACCACTGCACTACCCTAAACCCTAAAACACGACCTCCTACACTACACAAACACCACTGCACTACCCTAAACCCTAAAAACTACCCCAGCACGAACCCCTACACTACCCAAACACCACTGCACTACCCTAAACCATAAAACACTACCCCCAGCAGTACCCCTACGCTACCCAAACACCACTGCACTACCCTAAACCCTAAAACACTACCCCCAGCAGTACCCCTACACTACCCAAACACCATTGCACTACCCTAAACCCTAAAACACTACCCCCAGCAGTATCCCCTACACTACCCAAACACCACTGCACTACCCTAAACCCTAAAACACTAACCCCCAGCACGACCCCCTACACTACCCAAACACCACTGTACTACCCTAAACCCTAAAACACTCCCCCAGCACGACTCCCTACACTACCCAAACACCACTGCACTACCCTAAACCCTAAATCTACCCCCAGCATGACCCCCTACACTACACAAACACCACTGCACTACCCTAAACCCTAAAACACTACCCCCAGCACGACCCTCTTCACTACCTAAACACAACTGCACAATTTGTTACAGGCGTTGCAACGCAGGCCTGTGGTGCTTACTGGAAGTACCTGGTGGGCTAGTTGGGCCCCAGGGACTCTCAGGATTCACGGTGACCTAATCCCCCAACTTAAAACGGGCCACGGGGCGCGTTTGCACAATGGTGAAGGGAGGGGGCGGGGCCTCAGGTGACATGTGCGCAAACACGCCCTGTGGTGCGTTTTAAGTTGGGGAGTTAATTCCCTTTGCATCCTGGGGGCCAACTAGCCCACCAGGTACCTTCAGTAAGCACAACAGAGTTGCGTTGCAGAGAGGAACGCCTCTCTGCAACTCAGCTCTGTGGTCCTAACTGTAGGTACCTGGGGGGCTAGTTGGGCCCAAGGGACCCTCACGATTCAAGGGGACTTAATCCCGCAACTTAAAATGCGCCACGGGGTGCGTTTGCACACATGTCACCTCAGGCCCCCCCTCCCTTCACCACTGTGCAAACGCGCTCTGGTTAGTCAGAGTCAGTTACCACCAGTACCCGTCTGAAAAAGTTGTGGGCACAGGATGATTTTGCAACAAGACCTCTTTCTGCTCCTCTGTTGGTTCTTTCTGCACATCTTTTGCTTCTTTCTGTGCGTTTTTTCTTCTTTCTTCACATGTCCTACCTCTGTTGGCATAGTTAGAAACTAGCATTTAAAAAACCTTTGAAATTCACTTAAAAATCATAGGTTTCAGGCACGTTATAGTTAGAAATTAGCATTTAAAAAACCTTTGAAATTCACTGAAAAAACCATAGGTTTCAGGCATGTTATAGTTAGAAATTAGCATTTAAAAAACCTTTGAAATTCACTGAAAAAACCATAGGTTTCAGGCACGTTATAGTTAGAAATTAGCATTTAAAAACCTTTGAAATTCACTGAAAAAACCATAGGTTTCAGACACATTATAGTTAGAAATTAGCATTTAAAAAACCTTTGAAATTCACTGAAAAACCATAGGTTTTAGGGACAGTTATAGTTAGTTGGACATTGCACTCGTACAAAACCCGTGAAATTCCCCTGTTATAGTTAGTTCAGCTAACTATAACTCGCGCCCCGCAATGCACTGCTGATGACGTCACATATTACATCACTCATGACATGGTCAGTGACATCACTGATGACATCACTGATGACATCTCAAATGACATCACTGATGACATCATCCATGTGATAATTTCATGCATCTTCTCACACCCTTATATAACTTTTGATACACCCACTCTAAATTACAGACTGCCATTCTCAAAACCATAGACACTCCAACACCAAAAACTACATACCCACTCACTGATTCTTAGGTCTACACACACATCCACTCACTCACCTGTACAGTCACTCATACTTACAGTCACTCAGTACAGGACTATCATATGCACTCATACACCTATATAAACACTCACACACCGCCACTCATCCATAGAGGTACTCACACACCTAGTCAGTCATGCAAAAAATTTATCACACACCCATTTACTCACCTATACAGTTATACACACACCAGCTCACTTACTCATACAAATACTAGCACATTCTTACGCTCTTATACAATAACTGATACAAGCACACACGCATCCATACAGCCACTCTCACAATAACACACTCTCACTTATAGCCATTTAAATACTCTAACACACATATATACTGCCTTTTACATATGTAGTTACTCGCACATGTACCACTGAGACATACATTCACTCACTAACACACCCATACACACACTCACCCACCAAAGCAGTCCATCGCAGATGCACTCTTGAAATCATGCACCCAGTGAATCACCCACTCACACATCTATGTATAGAGTCACACACACCCCACCCACACAAACACTCAGGCAGCCATACAGATACTCAGAGAACCAATCAATAACCCATATAGACACTCATGTAGCTATTCGCAAATCCATGCATCCACTTACACACCAACAGACGGATACAGACATTCACACAGTTTAGTCACTAACCCATGCATTCAGTAAGATACGTTTAATCACTCACTTGTAGAGTCAGTCACTCACGTACTAAATCATCCATTCAGACACTTATACACCCACTCATTCTTCAATACGCCTTTCCCTATATATATTAAACATATTTAAACTTTACAGAAACACAGTCACTGGATGATGTCATCAGTGATGTCATTTGAGATGTCATCAGTGATGTCATCAGTGATGTCACTGACCATGTCATGAGTGATGTAATATGTGACGTCATCAGCAGTGCATTGCGGGGCGCAAGTTATAGTTAGCTGAACTAACTATAACAGGGGAATTTCACGGGTTTTGTACGAGTGCAATGTCCAACTAACTATAACTGTCCCTAAAACCTATGGTTTTTTCAGTGAATTTCAAAGGTTTTTTAAATGCTAATTTCTAACTATAATGTGTCTGAAACCTATGGTTTTTCAGTGAATTTCAAAGGTTTTTTAAATGCTAATTTCTAACTATAACGTGCCTGAAACCTATGGTTTTTTCAGTGAATATATATATATATATTTGCGATAATCCTTCACCCTTGCTTCCAGGATAAAAAACGGAACGGACTCCACTTAATGAGTGCTTATTTTTAGTTTTATTCGTGCTTTCTCGCCTTGACGCGTTTCGGGCTACACAGAGCCCTTGATCACATGACATGCTCAGACTTTCTCCCATTATTTAAAGTGTAAAATATATAACCCATCCACTTCCATGTCTCCCATGGAAGAAAAACTCTGCACTCCAGTCTCCAAGGATATAATCCAATTTTTATTTTTGGCACGTTGCAAACACCTACGCGTTTCAACTCCTCCGAGTCTTGTTCACGGTCAGTGAGTCCTTCAACTATTTTTCTTTATATACATGATACCCATCTTGTACTTAATGATGCATTCTGGGAAATGTAATATAAAAATATATATATATTATCTACTGGCGGTCGCCAGTAGATAGTTATAGTTAGGACCTAGTTTCCATAGGAAAAGCGTTTTTTCTTTTCCCAATAACTTTGGCGTCGGATGACTAATCTTTGCGAAATTTTCAAAACTAGTGGGGCGCTCCGGTCAGCTCCTATCCTGAAAGTTTCGGGGTGATTCGTCAAGCGGGGGCAGAGAAAAAAGGGGGGTCCCAAAACACGTTTTCCCCATGTTATTTCCCTTAGGAAACTTTAGACACGGCTACAGCCCAAACTGCTGAACGGAATTACACCAAATTTGGCAAAAAGGTAGCCCTTTGTGCAGAAAGCGCCCTTTTCTTTAAATGGTGTAAATCCGTTCAGTAGTTCCTGAGAAATTCAAAAAATAGAGGTCAAAAATCAATTTCCCATTGGAAACTTTAGACACGGTTACAGCCAAAACTGCTGAACAGAATTACACCAAATGTGGCAAAAAGGTAGTGCTTGGTTCAGAAAGCGCCCCTTTTTTAAATGGTGTAAATCCGTTCAGTAGTTTTCGAGATATTAAAGGAAAAATCTTTATATATCTGGGTGGGACCTAACTACACAAGCACGAGCTTGGCTCTAATTGGCTGCCAACACTTCAATCCAGGAAGTGTTGGCAGCCATCTTGGTGTAATGCTTTTTAGGTCTCTCGCCTAGCGACACAGCGCATGCGCTGACACTACACAAACACCACTGCACTGCCCTAAACCCTAAAACACTACCCCAGCACGACCCCCTACACTGCCCGAACACCACTGCACTGCCCTAAACCCTAAAACACTCCCTCCAGCACGACCCCCTACACTGCCCGAACACCACTGCACTGCCCTAAACCCTGAAACACCACCCCCAGCACGACCCCCTACACTGCCCGAACACCACTGCACTGCCCTAAACCCTGAAACACCACCCCCAGCACGACCCCCTACACTGCCCGAACACCCATGCACTGCCCTAAACCCTGAAACACCACCCCCAGCACGACCCCCTACACTGCCCGAACACCCCTGCACTGCCCTAAACCCTGAAACACCACCCCCAGCACGACCCCCTACACTGCCCGAACACCACTGCACTGCCCTAAACCCTGAAACACTACCCCCAGCAAGACCCCCTACACTGCCCGAACACCACTGCACTGCCCTAAACCCTGAAACACCACCCCCAGCACGACCCCCTACACTGCCCGAACACCACTGCACTGCCCTAAACCCTGAAACACCACCCCCAGCACGACCCCCTACACTGCCCGAACACCCCTGCACTGCCCTAAACCCTGAAACACCACCCCCAGCACGACCCCCTACACTGCCCGAACACCACTGCACTGCCCTAAACCCTGAAACACCACCCCCAGCACGACCCCCTACACTGCCCGAACACAACTGCACTGCCCTAAACCCTGAAACACTACCCCCAGCAAGACCCCCTACACTGCCCGAACACCACTGCACTGCCCTAAACCCTGAAACATCACCCCCAGCAAGACCCCCTACACTGCCTGAACACCACTGCCCTAAACCCTGAAACACCACCCCCAGCAAGACCCCTACACTGCCCGAACACCACTGCACTGCCCTAAACCCTGAAACACCACCCCCAGCATGACCCCCTACACTGCCCGAACACCACTGCACTGCCCTAAACCCTGAAACACCACCCCCTGCACGACCACCTACACTGCCGAAAACACCACTGCACTGCCCTAAACCCTAAAGCACTCCCCCAGCACGACCCCTACACTACCCGAACACCACTGCACTGCCCTAAACCCTAAAACACTCCCCTAGCACGACCCCCTACACTACCAAAACACCACTGCACTGCCCTAAACCCTAAAACACTCCCCCAGCACGACCCACTACACTACCCAAACACCAATGCACTACCCTAAACCCTAAAACACTACCCCCGCATGACCCCTACACTACCCAAACACCAATGCACTACCCTAAACCATAAAACACTACCCCACGCACGACCCCTACACTACCCAAAGACCACTGCACTGCCCTAAACCCTGAAACACCACCCCCAGCACGACCCCCTACACTACCCAAAGACCACTGCACTGCCCTAAACCCTGAAACACCACCCCCAGCACGACCCCATACACTGCCCGAACACCCATGCACTGCCCTAAACCCTGAAACACCACCCCCAGCACGACCCCCTACACTGCCCGAACACCCCTGCACTGCCCTAAACCCTGAAACACCACCCCCAGCACAACCCCCTACACTGCCCGAACACCACTGCACTGCCCTAAACCCTGAAACACTACCCCCAGCAAGACCCCCTACACTGCCCGAACACCACTGCACTGCCCTAAACCCTGAAACACCACCCCCAGCACGACCCCCTACACTGCCCGAACACCACTGCACTGCCCTAAACCCTGAAACACCACCCCCAGCACGACCCCCTACACTACCCAAACACCACTGTACTACCCTAAACCCTAAAACACTCCCCCCAGCACGACTCCCTACACTACCCAAACACCACTGCACTACCCTAAACCCTAAATCTACCCCCAGCATGACCCCCTACACTACACAAACACCACTGCACTACCCTAAACCCTAAAACACTACCCCCAGCACGACCCTCTTCACTACCTAAACACAACTGCACAATTTGTTACAGGCGTTGCAACGCAGGCCTGTGGTGCTTACTGGAAGTACCTGGTGGGCTAGTTGGGCCCCAGGGACTCTCAGGATTCACGGTGACCTAATCCCCCAACTTAAAACGCGCCACGGGGCGCGTTTGCACAATGGTGAAGGGAGGGGCGGGGCCTCAGGTGACATGTGCGCAAACACGCCCTGTGGTGCGTTTAAGTTGGGGAGTTAATTCCCTTTGCATCCTGGGGGCCAACTAGCCCACCAGGTACCTTCAGTAAGCACAACAGAGTTGCGTTGCAGAGAGGAACGCCTCTCTGCAACTCAGCTCTGTGGTCCTAACTGTAGGTACCTGGGGGGCTAGTTGGGCCCAAGGGACCCTCAGGATTCAAGGGGACTTAATCCCGCAACTTAAAACGCGCCACGGGGCGCGTTTGCACACATGTCACCTCAGGCCCCCCCTCCCTTCACCACTGTGCAAACGCGCTCTGGTTAGTCAGAGTCAGTTACCACCAGTACCCGTCTGAAAAGTTGTGGGCACAGGATGATTTTGCAACAAGACCTCTTTCTGCTCCTCTGTTGGTTCTTTCTGCACATCTTTTGCTTCTTTCTGTGCGTTTTTTCTTCTTTCTTCACATGTCCTACCTCTGTTGGCATAGTTAGAAACTAGCATTTAAAAACCTTTGAAATTCACTTAAAAATCATAGGTTTCAGGCACGTTATAGTTAGAAATTAGCATTTAAAAAACCTTTGAAATTCACTGAAAAAACCATAGGTTTCAGGCATGTTATAGTTAGAAATTAGCATTTAAAAAACCTTTGAAATTCACTGAAAAAACCATAGGTTTCAGGCACGTTATAGTTAGAAATTAGCATTTAAAAAACCTTTGAAATTCACTGAAAAAACCATAGGTTTCAGACACATTATAGTTAGAAATTAGCATTTAAAAAACCTTTGAAATTCACTGAAAAAACCATAGGTTTTAGGGACAGTTATAGTTAGTTGGACATTGCACTCGTACAAAACCCGTGAAATTCCCCTGTTATAGTTAGTTCAGCTAACTATAACTCGCGCCCCGCAATGCACTGCTGATGACGTCACATATTACATCACTCATGACATGGTCAGTGACATCACTGATGACATCACTGATGACATCTCAAATGACATCACTGATGACATCATCCATGTGATAATTTCATGCATCTTCTCACACCCTTATATAACTTTTGATACACCCACTCTAAATTACAGACTGCCATTCTCAAAACCATAGACACTCCAACACCAAAAACTACATACCCACTCACTGATTCTTAGGTCTACACACACATCCACTCACTCACCTGTACAGTCACTCATACTTACAGTCACTCAGTACAGGACTATCATATGCACTCATACACCTATATAAACACTCACACACCGCCACTCATCCATAGAGGTACTCACACACCTAGTCAGTCATGCAAAAAATTTATCACACACCCATTTACTCACCTATACAGTTATACACACACCAGCTCACTTACTCATACAAATACTAGCACATTCTTACGCTCTTATACAATAACTGATACAAGCACACACGCATCCATACAGCCACTCTCACAATAACACACTCTCACTTATAGCCATTTAAATACTCTAACACACATATATACTGCCTTTTACATATGTAGTTACTCGCACATGTACCACTGAGACATACATTCACTCACTAACACACCCATACACACACTCACCCACCAAAGCAGTCCATCGCAGATGCACTCTTGAAATCATGCACCCAGTGAATCACCCACTCACACATCTATGTATAGAGTCACACACACCCCACCCACACAAACACTCAGGCAGCCATACAGATACTCAGAGAACCAATCAATAACCCATATAGACACTCATGTAGCTATTCGCAAATCCATGCATCCACTTACACACCAACAGACGGATACAGACATTCACACAGTTTAGTCACTAACCCATGCATTCAGTAAGATACGTTTAATCACTCACTTGTAGAGTCAGTCACTCACGTACTAAATCATCCATTCAGACACTTATACACCCACTCATTCTTCAATACGCCTTTCCCTATATATATTAAACATATTTAAACTTTACAGAAACACAGTCACTGGATGATGTCATCAGTGATGTCATTTGAGATGTCATCAGTGATGTCATCAGTGATGTCACTGACCATGTCATGAGTGATGTAATATGTGACGTCATCAGCAGTGCATTGCGGGGCGCAAGTTATAGTTAGCTGAACTAACTATAACAGGGGAATTTCACGGGTTTTGTACGAGTGCAATGTCCAACTAACTATAACTGTCCCTAAAACCTATGGTTTTTTCAGTGAATTTCAAAGGTTTTTTAAATGCTAATTTCTAACTATAATGTGTCTGAAACCTATGGTTTTTTCAGTGAATTTCAAAGGTTTTTTAAATGCTAATTTCTAACTATAACGTGCCTGAAACCTATGGTTTTTTCAGTGAATATATATATATATATATTTGCGATAATCCTTCACCCTTGCTTCCAGGATAAAAAACGGAATGGACTCCACTTAATGAGTGCTTATTTTTAGTTTTATTCGTGCTTTCTCGCCTTGACGCGTTTCGGGCTACACAGAGCCCTTGATCACATGACATGCTCAGACTTTCTCCCATTATTTAAAGTGTAAAATATATAACCCATCCACTTCCATGTCTCCCATGGAAGAAAAACTCTGCACTCCAGTCTCCAAGGATATAATCCAATTTTTATTTTTGGCACGTTGCAAACACCTACGCGTTTCAACTCCTCCGAGTCTTGTTCACGGTCAGTGAGTCCTTCAACTATTTTTCTTTATATACATGATACCCATCTTGTACTTAATGATGCATTCTGGGAAATGTAATATAAAAATATATATATATTATCTACTGGCGGTCGCCAGTAGATAGTTATAGTTAGGACCTAGTTTCCATAGGAAAAGCGTTTTTTCTTTTCCCAATAACTTTGGCGTCGGATGACTAATCTTTGCGAAATTTTCAAAACTAGTGGGGCGCTCCGGTCAGCTCCTATCCTGAAAGTTTCGGGGTGATTCGTCAAGCGGGGGCAGAGAAAAAAGGGGGGTCCCAAAACACGTTTTCCCCATGTTATTTCCCTTAGGAAACTTTAGACACGGCTACAGCCCGAACTGCTGAACGGAATTACACCAAATTTGGCAAAAGGGTAGCCCTTTGTGCAGAAAGCGCCCTTTTCTTTAAATGGTGTAAATCCGTTCAGTAGTTCCTGAGAAATTCAAAAAATAGAGGTCAAAAAATCAATTTCCCATTGGAAACTTTAGACACGGTTACAGCCAAAACTGCTGAACAGAATTACACCAAATGTGGCAAAAAGGTAGTGCTTGGTTCAGAAAGCGCCCTTTTTTTAAATGGTGTAAATCCGTTCAGTAGTTTTCGAGATATTAAAGGAAAAATCTTTATATATCTGGGTGGGACCTAACTACACAAGCACGAGCTTGGCTCTAATTGGCTGCCAACACTTCAATCCAGGAAGTGTTGGCAGCCATCTTGGTGTAATGCTTTTTAGGTCTCTCGCCTAGCGACACAGCGCATGCGCTGACACTACACAAACACCACTGCACTGCCCTAAACCCTAAAACACTACCCCAGCACGACCCCCTACACTGCCCGAACACCACTGCACTGCCCTAAACCCTAAAACACTCCCTCCAGCACGACCCCCTACACTGCCCGAACACCACTGCACTGCCCTAAACCCTGAAACACCACCCCCAGCACGACCCCCTACACTGCCCGAACACCACTGCACTGCCCTAAACCCTGAAACACCACCCCCAGCACGACCCCCTACACTGCCCGAACACCCATGCACTGCCCTAAACCCTGAAACACCACCCCCAGCACGACCCCCTACACTGCCCGAACACCACTGCACTGCCCTAAACCCTGAAACACCACCCCCAGCACGACCCCCTACACTGCCCGAACACCACTGCACTGCCCTAAACCCTGAAACACTACCCCCAGCAAGACCCCCTACACTGCCCGAACACCACTGCACTGCCCTAAACCCTGAAACACCACCCCCAGCACGACCCCCTACACTGCCCGAACACCACTGCACTGCCCTAAACCCTGAAACACCACCCCCAGCACGACCCCCTACACTGCCCGAACACCCCTGCACTGCCCTAAACCCTGAAACACCACCCCCAGCACGACCCCCTACACTGCCCGAACACCACTGCACTGCTCTAAACCCTGAAACACCACCCCCAGCACGACCCCCTACACTGCCCGAACACAACTGCACTGCCCTAAACCCTGAAACACTACCCCCAGCACGACCCCCTACACTGCCCGAACACCACTGCACTGCCCTAAACCCTGAAACATCACCCCCAGCAAGACCCCCTACACTGCCTGAACACCACTGCCCTAAACCCTGAAACACCACCCCCAGCAACACCCCCTACACTGCCCGAACACCACTGCACTGCCCTAAACCCTGAAACACCACCCCCTGCACGACCACCTACACTGCCGAAAACACCACTGCACTGCCCTAAACCCTAAAGCACTCCCCCCAGCACGACCCCCTACACTACCCGAACACCACTGCACTGCCCTAAACCCTAAAACACTCCCCCTAGCACGACCCCCTACACTACCAAAACACCACTGCACTGCCCTAAACCCTAAAACACTCCCCCCAGCACGACCCACTACACTACCCAAACACCAATGCACTATCCTAAACCCTAAAACACTACCCCCGCACGACCCCCTACACTACCCAAACACCAATGCACTACCCTAAACCATAAAACACTACCCCCGCACGACCCCCTACACTACCCAAAGACCACTGCACTGCCCTAAACCCTGAAACACCACCCCCAGCACGACCCCCTACACTACCCAAAGAGCACTGCACTGCCCTAAACCCTGAAACACCACCCCCAGCACGACCCCTACACTGCCCGAACACCCATGCACTGCCCTAAACCCTGAAACACCACCCCCAGCACGACCCCCTACACTGCCCGAACACCCCTGCACTGCCCTAAACCCTGAAACACCACCCCCAGCACGACCCCCTACACTGCCCGAACACCACTGCACTGCCCTAAACCCTGAAACACTACCCCCTTCAAGACCCCCTACACTGCCCGAACACCACTGCACTGCCCTAAACCCTGAAACACCACCCCCAGCACGACCCCCTACACTGCCCGAACACCACTGCACTGCCCTAAACCCTGAAACACCACCCCCAGCACGACCCCCTACACTGCCCGAACACCCCTGCACTGCCCTAAACCCTGAAACACCACCCCCAGCACGACCCCCTACACTGCCCGAACACCACTGCACTGCCCTAAACCCTGAAACACCACCCCCAGCACGACCCCCTACACTGCCCGAACACAACTGCACTGCCCTAAACCCTGAAACACTACCCCCAGCAAGACCCCCTACACTGCCCGAACACCACTGCACTGCCCTAAACCCTGAAACATCACCCCCAGCAAGACCCCTACACTGCCTGAACACCACTGCCCTAAACCCTGAAACACCACCCCCAGCAAGACCCCCTACACTGCCCGAACACCACTGCACTGCCCTAAACCCTGAAACACCACCCCCAGCATGACCCCCTACACTGCCCGAACACCACTGCTCTGCCCAAAACCCTGAAACACTAGCCCCAGCACGACCCCCTATACTGCCCGAACACCACTGCACTGCCCTAAACCCTGAAACACTAGCCCCAACACGACCCCCTACACTGCCCGAACACCACTGCACTGCCCTAAACCCTGAAACACCAGCCCCAGCACGACCCCCTACACTGCCCGAACACCACTGCACTGCCCTAAACCCTGAAACACCAGCCCCAGCACGACCCCCTACACTGCCCAAACACCACTGCACTGCCCTAAACCCTGAAACACCAGCCCCAGCACGACCCCCTACACTGCCCGAACACCACTGCACTGCCCTAAACCCTGAAACACCAGCCCCAGCACGACCCCCTACACTGCCCGAACACCACTGCACTGCCCTAAACCCTGAAACACCAGCCCCAGCACGACCCCCTACACTGCCCGAACACCACTGCACTGCCCGAAACCCTGAACCACCACCCCTGCACGACCCCCTACACTGCCCGAACACCACTGCACTGCCCTAAACCCTGAAACACCACCCCCAGCACGACCCCCTACACTGCCCGAACACCACTGCACTGCCCTAAACCCTGAAACACCACCCCCTGCACGACCCCCTACACTGCCGAAAACACCACTGCACTGCCCTAAACCCTAAAGCACTCCCCCAGCACGACCCCCTACACTACCCGAACACCACTGCACTGCCCTAAACCCTAAAACACTCCCCCAAGCACGACCCCCTACACTACCAAAACACAACTGCACTGCCCTAAACCCTAAAACACTCCCCCCAGCACGACCCACTACACTACCCAAACACCAATGCACTACCCTAAACCCTAAAACACTACCCCCGCACGACCCCCTACACTACCCAAACACCAATGCACTACCCTAAACCCTAAAACACTACCCCCGCACGACCCCCTACACTACCCAAAGACCACTGCACTACCCTAAACCCTAAAACACTACCCCCGCACGACCCCCTACACTACCCAAAGACCACTGCACTACCCTAAACCCTAAAACACTACCCCCCGCACGACCCCCTACACTACCCAAAGACCACTGCACTACCCTAAACCCTAAAACACTACCCCCTACACTACACAAACACCACTGCACTACCCTAAACCCTAAAACACTAACCCCAGCACAACCCCCTACATTACCCAAACACCACTGCACTACCCTAAACCCTAAAACACTACCCCCAGCAGTACCCCTACACTACCCAAACACCACTGCACTACCCTAAACCCTAAAACATTACCCCCAGCAGTACCCCCTACACTACCCAAACACCATTGCACTACCCTAAACCCTAAAACACTACCCCCAGCAGTACCCCCTACATTACCCAAATACCACTGCACTACCCTAAACCCTAAACCACTACCCCAGCACGATCCCCTACACTACCCAAACACCACTGCACTACCCTAAACCCTAAAACACTACCCCCAGCACGACCCCCTACACTACCCAAACACCACTGCACTACCCTAAACCCTAAAACACTCCCCCCAGCACGACTCCCTACACTACCCAAACACCACTGCACTACCCTAAACCCTAAATCTACCCCCAGCACGACCCCCTACACTACCCAAACACCACTGCACTACCCTAAACCCTTAATCTACCGCCAGCATGACCCCCTACACTGTCCAAACACCACGGCACTACCCTAAACCCTAAATCTACCCTCAGCACGACCCCCTACACTACCCAAACACCACTGCACTACCCTAAACCCTAAAACACTACCCCCAGCATGACCCCCTACACTACACCAACACCACTGCACTACCCTAAACCCTAAAACACTACCCCAGCACGACCCCCTACACTACCCAAACACCACTGCACTACCCTAAACCCTAAAACACTACCCCAGCACGACCCCTACACTATACAAACACCACTGCACTACCCTAAACCCTAAATCTACCCCAAGCATGACCCCCTACACTACACAAACATCACTGCACTACCCTAAACCCTAAAACACTACCACCAGCACGACCCCCTACACTACACAAACACCACTGCACTACCCTAAACCCTAAAACACTACCCCCAGGACGACCCCCTACATTACACAAACACCACTGCACTACCCTAAACCCTAAAACACTACCCTCAGCACGACCCCCTACACTACCCAAACACCACTGCACTACCCTAAACCCTAGAAAAGTAACCACCACCCCATGCCCAATACCCCTTACCTCTCACTCCTCGTGGTTCCTCTCTCCTCGTGGTTCCTGCTTCATGTAGTCTCTGAGGGGCGGTGCACGCTGCTGTGAGGAAACGGAACAGCCTCTGTTTCCTTACAACGACGTGATCGTCTACATTTTTAGAACTCATGGTCATTTACCATACATACCTTTACAACAAAATTTGTTGTAAAGTCATGCGTGGTAAATGACCATGCGTTCTAAAAAAATGCGTAGTAATGACTTCGCAATGTACAACGCATGCGTGGTAATGCATGCGTTGTAATGGTATCGTGAAGTAAAAAGTTGCTGTAACGGCTGTTTACCGATCGAAGCTGGGCCCTGTTCTTCAGTGAGTCGTTTATTTGATAAATTAGGAGGAAGGAATGTGTTTTTTTTACCGAAAAGTGCATTCCCGGCTGTTGTATTGTGAAAGTGTCCGCGTGGCCTGGTTTCACTTCCGGTGAGAGAGTGGAAGAGTCTGTTGGATCTAAAGGGGTTCTGCTGTTGGACGGGGCCGGCGCGACACGTCATCAGAAAATACAGCTAATGGAAAGCGTTGTCCCCGAAGTGTGGAGCAGTGCCATGAGAGGTTAACGAGTGTGCGTCCCACCGCAGTATGACCGTACCGCGTGACCCATGTGCCGCCTCCAGTGTACGGAAGGCAGAAGCGGCATCCATCGCAGGTCCTCTTGAAGACCGTTGTAGCGCTAATTCTACATTTTGGAACTAGGGCATTTTAATCTTGTTGTTCCTGCCAGATACAAAGAGAAGATCCTGTGTTATTCAGTGCCCTCATTACCTTTTCTGTGGGTAGTGGTGCTTGTCACTTCGCTGCCCCACCGGTGCACACGACTGGGCTCCCCACCTCATGTGCCATCCGCAGGGCCTCTGCCCTCGGATCACTGGTTTCGGTTTCTGGAGTGGCAACATAAACAGTTGCTCCCAAAGGACTAGCCTGAACACTTAGGTGAATATCCCCTGCGCCAGCATTCCGCGGAAATTCTTTCCTAGCTCTCCCACGTCGACAACGATGTCATAATAGCACGGCTCCGCTCGCGACACAGTATGACGTCATAGGAGCCATAAGAGGACCTCGTCGGCGTGCTGACGTCAGTTCCACCCATTTTTTCCGTGCCACCGAGGTAAACAGGTGGACCAACACATTTTCACATGTATACATAGTATACTAAATATATATATATATATACACATGCATAACCAATAAAGGCATAAAGAAATAGCAACAGATCAAGCATTTCTCACTATTAAAACATAAGCATGATTAAGACATATTAAAAACATTCATGCCAAACAGTAAAAGCATCTTTTGGTAGAAACAGGTGGACAACGGGGAGGCGGGTGGGACAGTGAGGAATCCACAGGCAGATACTGTATCCACCAGGAAAAGCGTTACCGAAGGTAAGTAACTTGCTCTTCTGATGGATACTTCTGCCTGTTGATTCCTCACCTTTTGAATAGAATCCTCAAGCCGTACCTCACCCGGAGGAGGGTGTCCACCTGACTAGACCAAAAAATCTTGCAAAACAGATCGAGCAAAATGGCCATCTCTCCTAACCTCCGAATCCAATAATAATCGAATAATTTTTAGTCGAAATTATATTGAAAACAATACTTTAAAAATACTTTTATTAATACATTTAGACAAACACTTAAAGGAAAACTTTTATTTATAATTAATTTAAAGATATTTCATACTTTACAAATTACGCCGAAGTCGCGACCCCAGCGCGACTTTTCAAAATGGCTACCGGAATGCGCGCAGCCATCGTGTAGGGTGCGTGAAGGGTGCGCGACTTCTGTATAATGTTTTTTAAAAAAAAGAATGAATATAGTTTTCCTAACTAAAAATTATTCACAATTTTTTAAAATATATATATGTAGGGCCTGTAAATTTGGTACCAATTGCACATCCTATACCACTCCGTTCAGTCCTAAAGAGATACAGATCAAAGGGCATTATACTTGCCGGACAGAATACGCTGTCTATGTCCTTACTTGTACTTGTGGCCTCAATTATGTGGGAAGCACAAAGCTTCAAGTACATGCCCGCATTCTTCAACACTTGAGAGCCATTGTAAATAATGATGCTACCTATCCGGTGGCCCGTCATTTTAAAGACATGCATAACAATGATCTCCAATGTCTTTCTTATTTTGTGATTGATGCCATCCCGAAGCTACGGCGAGGTGGCAATAGAGAAAGAATGTTGAGGCAACTAGAGACCCGGTTAATACTAGAACTAGACAGCAAGGCCCCTTTTGGTCTGAACACAACCGAAGACATGTATACTTATTTGTAATCTGTGCATCAACTATGACACTTGTTCTCTATGTACTTTGCATATCATGAATTCAGTTTGGTTTTATCCCTAATATGTACATACTAATTTAGTTATTTGCATTGTACATTACATCTACCTCGTATTTACATATTTATTACATGCATGATTAGAATTTATATTATTTATTCCAGTTTATGACACCTCTATGTACATCCGCAGTTCCTAATGTGATTAAGTAGGTTACTGGCGTTGAAATAATGTTTTTAGATTTAGGCGTATTTTGCACATTAATAGCACTTTCAACTTTTTGCACTATTATGGTATTACATATAGGTAGCACCATTTAATTATCACTTTTAGGAGGTGTTTTATTGAGGTTTTATCATGGATTTTACAGAATGTTATGGATTTTTGGAATTATATAATTTCAGAATAGATGTGTTGCATTTATCCTTTTTATAATCAAATATGTGAGACACCCGTTGCATTTAAGTAGCCCTATTGCATTTATGCTGTTATAAAGGGCTTGCATGTATGTTTTAAACTTGTATTTATACAGGGATTATTTATTTATTTATTGATATACTTATATCTTTATATTTATATATTTATATAACATATGTGTCTTCTAGAGGTTTCAGTTTTTCCAATGTATATAAACTGTTCATATATGAGGATTTTTAATGCGCACTATTCGACAATATGTTTTCCTATCCCCATACTGCATATAAGTATCAAGTCTGTTTTTCATGTTAATTGATCATGTGACACGGGTTTAGCATTTTAAAAATAGTCTTTCCGCAAAGCCAGCCATATGTGAACAAGGCCGTTGTACCGGCCGAAACGCGTCATGGCAGGCAGTAGAAAGAAATAAAAAATTCTTTTTGCCACTAAGAGGAGTTCGCTCGTTCCTTTTCGCTGCACCAGGAGGTTCAGGAATGTTTGCATTCAACATATATATATATATATATACATAGAAAATAAAAAAAACATAGGATTGAGGTACATTAGACTTACAAATTTTCATTTAAAAAACCTTTGAAATTCACTGGAAAAACAATAGGTTTCAGGCACGTTATAGTTAGAAATTAGCATTTAAAAAACCATAGAAATTCACTGAAAAAACCATAGGTTTCAGGCACGTTATAGTTAGAAATTAGCATTTAAAAAACCATAGAAATTAACTGAAAAAACCATAGGTTTCAGGAACGTTATAGTTAGTTGGACATTTCACTTGTACAAAACCATAGAAATTCCGGCGTTATAGTTCAGCTAACTATAACTTGCGCCCCCGCAATGCACTGCTGATGACGTCACATATTACATCATTCATGACATGGTCAGTGACATCACTGATGACATCTCAAATGACATCACTTATGACATCACTGATGACATCATCCACGTGAAAATCTGATGCACCTCCTCACACCTGAATATAACCTTTGATACACCCACTCTAAAATACAGACTACCATTTTCGAAAAAATAGATACATCAATACCAGTTACTACATACGCACTCACTGATTCCTAGGTCTACACCCACATCCACTCATTCACCCATACAATCACTCATACATGCAGCCATTCATCAATACAACACTATCATATGCACTCATACACCTATACAGACACTCACACACCGCCTCTCATCCATGGAGTTACTCACACACCTAGTCAGTCATGCAAAGAATCAATCACACTCCCATTTACTCACCTATACAGTTATACACAGACCACCTTACTTATTCATACAGATACTAACGCATACTTACTCTCTTATATAATCACTGATACAAGTACACACTCATCCATACAGCCACTCTCACACTCACTGACTCTCACATATAGGGGCCAATTCACAGAACTAATCTGAGACAAAATCCTAAACTTACTACCTGTGGTATTCACAGAAGGCATTTAGTAGTAGTAAATTTAGGATTTTGTCTTAAGTCTGACTTAAGACAGACTTAAGACAGACTTAAGACAAACTTAAGACAAACTTAGGACAGAATTAAGACAGACTTAAGACAGACTTAAGACAGATTTAAGACAAAATCCTAATTTTGCTACTACTAAATGCCTTCTGTGAATACCAAAAGTAGTAAGTTTAGGATTTTGTCTCAGATTACTTCTGTGAATCGGGCCCATTGTCATTTATATACTCCAACTCTCACATACACTGCCTTTTACATATTTAGTTACTTGGGCATGTACCACTGAGACATCCATTCACTCACCAACACACCCATACACACACTCACCCACCCATACAGCTGTTTCCACATGCACTCGTGAACCCATACACCCAGTGAATCAACCAATCGCACATCTATGCACAGAGTCACATACCTCCCACCCACCCACACACACACTCAGTCTCCCATACAAATACTCAGGCAACCAATCAATAACCCATATAAACACTCATGTAGCTACTGACCAACCCATGCAGCAGCTTACACAACAACAGACAGACTGATACAGACATTCACACAGTTTAGTCACTAACCCATGCAGTCAGTAAGACACATTTAATCACTCACTTATACAGTCAGTCATGCACCTACTAAATCCTCCATCCAGACACTTATACACCCACTCATTCTTCAATACACCTTGGCATATATATAAAACATATTCAAACTTTAAAGAAACACACAGTCACTGGATGATGTCATCAGTGATGTCATCAGTGATGTCATTTGAGATGTCATCAGTGATGTCACTGACCATGTCATGAATGATGTAATATGTGACGTCATCAGCAGTGCATTGCGGGGCGTGAGTTATAGTTAGCTGAACTAACTATAACGGCGGAATTTCTCTGGTTTTGTACGAGTGAAATGTCCAACTAACTATAACGTCCCTGAAACCTATGGTTTTTTCAGTGAATTTCTAAGGTTTTTTAAATGCTAATTTGTTGTAAAGGCATGCGTGGTAAATGACCATGCGTTCTAAAAAAATGCGTAGTAATGACTTCGCAATGTACAACGCATGCGTGGTAATGCATGCGTTGTAATGGTATCGTGAAGTAAAAAAGTTGCTGTAACGGCTGTTTACCGATCGAAGCTGGCCCCTGTTCTTCAGTGAGTCGTTTATTTGATAAATTAGGAGGAAGGAATGTGTTTTTTTAACCGAAAAGTGCATTCCCGGCTGTTGTATTGTGAAAGTGTCCGCGTGGCCTGGTTTCACTTCCGGTGAGAGAGTGGAAGAGTCTGTTGGATCTAAAGGGGTTCTGCTGTTGGACGGGGCCGGCGCGACACGTCATCAGAAAATACAGCTAATGGAAAGCGTTGTCCCCGAAGTGTGGAGCAGTGCCATGAGAGGTTAACGAGTGTGCGTCCCACCGCAGTATGACCGTACCGCGTGACCCATGTGCCGCCTCCAGTGTACGGAAGGCAGAAGCGGCATCCATCGCAGGTCCTCTTGAAGACCGTTGTAGCGCTAATTCTACATTTTGGAACTAGGGCATTTTAACCTTGTTCCTGCCAGATACAAAGAGAAGATCCTGTGTTATTCAGTGCCCTCATTACCTTTTCTGTGGGTAGTGGTGCTTATCACTTCGCTGCCCCACCGGTGCACACGACTGGGCTCCCCACCTCATGTGCCATCCGCAGGGCCTCTGCCCTCGGATCACTGGTTTCGGTTTCTGGAGTGGCAACATAAACAGTTGCTCCCAAAGGACTAGCCTGAACACTTAGGTGAATATCCCCTGCGCCAGCATTCCGCGGAAATTCTTTCCTAGCTCTCCCACGTCGACAACGATGTCATAATAGCACGGCTCCGCTCGCGACACAGTACAAATTACGCCGAAGTCGCGACCCCAGCGCGACTTTTCAAAATGGCTACCGGAATGCGCGCAGCCATCGTGTAGGGTGCGTGAAGGGTGCGCGACTTCTGTATAATGTTTTTTAAAAAAAAGAATGAATATAGTTTTCCTAACTAAAAATTATTCACAATTTTTTAAAATATATATATGTAGGGCCTGTAAATTTGGTACCAATTGCACATCCTATACCACTCCGTTCAGTCCTAAAGAGATACAGATCAAAGGGCATTATACTTGCCGGACAGAATACGCTGTCTATGTCCTTACTTGTACTTGTGGCCTCAATTATGTGGGAAGCACAAAGCTTCAAGTACATGCCCGCATTCTTCAACACTTGAGAGCCATTGTAAATAATGATGCTACCTATCCGGTGGCCCGTCATTTTAAAGACATGCATAACAATGATCTCCAATGTCTTTCTTATTTTGTGATTGATGCCATCCCGAAGCTACGGCGAGGTGGCAATAGAGAAAGAATGTTGAGGCAACTAGAGACCCGGTTAATACTAGAACTAGACAGCAAGGCCCCTTTGGTCTGAACACAACCGAAGACATGTATACTTATTTGTAATCTGTGCATCAACTATGACACTTGTTCTCTATGTACTTTGCATATCATGAATTCAGTTTGGTTTTATCCCTAATATGTACATACTAATTTAGTTATTTGCATTGTACATTACATCTACCTCGTATTTACATATTTATTACATGCATGATTAGAATTTATATTATTTATTCCAGTTTATGACACCTCTATGTACATCCGCAGTTCCTAATGTGATTAAGTAGGTTACTGGCGTTGAAATAATGTTTTTAGATTTAGGCGTATTTTGCACATTAATAGCACTTTCAACTTTTTGCACTATTATGGTATTACATATAGGTAGCACCATTTAATTATAAAGTCATAGGAGCCATAAGAGGACCTCGTCGGCGTGCTGACGTCAGTTCCACCCATTTTTTCCGTGCCACCGAGGTAAACAGGTGGACCAACACATTTTCACATGTATACATAGTATACTAAATATATATATATATATATACAAATGCATAACCAATAAAGGCATAAAGAAATAGCAACAGATCAAGCATTTCTCACTATTAAAACATAAGCATGATTAAGACATATTAAAAACATTCATGCCAAACAGTAAAAGCATCTTTTGGTAGAAACAGGTGGACAACGGGGAGGCGGGTGGGACAGTGAGGAATCCACAGGCAGATACTGTATCCACCAGGAAAAGCGTTACCGAAGGTAAGTAACTTGCTCTTCTGATGGATACTTCTGCCTGTTGATTCCTCACCTTTGAATAGAATCCTCAAGCCGTACCTCACCCGGAGGAGGGTGTCCACCTGACTAGACCAAAAATCTTGCAAAACAGATCGAGCAAAATGGCCATCTCTCCTAACCTCCGAATCCAATAATAATCGAATAATTTTTAGTCGAAATTATATTGAAAACAATACTTTAAAAATACTTTTATTAATACATTTAGACAAACACTTAAAGGAAAACTTTTATTTATAATTAATTTAAAGATATTTCATACTTTACAAATTACGCCGAAGTCGCGACCCCAGCGCGACTTTTCAAAATGGCTACCGGAATGCGCGCAGCCATCGTGTAGGGTGCGTGAAGGGTGCGCGACTTCTGTATAGTGTTTTTTAAAAAAAGAATGAATATAGTTTTCCTAACTAAAAATTATTCACAATTTTTTAAAATATATATATGTAGGGCCTGTAAATTTGGTACCAATTGCACATCCTATACCACTCCGTTCAGTCCTAAAGAGATACAGATCAAAGGGCATTATACTTGCCGGACAGAATACGCTGTCTATGTCCTTACTTGTACTTGTGGCCTCAATTATGTGGGAAGCACAAAGCTTCAAGTACATGCCCGCATTCTTCAACACTTGAGAGCCATTGTAAATAATGATGCTACCTATCCGGTGGCCCGTCATTTTAAAGACATGCATAACAATGATCTCCAATGTCTTTCTTATTTTGTGATTGATGCCATCCCGAAGCTACGGCGAGGTGGCAATAGAGAAAGAATGTTGAGGCAACTAGAGACCCGGTTAATACTAGAACTAGACAGCAAGGCCCCTTTTGGTCTGAACACAACCGAAGACATGTATACTTATTTGTAATCTGTGCATCAACTATGACACTTGTTCTCTATGTACTTTGCATATCATGAATTCAGTTTGGTTTTATCCCTAATATGTACATACTAATTTAGTTATTTGCATTGTACATTACATCTACCTCGTATTTACATATTTATTACATGCATGATTAGAATTTATATTATTTATTCCAGTTTATGACACCTCTATGTACATCCGCAGTTCCTAATGTGATTAAGTAGGTTACTGGCGTTGAAATAATGTTTTTAGATTTAGGCGTATTTTGCACATTAATAGCACTTTCAACTTTTTGCACTATTATGGTATTACATATAGGTAGCACCATTTAATTATCACTTTTAGGAGGTGTTTTATTGAGGTTTTATCATGGATTTTACAGAATGTTATGGATTTTTGGAATTATATAATTTCAGAATAGATGTGTTGCATTTATCCTTTTTATAATCAAATATGTGAGACACCCGTTGCATTTAAGTAGCCCTATTGCATTTATGCTGTTATAAAGGGCTTGCATGTATGTTTTAAACTTGTATTTATACAGGGATTATTTATTTATTTATTGATATACTTATATCTTTATATTTATATATTTATATAACATATGTGTCTTCTAGAGGTTTCAGTTTTTCCAATGTATATAAACTGTTCATATATGAGGATTTTTAATGCACACTATTCGACAATATGTTTTCCTATCCCCATACTGCATATAAGTATCAAGTCTGTTTTTCATGTTAATTGATCATGTGACACGGGTTTAGCATTTTAAAAATAGTCTTTCCGCAAAGCCAGCCATATGTGAACAAGGCCGTTGTACCGGCCGAAACGCGTCATGGCAGGCAGTAGAGAGAAATAAAAAATTCTTTTTGCCACTAAGAGGAGTTCGCTCGTTCCTTTTCGCTGCACCAGGAGGTTCAGGAATGTTTGCATTCAACATATATATATATATATATATACATAGAAAATAAAAAAAACATAGGATTGAGGTACATTAGACTTACAAATTTTCATTTAAAAAACCTTTGAAATTCACTGGAAAAACAATAGGTTTCAGGCACGTTATAGTTAGAAATTAGCATTTAAAAAACCATAGAAATTCACTGAAAAAACCATAGGTTTCAGGCACGTTATAGTTAGAAATTAGCATTTAAAAAAACATAGAAATTAACTGAAAAAACCATAGGTTTCAGGAACGTTATAGTTAGTTGGACATTTCACTTGTACAAAACCATAGAAATTCCGGCGTTATAGTTCAGCTAACTATAACTTGCGCCCCCGCAATGCACTGCTGATGATGTCACATATTACATCATTCATGACATGGTCAGTGACATCACTGATGACATCTCAAATGACATCACTTATGACATCACTGATGACATCATCCACGTGAAAATCTGATGCACCTCCTCACACCTGAATATAACCTTTGATACACCCACTCTAAAATACAGACTACCATTTTCGAAAAAATAGATACATCAATACCAGTTACTACATACGCACTCACTGATTCCTAGGTCTACACACACATCCACTCATTCACCCATACAATCACTCATACATGCAGCCATTCATCAATACAACACTATCATATGCACTCATACACCTATACAGACACTCACACACCGCCTCTCATCCATGGAGTTACTCACACACCTAGTCAGTCATGCAAAGAATCAATCACACTCCCATTTACTCACCTATACAGTTATACACAGACCACCTTACTTATTCATACAGATACTAACGCATACTTACTCTCTTATATAATCACTGATACAAGTACACACTCATCCATACAGCCACTCTCACACTCACTGACTCTCACATATAGGGGCCAATTCACAGAACTAATCTGAGACAAAATCCTAAACTTACTACCTGTGGTATTCACAGAAGGCATTTAGTAGTAGTAAATTTAGGATTTTGTCTTAAGTTTGACTTAAGACAGACTTAAGACAGACTTAAGACAAACTTAAGACAAACTTAGGACAGACTTAAGACAGACTTAAGACAGACTTAAGACAGATTTAAGACAAAATCCTAATTTTGCTACTACTAAATGCCTTCTGTGAATACCAAAAGTAGTAAGTTTAGGATTTTGTCTCAGATTACTTCTGTGAATCGGGCCCATTGTCATTTATATACTCCAACTCTCACATACACTGCCTTTTACATATTTAGTTACTTGGGCATGTACCACTGAGACATCCATTCACTCACCAACACACCCATACACACACTCACCCACCCATACAGCTGTTTCCACATGCACTCGTGAACCCATACACTCAGTGAATCAACCAATCGCACATCTATGCACAGAGTCACATACCTCCCACCCACCACACACACACTCAGTCTCCCATACAAATACTCAGGCAACCAATCAATAACCCATATAAACACTCATGTAGCTACTGACCAACCCATGCAGCAGCTTACACAACAACAGACAGACTGATACAGACATTCACACAGTTTAGTCACTAACCCATGCAGTCAGTAAGACACATTTAATCACTCACTTATACAGTCAGTCATGCACCTACTAAATCCTCCATCCAGACACTTATACACCCACTCATTCTTCAATACACCTTGGCATATATATAAAACATATTCAAACTTTAAAGAAACACACAGTCACTGGATGATGTCATCAGTGATGTCATCAGTGATGTCATTTGAGATGTCATCAGTGATGTCACTGACCATGTCATGAATGATGTAATATGTGACGTCATCAGCAGTGCATTGCGGGGCGTGAGTTATAGTTAGCTGAACTAACTATAACGGCGGAATTTCTCTGGTTTTGTACGAGTGAAATGTCCAACTAACTATAACGTCCCTGAAACCTATGGTTTTTTCAGTGAATTTCTAAGGTTTTTTAAATGCTAATTTCTAACTATAACGTGCCTGAAACCTATGGTTTTTTCAGTGAATATATATATATATGTATTACGAAATAGTTTGGAAAACAGACTCGTCATAAGTGTTATATAAAATTGCCAGTGTTTTTTCTATGTTTATTAATCACGAGGTGACAACACTTTAACACAGCATTGTATTTAAAATGGCGAATGTAGTTTCTCACTTGACTTGTGAGCAAGGGTACTAGGTATCCGAAACGCGTCAGGTTCGAGGTTTCGTTTAATAAATAACATCTAGCCTCATATCGTTGGGTTCGTGTCTCTGTTCGCCAGGTGGATGGAAGTGCAGAGCTTTAGGAGTATTATATATATATATATATATATATATATATATATATATATATATATATACATATGTCTTCAAGATGTGGAATTAAGAATATAAATGCATACCGACGATATTGAGGCCACTCGATATTCTTTCCATGATATTCCAGAATGCAATCAAACTGTTTAGTGCCCAAGGTCATGAAGTTACGATGGTTACCCGAGGTCATGCAGTAACGATGATTACCCGAGGTCATGCAGTAACAATGGTTACCCAAAGTCAAGCAGCAACGATGGTTACCAGAGGTCATGCAGTACCAAGAATTATCCAAGGTCATGCAACAATGATGGTTACACAAGGTCATGCAGTACTGATGGTTACCCGAGGTCATGCAGTACCATGGTTACCCGAGGTCATGCAGTTCTGCTGGTTACCCGAGGTCATGCAGTAACTATGATTACCTGAGGTCATGCAGTACCAATGGTTACCCGAGGTCATGTAGAACTGATGGTTACCCAAGGACATGCAGTGCCAATGGTTACCCAACATCATGCAGTAACGATGATTACCCAAGGTCATGCAGTGCAGATTGTTACCCGAGGTCATGCATTACCAATGGTTACACGAGGTCATGCAGTACCAATGGTTACCTGAAGTCATCAGTACCAATGGTTACCTGAAATCATCCGTACCAATGGTTACCTGAGGTCATGCAGTAATGATGGTTACACTAAGTCATGCAGTAACTATGATTACCCGAGGTCATGCAGTACCATGGTTACCCGAGGTCAAGCAGTACCGCTGGTTACCCGAGGTCATGCAGTAACTATGATTACCCGAGGTCAAAAGGTACCAATGGTTACCCTAGGTCATGCAGTACCAATGGTTACGTGAGGTCATGCAGTACCAATAGTTACCCGAGGTCATGCAGTACCGATGGTTACTCATGGTCATACATTAACAATGATTACCCGAGGACATGCAGTACTGATGGTTACCCGAGGTCATGCAGTACCGATGGTTAGCCGAGGTCATGCAGTAACAATGGTTACCCAAGGTCATGGAGTATCAATGCAGTTCTTCCTTATCCTCTCCTGCCTGAACCCTTCATCACAAGTGGGAGTGATCATTGACTCATGCAAGTATGGGAAAGTGGAAGGTGATGAGAGAGAGAAAGAGAGAACAGTTCCACTGACTTTGTTACTTAAGTGTGTTTTTGTCGCTTGAAAGACAGATTTGTCACATGATGGATCTTTCAGGGGTACTAAAGCTAGATCAAAACAAGACAGTGATTAAATCTCTAGTTTAGAAAGTTTGATTTAGATCAGCAGCACTTGTGCACACTTAGCTTTGAGTCAGGACTTTGAGTGGAAGGCATTGGGGCCATTCTCTCAATGGTAATAGGTAACACAAGATAAATTCACTATGTGAGCGAATCCTGTAAAAGTAGAAGAAAACACAAGAGTAAAAAACAATGATTAGCATCTTTACTTAAAAAGCACTTTACCAGGGGCCCCTTAAATGGTGGGGGCCCTGATCAATCGCCAACTTTGACGATGCCTTAAAACGTGTCTGCGGAGGGAGGTTGCCAAGTATGTGCAAGCATGATACTTGTTTGAATGTAGAAACATTATCTTTCCTTTTTTGTATTGCTGGACATGAAGAAACACTTGATGATAACTGCAGCCCTGGAGAGCTGGTACCAGGTAATAAGCAGAACTGATAATGCAGCGCTGTTGCAGACAGAGAGCAGCTGATGCCAGAAAATGCTTCTGGTTCTTCAAAGGTCCTTTAACATGAACACTGCATGCCACAATTGGTGTGTCTTTAAAAGCCAGATACGTCCAACAGGACTGACAACTCACAAAAGATCTATGGGGAATTGCCACAAATTTAGCACTATCTCCCAGGAACTTCCAGGAATCCTGTGTGAACATTGAAACTTATGACAATTATGTTTGCGGTTCTGCACCACTACATCTTTGAAGAACCAAGAGAGGTCTAAAAACTCTCAAATCCTATCACCTAGTTTCACCCAGAGGCTGTTAATGAAGATTCCATAGAAAAGAGGTGTCAAAGCAAGGGTTGGGAGGTTGAGGTGGTTGCAAGAGTTATGGTCTTGGCAACTGCTGTAGCAGAGATAGGTGGTTAATCTGATGGACCAGGCTCATGACAATGACCAACAGTTTCTCACCAACCTATTTTCTAAGTTCAAGTCTTTCAAAACATAGTAAAATGAATTTTTTGTTACTCTTTACACCTTACCGCCAAGACAGCCATAGGTAATGCATGTCTCGACCCTGAAAATTGCTTGATTGTCTTGCAGACCATTTCTCCACCACACTTCAGGAGTTGTCCCTCCGAAATAATCTAGGTAACCACACACTCATACTCTTCACTATTCCAATTTTCTATTCTTTCATCAGAATTTACGGGAATATGCATGTAAGATGCATTATCATAGTACTCCTGCAAACTATATTGCCATCTTGTAATTCTCCTGGTGGTACACCTGGCAACATCATTGCTAAGACGACCTACTAACAGTTTACAATTCATTGACAGTCTAAACCCTGCGCCCCAGAAAAATGCTCTAAAACAGTGTACATCCCACTACCAGTGTGAAACATCCTGCAAATCACTGATCACCAGGTTTCTGTACCTCTCAATGCCCTAGAAGCAAAGGGCACAACCCAGTCCATACCCACTCGAATCCACCATGAAGATGAATTCTCCATGATGATGCTTCTATTATGAGTGTGAAACACACTTAACCGTTTGGCCTTGATAATATCAGCCCTCAGTTGTTCAAAAGCTAACTCACTCCTCACTTTTCACTCAAATTAAAACCCTCATTCTTCTTAAATAAAAACACCAGTGGTGGCAAAATAATGCACAACTCAGTAATACAGTTTGGCAACTCTAGGTACGTATCTCAATTGATCCTTGTGTTCATCCAACTGGGGCTTTTTAATACCTTCCTTTTGGTTCTACCCATCTGTGGAGAAATTATGTCTCAAATAGTCCACTTCTTCCCTCTCAGTGTCTTTCCACCATACATAATATTTGGAGTACCTTCCTCAGAGTCACATCACGTGACCATGTGCACAAGATGTGATCTTGAGCAAAGGCTATACCTCTAATTCCCTTAATTAGATTATTCATCTCTTTAAAAAACACAGCAGATGCTGATGGTAAGAAAAATGGTATTAACTTAAAATGGCAGGCATCCTTTAGTGTTATACCCAATGTCAGGTGTTGTGAATGCTTCTGAAGTTTGCTCTGATGGTACACCACAGACATTCACAGCATTGTAAACACCTTAGCACCCTTCAATGCCATCCAGCATTTCTGTCATGTTTTGGGAGCGCATGGCAGTCCATCCAGATACTGTTGTTTAGGTTATGCAAGTCCACACACATTCTCAGCATGCCATTGGCCTTGCACACCAGAACAACGGGCACCAGCCACTCTAAACGTTCAATCTCCCCATTAATTCCTAACTTACATAACTTGTCAAACTCCTTCATGAGTTCTCCCATCAGCCCAAATGGAACCATCCAGTCCTTGTGAACATGCATGCATTTTTCTTTAACATAATCTTGTGCTGGAGCTATTTTCGTTTTTACAGTTTTCCATTGAAAACAACCAGGGACAGATTGGTCCCATTAAATCCCCCCTTTCCCTTTTTCTTTGTGTGTGTGTATAGGTTGGGTAGGGAGACTGAAGGGAAAGGAAGAGAATCTCTCGCCCCCATCCGAAAGGGATATTGTGTTTTGAACGTTTTTCTCCCACCATGGAGCTATTGCCATCTTTGGTACTTTTTTCATCATCAATACCACTGCCATTAGATACCTTCCTCAGTACATTAGTACACAATACTTAATGAGGATGATTGGGATCCTGGATTATACAGTTACCTTTGTGCTCACTCCATCTCTGAAGACAAGATGAATCTTTGACAAAATAAACTGATCATCAGTTTCATTACGCTTCTATATTAGCATAGCCTCAAATTCACCCACCGCATTTATCTTTTCCCTCCATATATGAAAAATATAAGCTTTGATTCTCTTTAATGGTCACCTAGAAATTTTTAAAAGTCTGACATTACTTATTGTGCAACACCATTGATCAAATTACAATAAGGTGCCATATTCTTGCCTCTTGCCATCTTTAGGACCCTGTCCAACATTCCATTCTACAGACAAGACATACTTTATTTATATATTTGTTTTATTTAATTTATATAGCGCACCTCTCTTCCCCGAAATGCTAGCCCGGCGCTAGGGCTGAAGTGCAAAATGTAGTGGGTAGCAGGGTTGGTTTATATTGAGGTAAAAGACGGACTACTTTTCATACTGAAAAGTTGTTAGCCTCCTGTGGAACACCTCCTCCTCTTCTAGAATAGCAGTTTTTCTGCATTAAAACAATGCATTTATCCTTCTTCTCCCTGTTTGCCCCAACCTACAGACACAAGAAAGTGTTCTCTGTCTACATTTGAAACATGATAGCAGCCATGCTTGACTAAATGTGGCATTAGCCAAAAGTTGATAACTACCATGCCAAAGCACTCTTCTATTGTCACTATTCTATTTTTTTCTTCATTCTTAGTACTCCTGTGATGCATCTTCATAAGAATTGTACTTTCACTAAATTTGTCACTGCAAACTGGTTTCCACTGCTAATCCCTTCAACTGCTACATTCTCCATGCCTCTAGCAATTCCACAGCTTCGTCAAAGTTTATAGTTGTAAATAGCAGCCTCTGATAAACCTTTGTATTGAACTCTTCTGTTAGTTCCTTGAGTATAACTCTTTAAATTATCTGTCATTGCGTGTGGCAGCTATGGACCTTAAACCTACCAGGTATTCCTCCGCCAGTTCTACTTGCATTTGCAATAGTTATGTCTTTCCTATACACCATTCATGTGCAGGTTGATTCTTTTGTCAAACATGATTACCACTGTAGCACTGTGGAGGGGTGAATGACATATTTGTTAATCACACCTCCATCACCTTATGTTTTAGATACTCCATATGAGAAATTCGGTTTTTAGTTGAGTGGAGTTTGAGCCTGTGGGGTTTGAGCCCTTCTCAAGCAAAAGCCACATTCCTAGTAATTGTGAATCTCAAAAAGTCACTAAATGAACCTGTGCTCAACCCTCTGGTATCTTGGCATCAAAGCAGTCAGCCTTAACTTAGAAGCTCTGTGTTAAGTAATTATGCAACTATAATACATGTGAAAACACCAACACAAGACAAATCCCACACCAATTTAGAAAAATAGAGTAAAATGTAATTATTTGACATAAAACAAAAAACAGTCCAATCAGTAGAACCGGAGTTATGAATTTTTTAAGTTTTTAGTGAAATCTAGTGCCTAAAAGATCAAAACATTATCTGCTGACATCTAGCCGCGTGAGACCAGGCAAAGTTGAAAGGTGGTCGATCACATTGGAGCCCGGTTCAGATACAAGAAGTGGATAGGGACCGGTCTCGGCTTACCTTCAAACATAGAGGGAATTTTGAAGAAAAATGTCTGAGAAGGTAAAGTTTAGTGGGGCAAGGCAACCAGTGGTGTCCGAGAAGGAGGCGTCATCATCAGGGAGCCACTGAACAAAGGTGCATCGTAGAAAACTGGAATATCGGAGAGCCATTGCTACTTATAAAGCAGGTATTAAGCAGGCACAGACCTCCTACTTTGAGGAAAAAATTCTGTCGGCTGGAAATTCCCCTAGAGAAACCTTCACTATTATAAAGAACCTCCTCAAAACTCCTGACTCATTTGGGCCCCCTGATATTTCCGGGCAACGCTGTAATAAACAAGCAGATTTTTTTACCACTAAAATAGAGAACATTCTTAAGTGCCTACCTCAAATTGGTGATAAATATGAATTACTAGTTGAGGACACAGACCAAGGTGCCCTGGTAACCAGACCTTTGCTGGAAACCTTTCCACCACTAACCCAGCAAACTCTTTTGACTTTGCTATCCTCGGTGAAAAGTGGGTCTCCTAGGAATCCGGCGCCTATGAACGTTTTGGTAAGGGTTGCCCCGATAATTGCCCCGTCATCACAGATGCAATTAATGCATCATTAAGCACAGGAATAGTTCCCCGTAATTGGAAAAGGGCCATGGTAAAGACACTTTTGAAAAAACCCAACCTGGACCCTGGGGACTTGGGTAACTACCGCCCTATTTCCTTGCTTCCCAGGATGGCCAAGCTCGCTGAAAAGTATGTAAATTTTACCCTCTCCAATTTTATTGAATCCAACAACTTGCTCCACCCCTCCCAAATGGGATTTCGACCTCGACAGGGCACGGAAACTGCCTTGTTAGTAGTAGTTGAAGAAAGTAGAAAGATTCTGGACTCAGGAGGGGCATTCGTCATCATACTCCTTGATTTGAGCGCAGCATTTGACACAGTGAATCACCGTATTCTGATTCACCGTCTTAGGAAGTCGGGAGTCACTGACACCGCACTGCAGTGGCTGCGCTCCTTCCTGGAAGATCGTTCCTTCCAGATATTTGAAGATGCGATGACCTCCAGATCGATGCCTCTGCATTGTGGAGTGCCTCAGGGATCCTCGCTGAGCCCGACTCTATTTAATGTGTATTTGGCCCCATTGGCGGCTATTGTAGCCCCCTTTGGAATCCATATGGTGACCTACGCCGACGACACCCAGTTGGTCGTTGCGCTTAATCAAGCCAAGCAGTTATTTCAAGATCTCCACTCATGCCTGGATGAAGTCTCTAAGTGGATGGGGGCGTCCCACCTTAAACTCAATGGAGACAAGACAGAGATCATGATTCTGGGTAATCCCTCCAATGTCTCATTGAGTACTATGTGGCCAGCATGTATGGGATCAGTCCCAACTCCTAAGAGCGAGATAAAGAGCCTGGGCATCTGGCTAGACCAGAACTTGACTTTTAAGGTACAAGCCAGGAAGACGGTGGCAACTTGTTATGGTTTACTTAGAATGGCCCGCAAAGTGCTTCCTCTTCTCCCTCCCCAAGCTAAAAAAATATTAGTCCAATTCTTGATATTGTCAAGGATAGACTACGGAAATGCACTCTACTTAGGGGCCCCACTGGCAGTAATTATGAAACTGCAAACGGTCCAAAACTGCGCGGCCAGACTATTATTTGGAATACCCAATCGCCTCTCTGCAAAACCGGCCCTACGTGCCCTTCACTGGCTTCCAGTGAAGGAAAGAATCAGCTTTAAGGCCCTTTGTATTGTCCACAAGTCTCTGCAAGGGAACAGGTCTACCTTAATTGCGACAATGTTTCGCCGCTATAAGGCTACCAGGGAACTGCGTTCGGATGAACTCCACTTGGTGGAGGTCCCAAGGATCAAGAGGGCGAGAAGTGGCGGCCGCCTTTTTTCACTCAATGCGGTCAAACTTTGGAATGCACTACCACTCCATCTACGCAGGGAACCCAGCCACCCTTCCTTTCGAAGGCAACTAAAAACTCTGCTGTTCCCCTGAGTGTTTCTGTTAGTAGTCACAGGTCTAGTCCAGCGCTGGGAGGCCTCCGGGTAGCCATGCGCTATATAAATGCCCTTTTCATTTCATTCATTTCATTTCTATGTTTCGACTTTGTCACTTTTTTGGAAGTCAATATTCTCCAGCAGGTCAAAGCTGCAGGATGTGTCTTTTGAGAGTTCAAGGAGGCCAGGTACCCTTCCAGAGAGGAGCCATTGAACAGGATTTGCTGTGAAGAAGAAGAACGTAGAATGAGCTACTGCAAAATCAGACCGACCGGCGATGCACCTTGGGTGGATTGGCAGGCAGGTAGGCCCTGGTCTCCTCTCAGTTTTTAGATCACTTTTTGGCAGTAAATATTCTAAGTTCCATGTTTTTGGCTGGCTGGGCACACATCCAAGGGTTCAGGACTGGGAGGGCATCACTCGGCGGGTCAGGACTCACGTCAGTCTGAATCAAGGTGCACTTTGACGGTTGTTGGAGATTTGAGTTTCTCTGTATCTCTGAACAGGTGGCCAGCTAACTAGTCTTTGGAGTTACTCTGGTAGTCCTGGGTTCAAGCAGCAAGGCAGGCATCAAGCAGTAGAGCAGTCCTCTGAGGGTACAAGGCACGCTTCATGCATCAGGCTAGTCGTCTTGTTGGAGCATGGCTGTCCTCTGAGTACAAAGCACGTCTCAAGGAACAGGGCTGTCTTCTGAAATACAAGGCAGACCTTCTGAGTGTCCTTCATAGGTCCATTGAGGCTAGTTTTGAAGTGGAAGAAACTTCTGGAGTTTTCCCCACCACATGCTTCTGGAATTTCCTTCCTCCCTTGCTAGGCTCCAAGATGTCTGGAGTAACAAAAGACTAGTGTGAAGTTCTTTGTGAGTTTAAGTGGGCAGCAAACAGCTCCACCTCTCCCACCCTGGCGAGATGGCCCATCCTGCCAAATCCTAGCCCCCCCTTTGTTACACCATCTGGAAGGAATACACAAGGGTCAACTGCCACTCACACCTAGTCATTTGACCCAGGACACAGGCTACAGGGATCAAATGGTTAGGACAAGATATGTCAACTTTCTAAAACTTGAATTTTCAGAATTGTGACTTAAAATCCAACTTTACAAGAGAATTTTAAATTATAATTTTTCAGAGACCAAACACGATTTTTCAGGTTCCTGTTCCCGAAACAGAAGTTATTACTTATTAAACTTATTAAGGTAACCCAATGTTATCCTATTGGAGAGGAAGGCCTCTCCGCAGTGAAAATTTAATTTGGATGTTTTTCACTACTAAGACATGTAAAGCTTGAAAGTACATGTCCAACTTTATAAATACACTCACTTGTCCTATGGGCTGTTTAGGGCCTACGTTTCAGGTAACTTATGTGTATTAAAAAGGGAGGTTTATGCCTGGCAAGAGGTTTATTTCACCAGGTTGAAATGGCAGTTTAAACTGCATACAGGCTGCTTTATGGTGCTATTTAAGTAGGTTGTGCAATAAGTGCTGCAGGCCATCTGGTAGCATTTAATTTACAGGCCCTTGGTACATGCTGTTCCATTTTACCCGTGACATATAAGTCAATTAAATGTACCAATAGGGTATAAGTCAATTTTACCATGTTTTAGGGACTGAGCACAAGCCCTTTAGCACTGCTTAGTCCTGAAGTGAACAAAAACAAATTCCAGCAAAACAAGAGGAGAGAAGGCAGAGAGTTTGGGGGAAGACCATGCTACGGCTGACAAATCTAATACTTCCTTGGTAGGAAAGTGTGTATGTTCCTGCCTTTGGAACCTAAACTATGGCCTGCACTAAACACCTCCACACACTTTAAAATACCAATCAGCAACTTCTGCATCAAAGGTGGCAGCCACAGTTTGCACCACATTAAACTACACCACTGCTTTACAAGATGCCTTGTACATATGCGTAATGCGAAGTGCAGAGTCACATCTCCTGCATAATACTAAGATGACTTGCATTTACCTTGCTGAAAAAAAAGAGGAATTCAATGCCTGATCTGCATGTCAGGGGAGTAATTTCCCAGTGTCTTCTTCTTTGCTCTTTGGTCGCTGGCAGCTTTCAAATATTTTTGACAGACTTCCTATAAAACCCATCAGCAGTATTACCAATGCAGAGCATATCTCTGTAGAAGACAGAACCAGGGAAAATGTAAGTGAATGCGGCCAGTAGGTAGTAGGACAAGTGGACAGCTTGGTATGGTGCATAACAGCTCATCACCACTAAAAAGATAGCTCCTCAGTCAAGAAAGGACAGTTGGCTGCACACAGCTCCCAGGTGGCAGCAACTGCAAACCTTGTACCCTCGCTATAGAACCCTTGCATAAAAAACAGAACTCCTCGAGTGCAATCCATATAAAGGAAGAACCCAACATATGTCCGCTCTCACCTACATACTTGTGTAAATATGTACACCATATAAAGATACTTTAAGTTTAGCACACTGTTTAGGTTTGACGATTCATAAATCCCTGCCATGATCTTAACCCTATGTAGCCTCTTGACAAATATACATATCTAGTCTTGAATGGTAAGTAAAGCATTCAAGACTGATAATTTTTCAGTAAATGCAAATATACATGCTATCACACTCTTTTCTTTTATATACCACATTTGATTGTATTTTGGTTGTTTCATACAAGAGGTTCCATCACTGAGTGTAAGACAGGCAAGAGTGTAACATAGGTGCTTCTCTTCGATGTCCCTTAGGCTTCCGTCCTTAGCCCCTCACCTAGATTTCCCTGCCTGCTATGAGCATCTCGGTCCCACTGGATCTGAACAAGTGCAGTTATCAAGACATGTGAGGATTTCCATGTCTAGTGTCTTGGCTTGTGATTCTCCTGATGTGATAGTAATGCCCTGATAATCTGCCCATCTTTTCTAGATTTTTACATATGTTTGGGGGCACCCCCTGGCCTTGTATAGTGGTTTCTCTCGACTCATTCACCAGTCGTGTCCCCTGCACCATTCCTCAATTTAGGGAGCATCACTGTCCATCCATCAGTGAGCTTTATCTCTCTTAGTCACCATCAATCCTAGTCTGAGCAATGTCAGTGTGCGCTGACCTTTGTCAAGGTCTGTGGCGATATTTAGAAGGATCAGCATCGGGTTCTGAGGCACATTATATCTCAGAGCTCTCCTCAGCCAATAAAGTGCCCAGTCCCATCTTAACACAGCCCCATACATTGTGTAGTACTCCGCCCTCTTGTGTTCTACAATAAAAGCAGTTAGGGGAGGCAGTCGCTTCCATTTTCCATGGTTTGTGTCTTGTATGTATTTCAGCTGAATGATGAGGAATCGTGTCTCGATTGCAGAATGTCACAGCGAGGCTCACACCTGTCCTCTGCCCATTCTTCATCCGTAACGCCCTAGGTTCCCATGTGAAGTGGAGTAGAGTGAATGTGTAGGGCATGTGATGTATGAGTGAGACACAGACCTGCATTATTTTATGTTCCCACAGTTCCCCTCAGTAATTTTGCTTCTAGGGGATTATACTCCAAGAGGACCTCAAGGCTCAAAATACAGGGCATCAGAGCATGCTGTAGTTGTAGGTAACGTAAGAGTTGAGTAAGATGTTGGTTGCACTCGACTTGTAGGTTCTGATATAATTTAAGTATTGTGCCCACTATCACATCCCCTAAGGTGAAGATGCCTATTGTGTCCCATTCTTGGAATCCTGCCAGCTCTACCTTCCAAAGCAGAGTTTGTTCTGTGAGCCTCCCTGCCCATCCTATGTCCTTCATAGAAGCCCTCCATCTGGATCACCACCCTGGTTGCCTGGGGAACTTCAATTGTGTCCTTACCCGTAGAGGAGGTTTGAATGGGGGGTCTCATTTTTCAAATGCATATGGCGGGCCCTCTTGGGTGTCGTTCAACCACTCGTTGACTATTACCGGTTGTGAGGATTTATAGTTTGACTAGATATCGACTGCTGCAATGCCTCCATCATACAACCTTTTCAATCAATCAAGCATTTGTAAAGCACAGCACTGTCACCCTTAGGGGTATCTGGGGACAGTCTTTAAAGCATTTATTGAGGGAGATACAAGGGAAGCCTTGGTTCTACAGGAAGCTGCGAAGCTCAGAATATATTGTGTGGAAAAAGGAATGGGGTAGGTTATCTGGGTAGTTTTGCAGTTGGTATAGAAAACGGGTAGGGAGTCCATTTTGAAGATGGCTGATCAACCCATTGAGGACAGGGTAAAGACCTGACCACGTCCTAATATCTGCCTTTAGTGTGCCCATTAGTGGTTGGATGTTAGTTTCTTATGCCGTGGAGGCAGCTGGGGCACCGTATACTCCTAGGTATTTGAAGCTGTGCATGACAACCTGAGATTGGATGCCCATCCCAGTCCTTGGGGGTAGAAAGAAAGTGGATAAAATGAGGACTTAGCCAGATTAATGTGGACGCCGGATGTCTAGCCAAAGAGGAGGATTTGGAGTGTCTGCGACCAGAGCTTTCTGGGTCTGTCAAAAGGATCAGGACATCATCCACATATAGCAATATCCTGTTTGAGACTCCGCCCCCCAACTCATACCTCCTTGTCTGAGCATCCATGTAGAGCCACAAACCCAGCGATTCCATGGCGATAGACAACTAGAGTGGGGACATTGTGCAACCATGTCTTGTGCTGTGACAAACTGCAAATTGTTCCAATATTTCGGATAGTATTGCAGTCCCAGTCAGTCACATTTGTATATAAAATCTGAACATGAGTAAAAAATGTGTGCCCAAAGTTTAGGGGACAGGCCATCTCACTGAGTCAAATTTTTTATCGATATCAGTGAGCAGTGTTCCTGCTGGCCATTTCAGTTTGTCTGCCAGGGCTAGGGGCAGTATAGAGCTTCCTGATGTTATCTGAGCAGCTTGTTTGCGCATGAATACCACTTGGTTGTGTTAGGCCAGTGAGTAAACTACAAGGAGAAATCAATATGCCAGTGCTTTGGCAAAATGTTTTACCTCTGTGTTTAGGAGGGGGATGGGGCGGTATGAGGAACATCTTTCCAGCAGACACCTCAGTTTCAAAATTACTACGATCTCCCAAAATTGAGGTAAATGCAACGCCTCCACTGATTCCTTCATGACCACAACTAGGGGGTCACTCAATTTCTTCCATGACCATTTTAAAGATTTCTCCTGGGAACCCATTAAGACCACGTGATTTCTCAGACATCAACTGGCTCAAGCCTGCCGAGAGTTCCCCGTTCATGAGATCCTCCTCTAAGGGGGATATTACAAGGAAGTGGCGGAGCACGGCGTTAGCCTCCTTGGCTTCTTCTGAAATGCACTTTCACTTCTAAAATGCAAGGCTGCACCATATTTACAAGAATGTGGTGCAGCCTTGCGTTTCCACCTGAGCTGGTGCTAAGTTATCAACTTAGCACCAACGCAGGCACCCTTGCACCATAGTGCAAGGGTGTCTGCATGCAGGGGAGGATTGTTTATGTGTAGAAAGGTGTCCCTCCCTGCACATAAACAATCCTAAAATGCCATTCTGTCACTTTCATGTGTGCTGCTTCATGCAGCACACAAGAAAGTGACAAAATTGCATTTTTTTTAAAGGTTTGTTTATGTACAGGAAGGGACACCTTCCTACACATAAACAATCCTCCCCTGCTCCTGTCAAGCTTTGGGGATCCAATAAGGCCTCTGCTCGGGAGTCTTTGTCCAATTCCATTGCCCATTAGGCCCCAACTGGGGGGGCCTTCATCCTTCTCCAGCCCCCCGGGCCAAACTCAGCCCCCTCCTTATGTTCAATCACTAAAGCAGGATTCATAAAGCATGGCTTGTCACCCGTGAGGGTATCCAGGATCTTGTTGTAGGTCTCAGTCGAAGAGCCAGGTCTTTAGCCCCTTCCTGAAGTCCGTCACTGAGTGCAAGGTGCGGAGGTGAAGGGGGGGGGGGTGTTCCAAGCTTTGGCAGCGAGATGGGAGAAGGAGCATCCTCTGGTGCAGCGTATGTCCAGGATCTGTGTAAAGCGAGGTTTGCGGAGTGGAGGTTCCTGGGGGGGTCGGTGGAAGTGCAGACGGTGATTCATGTAGGGGGGCCTTGGTCATGAAGGGCTTGTAGGCGTGTGTCTGGAGCTTGAACTGGTATCTCTTATAGACTGGGAGCCAATGGAGGTCCTTCAAGTGCTTGGTGATGTAGGTTTTCTTGGGCAGGCTGAGAATTAGTCTGGCGGCTATGTTCTGGATCATCTAGAGTCTTTGCATGAGTTTGGTGGTGGTGCCTGCATAGAGTGAAATTTGTTGACATTTAAGGCTCCCCATATGGTTGCACTCCAGTGTGTGGATGACCAACAGTGAGCAGGTAGTGCCTGCGCTCCACTCTGCTGCAGCTCCACCTCTCTGCTGTGGTGAGCTGCTTCAGAAGTGCACCTCCATCTGTCACAGCCCCCACTTTGCACAGCAGGGTGCGATCCACCTGCCAGGGTCCTATCAGCACTGGGCCACGTTTGCAACGCACATCAGCTGCCCACTTTCAGGCTCTCACCGGCACTGCCTCTGTAGGTATGCCAGGATGCTGTATTCTTGGCCTTATTGTTGTTGCTTCCTTTTGCCTGGCTCGAGGTGCCCCCAGCCATCCCCACATTGCTCGATCTCGTTACCAGCAGATGAGCAATGCCAAGGAGCAGCCGGCTGTGGGTTTTATATCGTTAAATAGATAGGATGGTGCAGGATTGGAGATGGGTGGTTGTGAACTACTCTAGTTTCTGCCCAGCCATCTTAGGCAGCTAAGTCACACTGCCCCAATGCTATCACAAGCTTAATAAAGCAAAAACAATGGATTTAGGCCCAGATCTCTGTACTGGGGTGAATGTATGACATTGTTCTGCATTCTGTCCATCAATTGTTTTTTCTGCATTTGTCACCCCGAGTGGGACGGGTATGCCCAGATGTGGGTCCTGTGCTCTCCATGCCACTGGAGTCAAGCTATCCTGGCTGAGGAGGGCTGAAAGCCCGAAACCGGTCTTAGGATGCTTGATTCCAGTCCAGGGAGGACCTGGCCTGGCAGTTCGGGCTGGACTGTTCCCATTGGGCGCAGGGTCAAGACTGATTTGCATATGGCTGGGTCCAAACTGGAATGGCATGGTGAGCAAAAAAACGATGGATTTAGGCCCAGATCTCTGTACTGGGGTGAATGTATGACATTGTTCTGCATTCTGTCCATCAATTGTTTTTTTTTTGCATTTGTCACCCTGAGTGGGATGGGTATGCCCAGACGTGGGTCCTGTGCTCTCCATGTCACTGGAGTCAAGCTATCCTGGCTGATGAGGGCTGAAAGCCCGAAACCGGTCTTAGGATGCTTGTTTCCAGTCCAGGGAGGACCTGCCCTAGCAGTTCAGGCAGGACTGTTCCCATTGGGCGCAGGGTCAAGACTGATTTGCATATGGCTGGGTCAAAACTGGAATGGCATGGTGAGCAAAAAAACGATGGATTTAGGCCCAGATCTCTGTACTGGGGTGAATGTATGACATTGTTCTGCATTCTGTCCATAAATTGTTTTTTTTTTGCATTTGTCACACTGAGTGGGACGGGTATGCCCAGACGTCGGTCCTGTGCTCTCCATGCCACTGGAGTCAAGCTATCCTGGCTGATGAGGGCTGAAAGCCCGAAACCAGTCTTAGGATGCTTGTTTCCAGTCCAGGGAGGACCTGGCCTGGCAGTTCAGGCTGGACTGTTCCCATTGGGCGCAGGGTCAGGACTGATTTGCATATGGCTGGGTCCAAACTGTATTGGCACGGTGAGCAAAAAAACGATAGATTTAGGCCCAGATCTCTGTACTGGGGTGAATGTATGACATTGTTCTGCATTCTGTCCATCAATTGTTTTTTTTTTTGCATTTATCACAAGCTTAATGACTTTTGTTTCTTACCTCCTACCCCCCGTAATCTGTGATTGTTACTAATAAAACTCTCTCTCTTCATCCTTCGCTTTCTCCTTTCCTTAGTCACTAGTACTGACGTTCTCTCTGTTCCTTCCTCAGGTTCCCCGCTCTGTCTGCAGTGAGAGTTGTCCCACCGGATACAGAAAGGCTGCCAGAGATGGGGAGCCCGTGTGCTGTTTTGACTGTGTCCCATGTGCACAAGGAGAAATCAGCAATGTCACAGGTGGGCTTGGATTTTGAATGACTCCAGCTTCATACAACATATTATTTTCCCACACCCTTGTTGTTATATGTTAATTGTATAAGCTGCATCTTTGTTTTTGCCTCTTAGCGATTGTGGGTTCTTGAAGAGAGCACAGTGCACTAGGAGCAAGTGTTAAAATGTATCTGCAAAGCCCTTACATGACCTTGACTGAGAGCTGCAGTGGCTATTTTCTTGCTTGGTCCTCTTGTGCGTATGTTGCAGAGGACCACACATTGATGCCCATTATAGCTAGACTGCTAGGATAAGTGTTCTTGGTTATAGAGGCATTCCAGTGTTGTATCTGTTCTTCTTTTAATTTATGAAAAGTTTGCATAATAGAGATACACATGGGAAGCTGGCATTTCCAGCCACTGTGCATCTTCTAAAGGTGCCACGGAAAAATGGATAACATCTGTGTCCTGTGCTTCGATTGGACTCGATGTAGTGACAACAATCACCATGTGCTCAATGACCCACTTACCATTGTGCATCTTACATCTTACTTGAAATGTAATTATAGTTTTATAAGTTTAAAGTTGTTGCATGAATTCAATCATAATTTCAACACTCTGTGAGTTATTTACTAAGCTGTTGGATGGACACGAGGGCGGCTCTGGACACTTGGGCGCTGCACCTTCAGGATGTTGTAATGGGAATAAACTGATGCAATGTTTTGCGTCACCTTACACAGATTTGCATTGCTTTGCACAATGTGCAAACCTTAATACATAACCTCTATAGATCTCTAATTGATGTCCATAAAGTTCTCTTGGAAAGTTTGTCCTAACATTAGCTTCAGGAGACTTTCCAAGAGTTGGTGGTTTGGAGGAGGATTACCTGGGTGTGCATAACTTAGAGGTCAATGATTTTGTTTTATATTGACCAAGCTACAGAGCTCCCGCGCAGACCAGAGGGACTCTGCCACATTCCTCTGACTTCCAAGTGACCCGACTGTTGGCCTCCAGCGGCTAGAGCACATGCACATGAAGTTGTAGGTTGGTCCTGTAATTACATCATTATGAAGTTTGACATAATATGTAGGCTTCTCCAGAGTTTTGGGATTTGAAATTGCCACACTGGGGTAGAAGGAGTTTTCCATACCAGGTACAACAGCGACTTAGGGTGGCTTGAACACTCACCAATGATGTTGTGGTTGGTCATAAGTGACAGGCCTGAAGATAAGTCTAAGTCAGAGACCGCCTAAATTTGGTACTGAATTTGTAATAATCACATTCTCCAGTATGCCAAGTTGATGAAGAATGCCTTTTCCCACTTCAGTTATGTTACATAAAATCCCATGCAAGCCTGCCACATGTAAAAACAAATCCAAATATACTCCAATGATTCCTTTACAAAATCACACTTCGCTGTTTTTTTGTGATCTGATTCTTACACCATCTTGAAGTACTTCTCAAATATTCTCTTTATGTTTCTTCAGCGAAGAAGAACATATCAATGTGTTATTCAAATGGAAGACACCTTACTGGTTCAAATGATCAGGAAACGAAGTGACTGCATCAAATAGAGCTGGAGATTGGTGGCACGTGACCCAGCAGGGGAAAGACCACGCCTCTAGCAGCAATGGCTCTGGCTGAAGAAAATGGCGGCTGTTTCAAGGCAGCACACCAAAATTAGTCCAACAGAGAGAGTAACTCCACTTAGTGGACTCTCTAGTTGGGCCAATAGCTTGCGGCAAGCCTGCATAAGTACAACAAAATGGATCTGGAATCTGTAAGGCAGTAGCGTCACTTCTTGCGCATGTCAGGAGGCTGCTGATGGGCAAAGGAGCTCCACAGAAGACACACAAGCAGGGCACTGCGAATGTTACCAAGTGACTCAAGTAGGAGTACTCCCCACCATAGGCCACACGTACTCAGGCTTTGGGAGCCATTCACAGGGGGTCAAATTTTAGACCGATGCAAAGCGCTCACCATGAATGTGCTGAGCTAGGCATTCTTTTGGAGATATTCTCTTGCTTTGTTTGTAGTCCCAAAGATCCACACTCTTGTTATAGAGGTTGCAACCATTTTCCCTCATTTAAATACATTATTAAAAGGCCTGCTAGTATCCAGGAAAACTAAAGTTTATATCCAAGAAAGAGAAATTGAAACCTCATTATACCACAAAACACACAGGAACCAATAATGTTCTACGTGCAAAATGTTTCCATGAACCATCTCTTAGTGAATTATCCTAAATGGGGGACTATGCCACATTAAGAATATGAAAGTAATGGAGATATATGTACAGAAGCATTTATACAAAGGGAGTATGCATCACATAAATTGAGAAAATCGAAAGAAAGAGGAAATACAGTTAAACAAATCTGACCTGTTAATAGTCAATCAAGGTAAACAGAAAATAAACATTATTGTAGCATTGAGATTTATAAGGAGAGTCAATACCAGGAGAACTGAATAGATTTTTCAATATTGACGCGTCATAAAAGAATAAAGACTTCATATCCTATGCCAAGGCATTATGATGAAGTCCATGGAATGAAACATGAATCTTTGAAATTTGTGGAACAAAGAGAAAGAGGAAGCATTGGATTGACTACAACAGATGTAGTCACACCTTACATCCTTATGTACACAATGCAGATACTAAAATGCATGTCCATTTAAAAAAAGGAATGAATTTGGTAAAAGGGTATAACTACAATGGCTGAAATGAATTGACCAAGTGAAGCTTAATGAAATTAAGAAAAATAAGTACTATTGATTAAAGATAAAGGGATTATTGCTTGCATGCCTTTTTAATATACTAGAATTAAGAAATTATATTTTTCACAAGCAATTATGTTAATGCATCAAATCATAGACAATGGACTCAAAGAGCAGATTTTAAAGTGAAAATATTATATACTTGTGTACGTTTTGTGGGATGAAATCCGTTGGAACCTGTTTTTGAATGAAACTTTTGTATCGTTATTGAATTAAAATGAAATTGTGATTTTTTCCAGCTGTACAGTGATATTTGATTATTTTTTGTGTCTGACAAGTACTTTGGAGAACGTTTGTAAAATATATTGGGCCCGATTCACAAAGGTAAACTTAGATCAAAACTCCAAAAGTCTAACTTTGTTACTATTAAAGTTAGACTTTTGGACTAAACTTGGACTTCACGTCTAGACTTAGACTTTTGGTCTAAGTTTACCTTTGTGAATCGGGTCCATTGTATCGAAGGGCGTAAAACTCATTGTCAATATTTATGAATTATAAGCAAGGTCGTTGAAGCCCTTACAAGCTCGTGATAGGCAGTTTATACAGGATAAAAAGACTACACCCTATGCCATGTATAGGAAATTGGGGTACTGGTTGAGGATAGTGAAACCCTATTCAAGCAGCAACCACAATTCCAGTCCAGGTGAAGTCACAACCAAATTCCAAATTAGCGAATGCTTAACCCTCTGGTAGCTCGGCACAAAAGAAGTCAGGCTTAACTTAGATGAAATGTGTAAAGTATTTATGCAGCACTTCAAACAGTAATAAAGTGAAAACATAACCCAATAAAAATCCCACACCAATTTAGAACAATAGAGTGACATTTAATACATTATTTAGGAACAGAGCAACAAAAACGCAATCAGTAGAACTGGAGATATGCCATTTTAAAGATTTAAGTGAAAATAGTGCTTAAAAGCACAAAATGCCAACTGTGGTTATCAGGTTGCACCGGACCTGGACAAAGTCACAAGTTCAGGCCGACTGCAATGGAGCATGGGCTGGATACACAGACCTAGTTAGTTCCGCTGAACAAAGTACCTTAAATATTGGCTGTAGGGTGTTGAGAAATCCCACCTCATGGTTGCATTGTGCAGCGCCTGTTCTGATGAGCTGCAGCAGCGATTTGAAGTCTGGTGTTGATGATGTGTGGCACAGCGGCAGTTCCGAGGAAGCCATTGACGAGGCTTGCAATGCAAGGTCCTGCATTGTTGTCACGGATGCCGTCGATCGAGGCTTGCAATGCAAAGTCCTGCATTGGGGATGCACTGTGCAGTGGTGGTTCCAAAGAGCTATGGGCTGTGATGAGAGGTCGTGCATTAGAGATGCGTTGCGCAGCAGCGATTACGATGCAGAGCTGCGAGGAGATGTATTTTGCTTCATTGTTTCTGCCCCAGAGACCACAGTTGGGCTAGCAGAGCACTGTCAGTCCCACTTCCAAGAGTCCAGCACTAGGGTGGCACCACTTGGTCTCAAAGCTCGCAGAGACCAGGTGCTGGGTACAAGGTGGTTGAGCATTTTCTGTCCCTGATGCTTTGATCAAGAGGTCAGCCAACCAGCCCTTGGAGTCAGGTTGATGGGTTCCAGATGTAGGTCCAGTGCTTTTCACTCAGGGAGCAGGGCAGCAGGCAGGAGGACAGCAGATTAGCAGGGCAGCAGAGTAGCAGTCCTTCTCACAGCTGAGCAGCACAGCAGTGCTTCTGAGTAATCTACAGGTACAGAGGTGTACTGAAGAGTTGCATTCGAGGGTCAAATATTTACACTTGGTGCCAGCTTTTTAGTAGGAGAAGGTTCTGGAGGCTTCCAACCCAGATGTGTTTGGAACTTCCTTCCTCCCTGCCCTGGCCCCAACTTGTCTGGGGACACAAGACTAGTGTGAAACGTTTTGTGAGTGTGCTAAGGCAGAGCCTTTGTGATGTTGCAAGTGTTTTATGTGAAAGCATCCCCCATCAAACAAGCCATGGCCCATCCTTCCAACACCTATTCCCCCTTTGTCTCGCTGTCTGTGGACAATACAGAAAGGCCAACTGACAGCTACACCTAGTCATGTGACCCAGGATGCAGGCATCAAATGGTTAGGATAAGAAAACAGCAAACACAACAAGATGATTGGGGGGTGAATGTTTGACCTTTTTAGGCATTCCATCCATCAATTGTTCTTTTTACATTTGCCACTTCGATTGGGACGGGTATGCCCAGACGTGGGTCCCATGCTCACCATGTCACTGGATTCAAGCTAGCCTGGCTGATGAGGGGTGATACCCCGAAATTGGTCCCAGGATGCTTGCATCCGGTCCAGAGAGGGCCCGGCCTGGCAGTTCGGACTGGACTGTTCCCATTGGCATCAGGGTCAAGACTGATTTGCATATGGATGGGTTTAAACTGGAATGGCATGGTGGGCAAAAATGATGGATTTAGGCCCAGATATCTGTACTGGGGGTGAATGTTTGACATTGTTCAGTATTACGTCCATCAATTGTTTTTTTTGCATGGGATAAGAAAATTCCAACTTTCAAAAAGTAGCATTTTAAAAATTGTGACTTAAAATCCGACTTTGCCATTAAAGAAGTTTTTAAATTACAATTCTGTAGACACAAAACTCGACATTTCTACCTGCTTCCAATTGAAAGTTTAAGAAAGAATTAATCAATCAGAGAAGTGGACAAAGGGGAGACCACAAGACGTTGGTAAGAGGACAGGAGGTTCTTATTTGCAAGTAGTTATATCAGCACTACAATACAATGTATGTATAAGTAACCCAAAAGGTGGGTGTGCACTGATCGTGCTCGTGACAGTGAATGGCGCAGTGACACAATAAAGTGAAAAAACTGCGTGAACGGTGCAAAATACAAAATATTTGGTGGTCAACAACACAATTGAGAATATGTACAAGGTAGGTATTTCGCTTTAGGTTGCTTGAGTTGACCACAATAATGCCAGAAGTTACGCTGGGTGGTCGACGGCGTTTTGACCTGTCTGAATCCAGGTCATCATCAGGACCAGGTTACTTAAATCGTTATAGTGTTGTATAAGGTTAAAGAAAGCAAGAATGAGGCCCAAAATTAACCAGTTAATAGTTAATTAGAAAAGACACAGGGGAGAAAAATAGAAAGAACAAACTACCTGGAATGGCAGTTGATGTTCCAGCTGGATGGGTAATGTAAAGTGGACTGTCGTGGCTGGCTCTTTTTGAAAGAAAAAAGAATAATTAACTAAAGGGAGAGACAGTAAGGCATTGGCCTGGTGAGAATAGCAGGAAGAAGGGATTCATACCTGCAGTACTTAGGAGCAAGGACGCCGGAGGAGAAATTGTAGTCCTTGTCGAATGGATAGTAAAAAACTTTGTGAATGCAGTAGGAGTGATGATCCTTCACGAGTTAATCATCTGGTGTGAATGTGGGGGGGTCCAGAGGTCACAACCGACCTCGACTGTATGAGGAAAGACACAGTCTAAGTTTAAATGCTGGGATAGAGCTGCAAGTAGGGTGAGGGAAGGGATAGAGGGGCGTGAAGGCAGCGTGCCAATGACTGATTGTTAAAAAAGCATACCTGTGAAAGTTGGTGCGAAGCCGGCAGTTTCAATTGCAGTCCTCGTTGGTCCAAGAATTACGCCCGAGGGGGATGAAAAAGTCAGCAAGATTTCCAAAAGCCTCATATACGTGTTACACAAAGTCCACAGACACTATGATAGAGTGCTTGAGAAACTCACTTATTGAACCCTGAGCAAGTGATAGATTCTGGCAACAATGGCAGATTGTGCATCCATTGGTATGTTCAGTAAAACTGGAATTAACTGCACTATCTGTTTACTATTGCATGGTGCAATAATCTAAAACTAATGACACTCGTCTAACTAGTGACAGCACCCCAAAGAAAGTACTGTCTAATAATGGGCAAACAATATGAGTGACGTGACTAGCTCAACCACTTGGAATCCCTTGGTATCCACTTTTTAGAAATAAGTGCCATAATCATGTATTAAGATTAATTCTGAATGCTGAACGAGAGTTTCGAAGAAATAGCCTGAACATATTTAGGTCAGATAACAGAAAAGGCAAAGATGCAGGAAAAGTAAAGAACTCACTTCAGGATCTACAGGAAAAGGACATGCTTAGAATTTTGCCCTTACAAACTAAGAGCACTACATCTAGAATGAATAAAAAAACATAACAGCTTGGAAGTCCAAAACCAGCCCTGTAGAATTTCAATTATCGAGGAGGCCTCAATCGAGAAAGTAACTTTAATCTTCCAGCACATAATAATGGTGGATTCCCTCGAGATTCAAATCATCCTAACAGGGAGACCCTTGGCCCAGATGCTTCCTTCGAATCCATATATCGAAACCCTCAGTAACAGAAGCTCAAAAGTTTCTCTTTTTGAAACTTAGAAATCTACTTAGACCGAGAGTAGCAGAGAAAGGTCTGTCTTTTGAGCCTCCAAAGCAACAATTGAATTATAAACTGCTTTTATAGATGTTAGGTACAACTATTAAAAAGGTTACAGACAATAAGACATTATAAAATGAGCCTGCCACTATCTTAAAGTCAAGGTAGAAAGTATCAACAATTAGCTTGAAAATGTGGTTGGAAGGTTAACAGAAGTAGAGCAATGGATTTCGAATGCCAAAAATCAACAAGAAGAAAGTTTCTGCACAACATCACCTCTAATGAGGAAACTCACAGAGTTAAAAAATAACCAAGAGGACCTGGAGAATATGTCCAGAAGATCAAATTACATATTTATTGGGGTTCTGAAGGCATGACAGATCAGGATAAACCCTACAGAGATGGCAACTGATCCTATAAGGAAGTACATCCTTCCAGTTTATTTGGATGCTCTGACAATTATCGAGACCACAAGTTCCTTTTGTTAAGCTGAAGCAACCTTCTCCTCCTTGCACCATCTTAGTAAATATTGCTCACTATTGTATAAATTAAAATATTCTGCAACATGCGATACAGACCAAGTCCTATAGGACAGAGAACAATATTTTCTGTTCAGGTGTATTCAGATATGATGGTCGAGACTGCAAGGAGAAGATGGGGGGTAAAATAGCTGCTCCCTTCGTTTCAATTTGCTGTAATATAGGTTTCCATTATCCAACAGGCTAAAATGAAAGTGGTAGTTGATGGAAAGATTATTGTCCTCTCAGAACCCGCAAAAGCAAAGGAAAGCCTAAATAAACATGAACATACGAAAAATAATTTTGCTTATCACCAACTCTGTGTCTGATGCAAGAACTGTTGGTAGGAGGTGCAATTTGATAATAACTGAGATGATACATGAGTTTGAAATATTTGTTTGAATAGATTCCCCCTTAAACGCACATAAGTCACAGTTAGATGGGGTATAACATGGTGCAAAAGAGAAGTAAAGGAGCTGGCTTAGGGGACAACCAGCCAAGGGTGGGTAGGTCTCTCCAGCAGGGAGGTAAGGCTATGGGTGGGAGGAGTATGTTTGGTGCAGAAGGGTTATAAAAAGGGGAAGCAAAGGTGGACAGAAGGGATATACAGAGTGGCATGAAAAATAATTGATATATATCTATATCTATATATCTATATATATATTTTATATATCTATATATATATATAAAAGACAGGGACAATAGATCAGGTCTTCCGTCTCCTCCTTTATTGGAAAGTTGTAACCATCAGCCAGGGCAGTCTATATCTAGCTTTCATCGATCTAAAGACTATCTATGATCTAGTGCCCAGACAGAAGATGTGGCAAGTCATCAAAGACATGGGAATCCCCCCTGCTATACTTGAAATGGTTGTCCGACTTCATGACAACAACTTTGCCCGGGTGAGGTGGGGATTGCAGGGACAACTTACAGAGGGTATCCCTGTCAGTAGAGAAGTTCGTCAGTGATGCGTCCTGGCACCTGCGCTTTTCTCCCTCTACATGAATGAAGTTCTAAGCTTCCTATCGCATGAGCCCACCGATGCTCCATCTCTTTGTGGGGGAAAAGGTAGTGACTTTATTATTTGCACACGACACCCTGTTGGTGTCCAAAACCCAGAGGGGCTACAACTCCTACTAAACAGATTCAAAAATTTTGTGATACCCGGGGTCTCGAAATAAACACGTTAAAAACTAAATTCATGGCCTTTTACCCCACAAGTCTTATAGAGGTAGGCCAACTCTGGGAGGAGCTCCTTTGGAAAGAGTCAAAACCTTCGACTAACTTGGTGTAAAACTGTCCGTGAAAATGCGCTGGAAACCCCACATTTCGAAAATGGCACTGAAACATAAGCAGATAACTGGGGCTTTGGGGAAAGAACACCTTTTCTCCTTCAGCAGACCTGTTGCTGTTGCACTGCAGGTCTGCGACCTAAAAGCAGTTAGTTCTGCACTGTATGGGTCAGAACTGTGGGGCTTCGAAAAGTTAGATGAACTTAATAGATCAGAGCACAAGTTCTTAAGAAGCCTCGTACTGTTGCCCCAGAGCACTACATCTGACATCAGGTTTGAGTTGAGCATTGTGGGCACGAGGAGCGCTGCGAGAGTTCTACAGAGCAGCAGTGAAGACTTGTTACTTTTTCACCACCCACTGGGGTTATACTTGGTTTTATCAGACATCGCCAGCACCACTCACTGAAAGAAAACTTCACGGCACTACAAGGACCGACAGGCAGCTGTGCTGTCTACGCCCACTGGGGCGGGTCCCAAGGGTATTTAGTGCCGTGTTTGGTGAAGCGATTGTTTTTACCCAGCAGCCCATGATTAAGTGCGTGGTAGCACGAAACGCGTTGGGCTTGAGACTTGTGTGGAGAGAACTGGTTTCCTGCTGCTGCTTTCTGCAATAAAAGCGCTTACTTTTATCCTCCTGCGTGTGGCTTCCTTTGAGGGGACACCCTTTTGTTGTGGATTTAAAGACGGCCAGTCCTGCCGTGAAGCAAGCCCCGCCGCGCTGTAGCGGACTACAGCTGACATCAGGTTTGAGTTGAGCATTGTGGGCACGAGGAGCGCTGCGAGAGTTCTACAGAGCAGCAGTGAAGACTTGTTACTTTTTCACCACCCACTGGGGTTATACTTGGTTTTATCAGACATCGCCAGCACCACTCACTGAAAGAAAACTTCACGGCACTACAAGGACCGACAGGCAGCTGTGCTGTCTACGCCCACTGGGGCGGGTCCCAAGGGTATTTAGTGCTGTGTTTGGTGAAGCGATTGTTTTTTACCCAGCAGCCCATGATTAAGTGCGTGGTAGCACGAAACGCGTTGGGCTTGAGACTTGTGTGGAGAGAACTGGTTTCCCTGCTGCTGCTTTCTGCAATAAAAGCGCTTACTTTTATCCTCCTGCGTGTGGCTTCCTTTGAGGGGACACCCTTTTGTTGTGGATTTGAAGACGGCCAGTCCTGCCGTGAAGCAAGCCCCGCCGCGCTGTAGCGGACTACAGCTGACATCAGGTTTGAGTTGAGCATTGTGGGCACGAGGAGCGCTGCGAGAGTTCTACAGAGCAGCAGTGAAGACTTGTTACTTTTTCACCACCCACTGGGGTTATACTTGGTTTTATCAGACATCGCCAGCACCACTCACTGAAAGAAAACTTCACGGCACTACAAGGACCGACAGGCAGCTGTGCTGTCTACGCCCACTGGGGCGGGTCCCAAGGGTATTTAGTGCCGTGTTTGGTGAAGCGATTGTTTTTTACCCAGCAGCCCATGATTAAATGCGTGGTAGCACGAAACGCGTTGGGCTTGAGACTTGTGTGGAGAGAACTGGTTTCCCTGCTGCTGCTTTCTGCAATAAAAGCGCTTACTTTTATCCTCCTGCGTGTGGCTTCCTTTGAGGGGACACCCTTTTGTTGTGGATTTAAAGACGGCCAGTCCTGCCGTGAAGCAAGCCCCGCCGCGCTGTAGCGGACTACAGCTGACATCAGGTTTGAGTTGAGCATTGTGGGCACGAGGAGCGCTGCAAGAGTTCTACAGAGCAGCAGTGAAGACTTGTTACTTTTTCACCACCCACTGGGGTTATACTTGGTTTTATCAGACATCGCCAGCACCACTCACTGAAAGAAAACTTCACGGCACTACAAGGACCGACAGGCAGCTGTGCTGTCTATGCCCACTGGGGCGGGTCCCAAGGGTATTTAGTGCCGTGTTTGGTGAAGCGATTGTTTTTTACCCAGCAGCCCATGATTAAGTGCGTGGTAGCACGAAACGTGTTGGGCTTGAGACTTGTGTGGAGAGAACTGGTTTCCCTGCTGCTGCTTTCTGCAATAAAAGCGCTTACTTTTATCCTCCTGCGTGTGGCTTCCTTTGAGGGGACACCCTTTTGTTGTGGATATACTGAAAAAACCATAGGTTTCAGGGACGTTATAGTTAGTTGGACAATTCACTCATACAAAACCAGAGAAATTCGGCCATTATAGTTAGTTGTGATCAAGACCGCAGGCCTGCGGTCGAAACGTGTCATCTTGACATGGATATGCAATACATTTTCTTGTTTACACCTATTACGGAGTCTGTGCCTGTGTTTGTCCCGGCGTGGTCTTTCTTTGGGATCCTGGTCTCATATATATATATATATATATTATCTACTGGCGGTCGCCAGTAGATAGTTATAGTTAGGACCTATTTTCCATAGGAAATCCGCGACATTCTATTTGAAATAACTCTTGCGTCGGTTGACGAATCTTCGCGAAATTTTCAAACTTTATGGCCCGCTACGGTCCGCTCCTACCCTGAAAGTCTCAGGGTGATTCGTCAGCGGGGCCGAGAAAAAGGGGTGTCCCAAAACGTGTTTTCCCCATTCATTTTCCCATAGGAAACTTTAGACACGGCTACAGCTCGAACTGCTGAACGGAATTACACCAAATTTGGCAAAGAGGTAGTTCTTGGTTCAGAAAGAACCCTTTTGTTAAATGGTGTAAATCCGTTCAGTAGTTCCTGAGAAAATCAAAAGTTAAGTCACATATATATCTATGGCCGAGTAGGGTCCGCGTACCCTCCCGACCACGAGCTGCATGCTAATTGGCTGTCAAGTGGCTGTCAACACTCCAAATCAGGAAGTGTTGGCAGCCATTTTGTCCCTCGGTAGAACCGAGGGACAGAAACAAGTGCGCAAAGCGCAAAAGGGGGCAGGGTAGAAACACCCTGACCTCTAGGTCTGCTCAGGGGTCCCACAAGGACCCCTAGGCAGAAAAAGCATTTTTTTAAAAAAATCGGCAGGATGCGCTCAGGGTGCGCGGATCCTGCCGATTTGAAAAAAACCAGAAGAAAAAAGTGCGCAAAACGCACAAAGGGGGCAGGGTAGAAACACCCTGACCCCCTAGGTCTGCTCTTTTTACACCTCTCTGCAACGCAGCTCTGTGGCGCTTTTTAGAAGTACATGGTGGGCTAGTTGGACTCCAGGGACCCTCAGGATTCAAGGGGACTTAATCCCCCACTTAAACGCGCCAGGGCGCGTTGCACAGTGGTGAAGGGAGGGCGGGGCTTCAGGTGACATGTGTGCAAACAGGCCCCGTGGCGTGTTTTAAGATGGGGAATTAAATCCCCTTCAATCCTGAGGGTCCCTGGGGCCAACTAGCCCAACAGGTACGTCCAGAAAGCGCCACAGAGCTGCGTTGCAGAGAGGTGTAAAAGTGGTGTGGCCTCTGTACACGTCTCTGCAACGCAGCCCCCTGGCGCATACTGGAGGTTCCTGGTGGGCTAGTTGGCCCTCAGGGACCCTCATGATTCAAGGGGACTTAATCCCCCAACTTAAAACGCGCCACGGGGCGCGTTTGCACAGATGTCACCTCAGGTCCCGCCCCTCCCTTCACCATTGTGCAAATATTCCTCTAAAATCAGCCGAACTACGAATTCCGATTTACTCACCTGTTATCAGGAGAGAACCCAGTGCTGCATCTTTTAGCCCAGCACTGATCCTGAAAAGTAATTTTAACCGTACTTACCAGTAACTTGAATTTCCTTCCATAGGATATCATTGCCTGCTTTTTGCTGAAAAAGTTTGTGTCGATTTTTGAAACATACAAATATTCCTCTAAAATCAACCGAACTACGAATTCCGATTTACTCACCTGTTATCAGGAGAGACCTCAGTGCTGCATCTTTCAGCCCAGTACTGATCCTGAAAAGTAATTTTAACCATACTTACCAGTAACTTGAATTTCCTTCCATAGGATATCATTGACTGGTTTCACTTGGAAATTCTTCCAAGTGTGGAGTTTTGGAACTTTATAATATTCCTCTAAAATCAGCCGAAATACGAATTCCGATTTACTCACCTGTTATCAGGAGAGACCTCAGTGCTGCATCTTTCAGCCCAGTACTGATCCTGAAAAGTAATTTTAACCGTACTTACCAGGAACTTGAATTTCCTTCCATAGGCTAACATTGACTGGTTTCACTTGGAAATTCTTCTAAGTGTGGAGTTTTGGAACTTTATAATATTCCTCTAAAATCAGCCGAACTACGAATTCCGATTTACTGACCTGTTATCAGGAGAGAACCCAGTGCTGCATCTTTTAGCCCAGCACTGACCCTTAAAAGTAATTCTAACCGTACTTACCAGTAACTTGTATTTCCTTCCATAGGAATCCATTGTCTGGTTTCACTTGGAAATTCTTCTAAGTGTGGAGTTTTGGAACTTTATAATATTCCTCTAAAATCAGCCGAACTACGAATTCCGATTTACTCACCTGTTATCAGGAGAGAACCCAGTGCTGCATCTTTTAGCCCAGCACTGACCCTGAAAAGTAATTCTAACCGTACTTACCAGTAACTTGTATTTCCTTCCATAGGAATCCATTGTCTGGTTTTCAGCAGAAAAGTTTCAAAGTGTCAATTTTCACAAACTACAAATATTCCTTACAAATCGCCTGTATAATGTAAACGCATTCTTTCAACTGTTTACAGGAGATGCACCAGTGCTGGATCCAGGATCCACCACTGAGTAAGAAAAAGTAACGATAACACTACTTACCTGCTAAGTGAATTTCCTGCCATAGGATAACATTGGTGATTCTATGCACTGTAAAAACCATAGGTTTCAGGCACGTTATAGTTAGAAATTAGCATTTAAAAAACCTTTGAAATTCACTGAAAAACCATAGGTTTCAGACACGTTATAGTTAGAAATTAGCATTTAAAAAACCTTTGAAATTCACTGAAAAACCATAGGTTTCAGGCACGTTATAGTTAGAAATTAGCATTTAAAAAACCTTTGAAATTCACTGAAAAAACCATAGGTTTTAGGGACAGTTATAGTTAGTTGGACATTGCACTCGTACAAAACCCGTGAAATTCCCCGTTATAGTTAGTTCAGCTAACTATAACTCGCGCCCGCAATGCACTGCTGATGACGTCACATATTACATCACTCATGACATGGTCAGTGACATCACTGATGACATCACTGATGACATCTCAAATGAAGCAAGGGAAGCAAGGGAAGTGCAGAAAAAGGCAAGAAAAGTGCAGAAAAAAGCAAGAGGTGCAAAAAGAGGAAGAAATGTGCAGAAAGAAGCAGGAGAAGTGATAAAAGAGGCAAGAGAGGTACAGAAAGAAGCAAGAGAAGTACGGAAAGAAGCAAGAGAGGCACAGAAAGAAGCAACAGAGCTGCAAAAAGAAGAGAGAGCGACAGCTACTGGTTTTGTCAATGTTTTGTAGCCATGTTGTACAGCAGCGCATCTTCTGTGTCGCACGGCTAACAGTACTAGAAAAAAAAGAGCTATGATGCGGCCATCACTGGCTGCATCATAATTTTTTTTTTATTGCTCCCCCAAGGGAGGGAGCAAGGGCAGGAGACAAGGACGCCGTGGGGAGGAATAAAAAAGCACTGTCATAACGCTTTATTTCGTTGCTCCTCAATGGCAAAATGGAGGGCGGTAAGGAGGCAATGCAGAAGGAAGCAGCAGGGGGGGCAACGCGGAGAGAGGGAGGCAGGGAGAGATGGCTGGAGGCAACACTGAGGGAGGCCCAGAGGTAACACAGAGAGAGAAAGGAATGGAGGGAGGGAGGGCAGGTGGAATGCAACACAGTGGAAGGGAGGCAAGGCGCATTGGAGTGCACACAGACAACAGAGGGTATGTGGGAGTGGCTGGGGCAAGCAGACGGACAATAGTAGAGGGTGGGAGGGAGGGGCTGGGGCAAGCAGCTGGACAACGGACGGTTGCAGGGGCAGACTGTGGGCAAGCACACTGAAAACAGAGGGCGGTGTGGAGGGGCTGGGGGGGCACGCAAATGGACAATGGAGAGTCGGTGGGCGTGAGGGACACAAGGAGGGACACGGAAGGGGGAAAGTAAAAACATACCATCTTGTTAAAAAAGAAGCACCTGAAAAAATGTGCAGTGGAAGGACACAAATAATGTGTACATGCTCCAGAGGAGGGACAAACACACTAAGAGGAAGGAAGCCTACAGACGCTGACCAACAGGAAGCAAACAAATGAGAGTAACAATGAGTCCAATCAATGGTAATGAAAGTAAGCCTCTAAGACCACTGTAAGATAACAAAAGGTCTCATAAGAGACAGTGCATGCACTGTTATAGGCGAGACCTAAGAAAGGGGTCATTTTGTCTGGAGAGATGGGGATTATTTTACTTTTCTTCCAAATAAGTATGTTTGTTTCGTGATTTTTATAGACTATTGTAATTATGCATTTGGGATTCTTATGTGTATGTTTGAATCCAGTTATTAAGATGCTGATCACAAACTGTGCACTTTCACTTTGGGACTCTAGGCTCTAAACTCAACATCCGCTGCCTTAATTCATAAATTCATCCTCCTCTCTCTAGTAAGCTAAACTAAGCAGTTTACTCAGCGACTCAGCTCTGCGTCAGAACAGATTTTCTTGTCAATTTTGCTTTGTGTGGGTTTTCAGCAGGATGCTGCACATAAAGAAACACGAACAATAAACGTGGAGGGCAGCCTTTTGTCCATTAATCACCACAATAAGCACATTGTGCTCTAAGGCTCGTAGAGCACATCTATTGTAGCAGGGCGGAGGAAGAACAGTAGACTTTAACCGTGACGTCAGTACTCAAAGCTTGACATACTTTTAAATACTGCAATGGCCGAGAAGGGAATGATTTCACTGAATGGTGAATGCTTGGACTGCACACCACAGAGCATGAACTGACAAGCACCAAGCTTCTGATCACACAAAGTGGGCAAAACAATGATTTAACTTGACTAATAGTCGCGCCATTCATTTAATAAAAATGTATGAAATCCTTTAGTCCAATAAGACCTGTATGGAAACCCATACATGTATGCACCTACATGTACACACACACACACGCAACCTTTCTCACTTCCAGCATCTGTGATGAGGGAGCGCAACACAGGCCCCTGTGGTGTAGGGGGGAGCAACCCTTCAGGAGTCCCCAGTCCCTTAAGAGGGGCCCCATTTTTCCCAACAGCAATGAATACGTGTGAGATATAAGAAATTCAGGGTGACTTCTTCACATTCTGCGGGAGAGGGGGCATCATTTTATCGTACACCACTGCTGTGTCGAATCGTGCTGCGGCCAACTATGACAATCTTTACATAGCAATCCACTTGCCACTGACAACTGTTACTTCACTCTCACATTTCTATTGCAATATTCTGCTTAACTGCCGTTCTCAGCGCATGCAACAGCTTAATGACAAAATGACTCCCTACAGACATTACAATTATCACTTTCAAGCTGCTTGCTCTATCATTCTCATTTTCACCTCACTGGCTCAGCATGTTATCTTATGTTCTTTATGTATAAGTCACTAACAGGATGGGCTGTATTCCAAAGTGTGCTTCCTGACAAATTAAGAGAAGCCTGGAGCACCTCATAATCACCCCAAATGTCCTGTATAACCCTGGGCGTAGTTTGCGGAGTTTTGCTACGTGGAACTCCGCGAAGTTACAAAAAACCTCTGCGAAGTTCCGCGAGTGGCGGAGTGCAGTGCGAACTGCAGTTTGTGCTGGTATTCCTGCCACTCGGGTAGAAATTCTACCCGAGCGGCAGCTCACGAACGGTCGTGAGCGGGGAAAATACTCCGCTGCACATCGCGAAGCGGAGTTTTCTGCACTCCGCGAGCTCCGCAGAGTGCGGAGTGCAGAAAACTCCGCAAACTCTGTGAACGGAGCAAAGTTCACCACCCAGGCATAGTCCAGTACCAGACTCCGAAAGATTTTTCCAGGGAAGTATGGAGATGAATGGAGGACCTCAGATGTACACCAATTGTCCTGTACCATATTGAAAAAAGACCTGCCCTAGAGAAAGTCTGGATGTGTGTGGAGCACCTTAAAATGTACACCAATTGTCTTGTGCCAGATTAGAAAGATTTGCTTTAGAAGAAATTGAGGGATGAAAGGAGCACCTCAGATTTTCACTGAGTTTCTTGTTCCAGATTCAGAAAGATTGACATCAGAGGAAGTTCAAAGAAGTCGGCAGCACACCAGATTTACACCAACTCTCTTGTACCAGATTCAAAAGGATCTGCATGGGGAAAATGTGGAGATGCATGCAGCACCCCAGAATGTGACCCAAATGATGTGTGCAGGATTCAGAAAATAATCACCGAAAGAGATCTTCAGATGCCTAAAGGATAACAGAATTTGACCCATTTGTCTTGTACCATATTCAGAAAGATTTCCACTGGAGAAAATTGGTAGTTGTCTGTAGTATCCCAGAACCGGCCTCAACTACATTGTACCAGATTCAGAAAGATTTGCATCAGAGGAGATATAGAGATGGTTGGAGGTCATCGGAATTTGGCCCTACTGTTCTGAACCAGATTCAGAAAGTCTGGCACCGGAAAATACCTGGAGATGCCAGAGGACCCAAGAATTTGCCTCAACTGCCTTCCACCAGATTCAGAAAACCTGGCACGGTATGAGATCTGAAAATGTCTGAAGGGACTAAGAATTTGGCTCTACTGCCTTACAATAGTTGCAGAAAGTTTGCACTGAAAGAGATCCAAAGATGCCTGAAATACCTTTGAGAAGCTTAATGTCAAATGGAATCCACTTGGCTTTGCTGAAGCACGAGTTGAAGGTAGGCAATCATCTCAAACATGCTACAGGTACTTCCAGATTACCTCCAGTGCAATCTTTGAGAATATGGTGTAAAACTGCTGGTATAAATCTAGGATGCTTTGGACTTCTTTCACTTATACTTCTGAGCAAATTGGTGCGACTCCTGCCACGTGACTTCATTTGGATGTTGAACTTGTACATCCTAGAAAGGCCTCTCTAGATTTCCCAAGAGACACTTCACAGGACACACTTCAATTTATCACATTGTTCACCCTGCTAGTGGAAGTCAATTATAACTCATTTGTTTTGTCTCTCCACAAAAATCTCTCTTTTGACTCATTTTCGATTAATTATCCACAATCATCACTCATTTCTAAACCTTTAATTTCACGTTAATTTCTCAAGTTTTTCACGCTGCAGTCCTGTTTCTCTCACTATAACCTTTACTCTCTGCCATTCCTTTTTCGTATCTTGGATTTACGCTTTATTTACACTCAAATTATGTTTTTCTTTAAATCTCTGAAGTGACACCCACTTTACTTTATTGCATCAATCTCTATATTATTTCTCCAGTCACACTCACCCTTTATTTGTTTACTTCAAACTCGACATACATTTTCACACCATTTTCTCTTTAGTCTCACGTAATACTGTTCCTTTGCTCGCTATCTGCCCTCACTGTGCTCTTACATTTTCCTCTCACATCTTTATATAATCTCCTGTGTCACTCCGTCGATCACACTTTCTTCTACTTTCCTTTATTTTGCACTTCACTAGGTCACTTTCATTGGCCACTAGTCTGTCCCATTTGTCCCTGTTCTCTTATGAGAGGAACAAGGGAGTATATGTACACTGCACATTGTAATGCGGATGAAAAAATCAACAACTACCTCACTGAAGCGTAAAAAGGCCCTCATTCAAAATGATGCATTGTCCAACGTCAATGTGACTAGATACCGGAAAAAAACAAAAAGCGTGATACAAGACTAAAGTGCAACTCAAAATAATGAAAATTGACTTGCGTGCATCAAAACAATAATTCGAATAATCAACACTAGAGCAAGTGTGTGTCTCACTATATCTGAGTGAGCCCCTTTCGAACATTACTCAGTTTGTGAGGCATTTGCAAGGCACGTGCAAAGCTGTCAACTGGCCGCGCGCCACGATAGTCCCTCTGAGACCACAGCACGAAGCATACAGGGACGCTTAGTTTTCTCTTTTTCGTTTATAACTAAGTATGGGTCTCAGTCCCACAAGAAGTGGCTGAAAGTAACTCTCGCGGCATGTGACCAGTTGACAAAACACTCATGTGCCAGTAGTGCCCAAAGTTGCAGGATGTCGTTCCCTAGGGAAAAAATGTCAAGAATGCACAAATTCCTGAAGTTTCCAAAAATGTGCAGGTAGTGACAGGACCGTAACAGTGCATGTCACATGCACAACATCACCAGGCATCAAAGAGCACAAATTCAGGAAATACTGACATCCTCCCCTGTGCTAGCTAATCCTGTGATTCGTTGTTGGCATTTGTAGAGCGCCCGTTCTGCCACTGGTATGGCCTCATAGCACTATTCTCAACCAGGTGGCCTTTCACATGGATTCTGATATTACCATTGCAAACAGCAGACGGGTTAGTTTTGGGTCGGTGTTCTAAGGTTGTCCTAGTCCTGTCCCCGTTTTGATGATGGCTATGTGGCATTCACTGAGCTATGGGTATATGTTCTTAGTACACAATGAAACTAACAAAATGAAAGGAAAATGTCAACCAATGCACTTCACTTAATCCATACAAAGACCGCAGCACCGGTCTTGCCCCAGATCGCATTACTGAATGCTAAAGTTATTCTAATGGCAATGCAATGGCACGGTAGTATGCAACCCATGCTCTCTGCTCTTAAGGCTGAGCTTAGAAAGGCACCATTTCTTCTTCCGTGGGAAGCGACGCAGCCACATTCTATTCTAGTGGGGTGCCGTTAACACACCCTTGTCTGTGGAGGGGTTTTAAACCAGCTGCACGTTCAGCGCTCGCAGCAGGTCCAGAGAGCGGAGAGGGCATCTTCTTACCTCAGCATGCTAGACCAGCACCCGTCCCCGTGCAGGGCGTCCCGTGGAAATCCTCAGAGCATCGCCGCCGGGTCCCTCGAGGGAATCACAGCCCCCGCCCTCCGCGGTCAGCGGCCTCGTGGGGCATTATTACCACTGAAGACTTCCGCCCACTATCCTCGCAAATGTCCAGCAGCAAAGAGTCCCTGAAACCCAGACAGGAGCCTCAGAGAGAGAGAGAAGCCCCTCGCTCGCCGCGCGCTCAGCCCAGCCACCCATAAAACGAGGAATACTAAAACCGTATGCTCATTTTTTCAGCATTACTCACGCAGCACAATGTGCTCATTGAAAGCCAAATGGGACGCACATGAAAAGCTGGTGACCTTCAAAACCTTCTATTCACTACAATGCATTTTAATGGGGTGCTATCATGTATATTGGTCCCAAGATGGCTGCCAGCAATTCCAGGATGAAGTGCTGACAGCCAATCAGATCTCACGATGAGAAGTGTGGTTAGGCTCTGCCCAGATATCAATTTTTTTTATTTTTGAATTTCTTAGAAACTACTGACCGGATTTACACCATTTAAAAAAAGGTCGCTTTCTGAACCAAGAGCTACCTTTTTGACAAATTTGGTGTAATTCCGTTCAGCAGTTCGGGCTGTAGCCAGTTCCAATTTTTCCTATGGAAATTAACATGGGGAAAACTCGTTTTGGGACCCCCCTTTTTTCTCAGACCCCGCTTGATGAATCACCCTGAATCTTTTAAGACAGGAGCTGACCGGAGCGGGCCATTAGTTTTGAAGATTTCGTGAAGGTTTGTCAAACGGCGCCAAAGATATTGGCAAATCAAAAAATGCTTTTCCTAGGGAAACTAGATCCTAACTATAACAATAAATCAATCAATCAATCAGGAGTTTGTTAAAGCGCGACTACTCACCCGTAAGGGTCTCAAGGCGCTAGGGGTGGGGGTTGCAGGTTTCATTCCATCAAGGAGGGGGTCTGTCGAAGAGCCAGGTTTTGAGGTTTCTTGCGAAGATGGGGAGCGATGTTGTCTGTCTGAGGTGGATCGGAAGGGCGTTCCATGCTTTGGCCGCGAGGAAGGAGAAGGAGCGGCCTCCCGATCTGGTCTTTCTGGTGCGGGGGACCACGGCGTAGGAGAGCTGGGCTGATCGTAGGGTCCTTTGGGGTGCGTGGAATTTGAGTCGGCTGTTCAGGTATGCTGGTCTGGTGCCGTGGAGGGCCTTATGTGCGTGGGTGAGCATCTTAAAGGTGATTCTCGCCTCGACGGGGAGCCAGTGGAGTGTGCGCAGGTGCTTGGAGATGTGGCAGTGTTTTGTCAGGTTGAGGACCAGTCTTGCGGCGGCGTTCTGGATGTTCTGTAGCTTGCGGATGAGGTTTTTGTTTATTCCGGCGTAGAGTGCGTTGCCGTAGTCGAGTCTGCTGGTGACCAGGGCGTGAGTGACTATCTTTCGGTGTTCGAGGGGGATCCATTTGAAGGTCTTACGAAGGAGGCGGAGGGTGTGGAAGCAGGAAGACGAGACAGAGTTGATCTGGCAGTCCATTTTGAGCTCGGAGTCCAGGATGATTCCCAGGTTGCGTGCGTGGTCTGTGGGGGTTGGCGGGTTTCCGAGGGTGGGGGGCCACCAGGTGTCGCTCCAGGCGTCGGGGTTTGGGCCCATGATGAGTACTTCTGTTTTGTTGGTGTTTAGTTGTAGGCAGCTGTTTTTCATCCATTTGGCGATGGCTTCTATGCCTTCTCAAAAGTTGTGTCTGGCGGTGTTGGGCTCGTTGGATAGGGAGAGGATGAGCTGGGTGTCGTCTGCGTATGACACGATGTTGAGTCCGTAGGTTCTGACGATGGGGGCAAGTGGAGCCATGTAGACGTTGAAGAGCGTCGGGCTGAGGGAGGAGCCCTGGGGGACTCCGCAGGTGGTAGGTGTGGGGTCCGAGAGGAAAGGGGGGAGTCTGACCCGCTGCGTCCTGCCGGAGAGGAAGGAGCAGATCCAGTTGAGGGCCTTGTCCTGGATTCCTGCGTTGTAGAGTCTGCGTATTAGGGTGCGGTGGGAGACTGTGTCGAACGCCGCTGATAGGTCGAGGAGGATGAGGGCTACTGTTTCTCCTTTGTCCAGTAGGGTGCGGATGTCGTCTGTTGCAACGAGGAGGGCGGTTTCCGTACTGTGGTTTTTTCTGAAGCCGGATTGGGAGGAGTCAAGGATGTTGTGTTCTTCAATGAATGTGGCGAGTTGGCTGTTGATGGCTTTCTCGATGACTTTCGCTGGGAACGGGAGCAGGGAGATTGGTCTGTAGTTTTTGAGGTCGGTGGGGTCCGCTGAGGGTTTCTTTAGGAGGGGGTTGACCTCGGCGTGTTTCCAGTCATCGGGGAATGAGGCGGTCGCCAGGGAGTGGTTGATGGTGTGGCGGAGCATAGGTGCGATGGTGTCGGTGGCTCTGTTGAAGATGTGGTGGGGGCAGGGGTCCGTGGGGGCCCCTGAGTGGATTGACTTCATTGTCTTCAGTGTGTCTTCGGTGGTGAGGGCTGGCCAGTCATCAATCGCTGGTTTCCGGGTGTCGGGGGTGGTTGGTGAGGGTTCAGTGTGTTTGTTGTCTTCGTCGAAGTTGTCGTAGATGCTCTTGATTTTGTGGTGGAAAAAGGTGCTGAGTTTGTCGCAGAGGTCTTGTGAGGGAGGGATGTCGGTAGACTCGCTGGTGGGTTGGGCGAACTCCTTGATGATGCTGAAGAGTTCCTTGCTGTTGTGCGCGTGGGTGGAGATTCTGTCTTCAATCGCTTTTTCCTCGTTTCTCTGATGAGTTGATGGTGGGCGTTGGTGGCGGCTCTGAAGTTGTTGTGGGCTTCTGTGGATTTGGTGTTCCTCCAGGCCTTTTCGAGGCGGCGGCATGTGCGCCTGGACTCTCAAAGTTCGGTGGTAAACCATCTGGCTTTCTTGGCGCTGGTATTGTTGTTTTTCTTGAGGGGGGCTATGGTGTTGGTGCTGTCCGAGATCCATCTATGCAGGGTTCGGGCTGCGGTGTTGGGGTTGTCGTTTTCCGCGATGGTTGGGGTGGAGTTGTTGAGTGACGAGGTGAGCTGGTCGTCGGTGATTTTGGTCCAGTTTCTTTGTGGAAGCAGGTGCTGGTGTCTGTGGCTGGTGGGTGTTCTGAAGGTGAAGTGGACGCAACGATGGTCGGTCCATGGGAGTTCGGTGGTGTGGCTGAAGGTGATGGAGTTTCCTGTAGTGAAGAGGGGGTCGAGGGTGTGTCCTGCTGAGTGCGTGGGCTCGGTCACGATCTGGCGGAGTCCAATGTTGTGGAGGTTGTCCAGGAGGGATGTGGTGTTGGGGTCCAGTTGGTTGTCAAGGTGGAAGTTGAGGTCTCCCAGCAGGGTGTAGTTGGTGGATGCGATGGCCTGCGGGGAGATAATGTCCGTAATGGAGTTGGCGAAGGGTCCGCGGGATCCAGGGGGTCGGTAGATGAGGGTTGCGGTGGGGCTGGCCAGTATCTTGAAGTGAAGGTGTTCCATCAGTTCTGTGGGCTCGTCAGGGAGTATGCTCAGGCGGAGGCTGGATTTGTGGACGATGGCGATTCCTCCTCCTGGGCGGGTGGGGTGGTCCTTTCTGGAGATCTTGTATCCTTGGGGGATGGCGATGGCGATGTCCGGTCCCGAGGTGGTGTTGGTCCAGGTTTCGGTGAAGAACGCTACGTCCGGGGTGGTGCTGTCGAGGAGGTCCCAGATTTCTGTGGCGTGTTTGTGGAGGGATCGGACGTTGAGGAGGATGCATTGCAGGGTCTTCGGTTCGGTTGTGTTCTTGTGGGCGGGTTGTGCTGGATCCGTGTTCTTGGCGGTGCTGCAGGTGTGCCGGCAGCGGTGACAGCTGAAGGGTCCGTGGGTGTCGGCTGGTGATGCTAGCTTGCAGTTGTTGTTGCAGCCTGGGTTGAGTGCGTGGAGTGCTGCTGGGTTGTAGCATTGGCGGGCGGAGGTCCAGGGTTCCTGGCGCTGGTCGCGGACGGGTCGCAGACGGGCTCAGACGGGCTTGCCTTTGACGTGCCTTCGGTGCACCAGCCGCCATTAAGTAGGGGTCGGGGAGGGCTGGACAGCTGGGAGGCGGGAGCGGGGAGGGGAGCTGGATTGGACCGGTCACGCTGGGGGGGGGAGGGGCCGTGGGGGCAGCAGCGGCGGGGAAAGGTAAAGGGAGGAAAGAAGGGATAAAGAAAAAAGGGAAAATAAGCAGAAATAAGGCACAAAAGAGCAGAGATGCAGAAAAGTGCAGATAGGTGAAAGATAAAAGAGGGTAGAAAAACGAGTGAAAACGAGTGAAAGAGCAGAGCGAGAGAAAGGGAAAATGAGCAGAAATAAGGCACAAAAGAGCAGAGATGCAGAAAAGTGCAGAAAGGTGAAAGATAGAAAGGGTAGAAAAACGACTGAAAACGAGTGAAGGAGCAGAGTGAGAGGAAGGAGACAGAGGTCCACTGGACCACAGGTTCCAGGGACGTTATAGTTAGGCTGACATTTCACTCATACAAAAACAGAGAAATTCATCCATTAGAGTTAGCTGAGCTAACTATAACTCGGACCTCCGCAATGCACTGCTGATGATGTCACATATTACATCACTCATGACATGGTCAGTGACATCACTGATGACATCACTGATGACATCTCAAATGACATCACTGATGACATCATCTAGTGACTGAGTGTTTCTAAAAGTTTAAGAATGTGATATATATATATATATATTCACTGAAAAACCACAGGTTTCAGGGACGTTATAGTTAGAAATTAGCATTTAAAAACCTTTGAAATTCACTAAAAAAACAGGTTTCAGGGACGTTATAGTTTGAAATTAGCATTTAAAAAACCTTAGAAATTCACTGAAAAAACCACAGGTTTCAGGGATGTTATAGTTAGTTGGACATTTCACTCGTACAAAACCAGAGAAATTCGGCCGTTATAGTTAGTTCAGATAACTATAACTCGCGCCCCCGCAATGCACTGCTGATGACGTCACATATTACATCATTCATGACATGGTCAGTGACATCACTGATGACATCACTGATGACATCTCAAATGACATCACTGATGACATCATCCAGTGACTGTGTGTTTCTGTAAAGTTTAAATATGTTTTATATATATATATAGGCCAAGGTGTATTGAAGAATGAAGGTGTATAAGTGTCTGAATGGATGATTTAGTAGGTGTGTGACTGACTGTATAAGTGAGTGATTAAATGTGTCTTACTGAATGCATGGGTTAGTGACTGATACAGACATTCACACAGTTTAGTTTGTCAGTTGGTGTGGAAGTGGTTGCATGGGTTGGTGAGTAGCTAAATGAGGGTCTATATGGGTTATTGATTGGTTGTCTGAGTATCTGTATGGGTGCCTGAGTGTCTGTGTGGGTGGGTGGGGGGTGTGACTCTGTGCATAGATGTATGAGTGGGTGATTCACTGGGTGTATGGGTTCAAGAGTGCATCTGTGAAGGGCTGTATGGGTGGGTGAGTGTGTATATGGGTGTGTTGGTGAGTGAATGGATGTCTCAGTGGTACATGTGTGAGTAACTGCATATGTTAAAGGCAGTATATGTGAGTGTTGGAGTATATAAATGACTATATGTGAGAGTGAGTGATTGAGAGTGGCTGTATGGATGAGTGTGTGCTTGTATTAGTTATTGTATAAGAGTGTAAGTATGTGTTAGTATATGTTTGAATAAGTGAGGTGGTGTGTGTATAACTGTGTAGGTGAGTAAATGGGAGTGTGATTGATTCTTTGCATGACTGACTAGGTGTGTGAGTAACTCTATGGATGAGTGGCGGTGTGTGAGTGTCTGTATAGATCTGTGAGTGCATATGATAGTGCCATATTGATGGTTGACTGCATGTATGAGTGACTGTATGGGTGAATGAGTGGATGTGTGTGTAGACCTAGGAATTAGTGAGTGGGTATGTACTAACTGGTATTGGTGTGTCTATGGTTTTGAAAATGGTAGTCTGTATTTTAGAGTGGGTGTATCAAAGGTTATATTAGGGTATGAGGAGGTGCATCAGATTATCAAGTGGATGATGTCATCAGTGATGTCATTTGAGATGTCATCAGTGATGTCACCGACCATGTCATAAATGATGTAATATGTGACATCATCAGCAGTGCATTGCGGGGGCGAGTTATAGTTGGCTGAACTGACTATAACGGCCGAATTTCTCTGGTTTTGTACGAGTGAAATGTCCAACTAACTATAACGTCCCTGAAACCTGTGGTTTTTTCAGTGAATTTCTAAGGTTTTTTAAATGCTAATTTCTAACTATAACGTCCCTGAAACCTATGGTTTTTTCAGTGTATATATATATATACGCCAAAGTATATTGAGGAATGAGTGGGTGTATGAGTGTGTGAATGGATGATTTAGTGGGTGCGTGACTGACTGTATAAGTGAGTGATTAAACGTGTCATAGTGAATGCATGGGTGAATGACTAATCTGTGTGAATGTCTTTATCGGTCTGTCAGTTGGTTTGTAAGTGGCTGAATGGGTTGGTGAGTAGCTACATGAGTGTCTATATGGGGTAATGATTGGTTGTCGGGGTACCTGTATGGGTGCCTGAGTGTCTGTTTGGGAAGGTGGGGGTGTGTGTGACTCCCTGAATAGATGTGTGAGCGGGTGATTCACTAGGTGTATGGGTTCATGAGTGTGTCTGCGAGGGGCTGTATGGGTGAGTGAGTGTGCGTATGGCTGTGTTGGTGAGTGAATGGATGTCTCAGTGGTATATGTGTGTGTAACTACATGTGTGAAAGGCAATAAATGTGAGTGTTGGAGTATATAAGTGACTATATGTGAGAGTGAGTGATTGTGAGAGTGGCTGTATGGATGAGTGTGTGCTTGTGTCAGTGATTATATAAGATTGTAAGTATGTGTTAGAATCTGTATGAATAAGTGAGGTGATGTGTGTATAACTGTATAGGTGACTAAATGGCAGTGCAATTGATTCTTTGGGTGACTGACTAGGTGTGTGAGTAACTTTATGGGTGAGTGGTGGTATGTTATTGTCTGTATGTTTGTATGAGTGCATATATCACTGGCTGTATTGATGAGTGACTGTGTGTAACAGTAACTGTATGGGTTAGTGAGTGGATGTGTGTGTAGACCTATGACAGTGAGTAGGTATGTACTAACTGGTATTGATGTGTCTATAGTTTCGAGAATGGTACTCTGTATTTTAGAGTGGGTGCATAAAAGGTTATATTAGGGTGTGAGGAGGTGAATAAGATATTAAGTGGAAGATGTTATCAATGATGTCATCAGTGATGTCATTTGAGATGTCATCAGTGATGTCATTAGGGATGTCACTGACCATGTCATGAGTGATGTAATGTGTGACGTCATCAGCAGTGCATTGCGGAGGCGCAAGTTATAGTTAGCTCAGCTAACTATAACAGCCGAATTTCCCTGTTTTTGTACAAGTGAAATGTCAGCCTAACTATATCATCTCTGAAACCTGTGGTTCTTTCAGTGAATTTCTAAAGTTTTTAAATGCTAATCCCTAACTATAAGGTCCCTGAAACCTGTGGTTTTTTCAGTGAATTTCTAAGGTTTTTTAAAGGCTAACACTAACTATAACGTACTTGAAACTTGTGGTTTTTTTCTGTGAATTTCTGAAGTTTTTTAAATGATAATCCCTGACTATGACGTCACTGAAACCTGTGTTTTTTTCAGTGAATTTCTAAGGTTTTTTAAATGCTAATACTAACTATAATGTCCCTGAAACCTGTGTTTTTTCCAGTGAATTTCTAAGGTTTTTTAAATGCTAATCTCTAACTATAACGTCCCTGAAACCTCTGTTTTATTCAGTGAATTTCTATGTTTTTGTACATGATTTTTTTATGAAATGATGTTTATAACAATTTTTTTTATTTTCTGTCTATGTCCTTTTAAGTATTTTTATTATGTTTTAAAATAATGATAATCTGTTTTAAAAAAATATATATAACAAAACTGATGAAAGATTTATAGTGTTATCTACTTAAATTAACACTGTTTTATTGTTTGTAATTTTGATCAGTGTGATATAATATAATATAATTTTCAATTGAAAAAGATTTTTTTTTTAAATGTATAGTTTTTTTCCAAGTATGTTTTGCTAAGTTAAATTTTGTAAGATTGCTTGTAATACTATGAAAATTATTTTGTTGTATTCTTATGATAACTATCTTTTTTTACCTATTTTTTTTATTTACAAAAAAGGGTCGCTACCCTACAAGATCCCACGCGATGGGTGCGCGGATCCGGTATATGAATGTCAATCTCAAAAACACATTTAGAACAAATTAATATATGTTTTAGATGTATAGGTTTATTACTGACTACATAAAAATAGTAATAAAGGTGTTTTAAATTTGTTTTTCTAATGTTCTACGCGGTGGTTGCTCGAACCCTGCCGTCATGTATTTCCGGGTTCGCGTATGAGACGTAACTCTGGCATAATTTAAAAACTCTGAAATATGACTGTTTCCACTTTAAATATCGGTTTTGCATAAAGAGTTTTCATTGAAATACTTTGAAACACAATGTCCTGATAGCAAATTAATGTTGTATATGAAATTTAGTACATTTTACAGGTACGCGACGGATAAGCGTAGGGTGCGTGACCCCTACGCGACCCCATGTGACATAGAAAGAAAGCTTCTCATTGGTTGAACAGCTTTTCATTCTCTTCCTGGGTGGAACCAACACCTGTTACAGTCCTTTCTTTTTGGGTGTGTCTGGCTTGAAGACAACCTGTTTTGTAGGCTCTGTCATTTTTCTTTTTTTTGTGGTGTTTTTCATTTTACTTCTAGGTAAATGGCATCAGCATTCCCAGAAGAGCACGAGGAGGAGATGGAGGAGGTGGAAGAGCCAGTGAAGAAGAGGAAGGAACACATCATGTGGGCCTTTCTTCACTGTGCCTGAAGGCGAAAAAAAAGTAAATGCCCGTAAGGTGACATGTACCATCTGTCACAAAATCTTATCGAGAGGCTCTGAGAAGAAGTACTCTTGTGGCACTTCTTCATGAAAAAACACCTGGAGACAATGCATCCTATTTGCCTGGCACGTGAGGTGGAGCGTCGTAGACAAGAGGAAGCAGCCAAAAATGATGGAAAACAACCATCAACATCTGCAGGGGTTGGTTTGACCACTCCGCAACCCATGATCGTTCCGGAGTTGGCGGATGCTGCAATCGTCTGTCACCACTGCCTTACGACACTGTGTGTGGGAGAGTTATGCATTGAGGCCGTCAAGACGCTCCGCAAGAGTCACAAATGTTATTTTTTTATTGCTTATGTTTCTAGTTATACAGAAACAGCAGAATTGGACTGTTTAACTTTTCCTTTTCCTTTTTAAAAAAATGAATAACACCCCAAAAAAAAAACATTAAAAAAAATATTAAAAATATTTAAAAAAAAGGTTCTAATGGAACCACCTAAACTGGTAAAAAATAGAAAAATTGTATGTAATGAAAGTGAATGATTGTATGAATGTGTGTATGATCAATGTTAGAATTGTGTATAAGTAGTGGGTAGTCCCTGGGTGATTGCATAAGTGCAGAGGTACTGTCTCGGTGATTGGAGGAGTGCATGGGTAGTGCCTGAGTGAAGGGATAAGTGCATGGGTAGTGTTTGATGGAATGGATGAGTGCAACAGTAGTACCTGAGTGATTGCATGAGTGCATGGATACTGCCTGGGTGATTGCATGAGTGAAGGGGTACTGGCTGGTTGATTGGAGGAGTGCATGGGTAGTGCCTGAGTGAATGGTTGTTTGCATGGGTAATCTTTGAGGTAATGGATGAGTGCAACAGTTGTGCCTGAGTGATTGCATGACTGCATGGATAGTGCCTGAGTGATTGCATGAGTGCAGGGGTAGTGCTTGGGTGATTAGATGAGCGCATAGGTAGTGCCTCTGTGGAAGCATGGATGCAAGGCTAATGCCTGTGTCATTGGATGAGTGCATAGGTAGTGCCTGAGTCAATGGATGAGTTCATGGGTACTGCCTAAGTGAATGGCTGAGTGCAAGAATAATTTCTGAGTGATTGCCTGAGTGCATGGGTAGTGCCTGGGTGATTTGAGGAGTGCATGGGTAGTGCCTGAGTGATTGCATGAGTGCATGGATACTGCCTGGGTGATTCCATGAGTGAAGGGGTACTGCCTGGTTGATTGGAGGAGCACATGGGTAGTGCCTGAGTGAATGGATGAGTGCATGGGTAATGTTTGAGGGAATGGATGAGTGCAACAGTTGTGCCTGAGTGATTGCATGAGTGCATGGATAGTGCCTGAGTGATTGCATGAGTGCAAGGGTGCCTGGGTGATTGGATGAGTGTATAGGTAGTGCCTCTGTGGAAGGATGGATGCAAGGCTAATGCCTGTGTCATTAGATGATTGCATAGGTAGTGCCTGAGTCAATGGATGAGTGCACGGGTACTGCCTAACTGAATGGCTGAGTGCAAGAATAGTGCCAGTTTGATTGTATGAGTGTATGGATAGTGCCTGGGTGATTGCATGAGTGCACGGGTAGTGCCTGAGTGATGGGATGAGTGTATGAGTAGTGTTTGAGTGGAAGGATGGTTGGAAAGTTAATGCCTGGGTGATTTCACGAATGCATGGATAGCGCGTGAGTGAATGGATGAGGGCATGAGTAGTGCCTGAGTGTATGGATGAGTGCATGGGTAGTGCCTGAGTGAATGGTTGAGTGCAAGATTAGTTCCTGAGTGATTGCATGAGTGCATGGGTAGTCCCTGGGTGATTGCATAAGTGTAGAGGTACTGTCTCGGTGATTAGATGAGTGCATGAGTAGTGCCTAAGTGACTTTATGAGTGCAACAGTAATCTCTGGGTGCTTAGATCAGTGCATGGGTAGTGTCTGAAAAAAAGGATGTCTGAAAGAGTAATGACTGGGTCATTGCATGAATGCATGGGTGCTGCTTGAGGGAATGGATGAGTGCAAGGCTAATGTCTGCATCATTGGATAGCATAGGTAGAGTCTGAGTGAATGGATGAGTGCATGGGTACTGCCTGGGTAATTGAATGAGTGCATGGTAGTGCCTGTGTAAAAGAAAGAATGCAAAGCTAATGACTCTGTTTTGCTATTACTGCAACACTTGTGCTTCAGAGAATGCATACGTCTATTGGTAGTGTTTACATGTAAGGATAACTGCCTCCTTGGTTACATGAACAACATAATCAAAATGTTGAAGTAGTCTTAAGGTTCAACATTATTTATGTTTGAAATAAATAACAAATAATTAAACTTTAAACATTTTTTCTAGTTATCAGGCATATTATATTATGTGTTCTTACCTTTTAAATAATTTCGATTCATTACTCAGTAGAAATATTTTAGAGTAGTGTTGTCATAAACAGCATTAAAACTCTTCTCAAACTTGAACAGTACCTACTATAAAGAAGAAGAAAAACTGTTATTTAATGATAATATATCACTGAAATTGTTAGATTATATTTTCAGCAGCTCAGCATAAATTTACAATTAAATAACATTTTTAGATTCCCTTTTTTGCTGTTCTCAGATTCCACTTAACTTCACCAGACAGAGTGATTTCAATGTGGTATCATCATTGAGTAGCGGGGAAATAAACAATCTAACTGATTGTAGAAAAAAAAATCATCATAAAGCATCTTATTCAATATGTGTAGCTATGCACTTTTCTATCTACATTTTGTTAATTAATTCCTTCATCTACATCAACTCTATTATTCATCTCAAATACATTTGACAAAATATAGACTTTCATTTACATCTGGTACAAAATAGACAACAAATATATATACTATTTCCTTTTCAACAGAACTTTCCAAATGCAATATCAATTACCACAAATAATAATCCAAACACTAATTATAAATACTAATAGTTTGCATTCCCGTTTAGTTTCTGTTCACATCGTCCCAATTGGCCGAATGATGTACTCAAAACTTTGGCTTAAAAATATCTAATATGAATTTGGTAATTCATAAGGCAATCTAGGTTTGAATTCCAAGTGGGCATCATTGTAATGCGTACATCCTTTATCACATTTTAAATACACAGTATAGCGTCCAGATGTTGTAGTCGGTCCATCATGGAAAATAATAGCCACTGATATAAAAGTTCTTCCTGAAATAGATATTTGACTTGCATTAAAAATTTAAATTTTCGTTTCCAATTTTCTTCCATTTGCTTTACAACATTGTAGCATTAAAAGATATATTTTCCTGATCTTTTTATGTGTAATGTAGACAAAATCTCTGATGTACAATGCAAACAGTTCATGTCCTTATTGGCTGTTTTTATCAATTTGTTAAAAGGTACTGATTTACAGTCTGGTATCGTCAAGTATATGAATTGTTCTGTTTGTATCTCAGCGGTGGAAGTAGCAAACCATGTTGTATCTTTTCTTTCACTTGTACATATATTTCTTTCTATTCAATATTTAGGGGCCGATTCCGATCTCGGTCGGAGGCGCACCTAACGCCATTCGGTCGGGAAAAAAGCCATGCGAATGCCTGTTTCCCGACCGATCCGCACATTAATCCGAACGAACAAGTACGATGCGCACAACAGCACAGATTCCGACCCAGTCGTACTCACCCAATACAGGTCCCGTTCCCTGACCGAGCCGGATCCGTAAACGCAGAATCGAGTCGCCCGGAAGCCAAAAAGCAGCCCCGTCCGGCCGGACAAGTACGATGCGCTTCCCGTACGCGCCGAAACCGTCGCTACGCACGGCACGTCAAAGCATCCGGGACAGGCGCACATAAGCTCTGATTCGCGCCACAACACGATCCACAGCTACGAGACGAACACGCAAGCGACGAGGACGAGGCGAAGCAACGACAAAGACGAACGAGACGAACCAACCATGAATCCCATCGTTCCGATCCTACCAATATTCTACATCTACTACCGGAACAGGCATGGACGTGTACGGCGCAGAAGGTAAGTCAGACACCAACCACAAAAACAAACTACACGTACCCGACATATCACACACACACAGAGGGATGCAGAAATTACTTACACCAGAAACAGCAGCACCATAGGGGCGGGATGCCCATCACCAATGCCACATATACACATAGGGTCCCGGATGCCTGTCACTACCACCACCTCTACCCATGGGGGGCTGGATGCCTACCACTACTACCACCTCTACCCATGGGGGGCTGGATGCCTGTCACTACTACCACCTCTACCCAGGGGGTGCCAGATGCCTACCACTACTACCACCCTTACCCAGGGGGTGCCAGATGCCTACCACTACTACCACCTCTACCCAGGGGGTGCCAGATGCCTACCACTACTACCACCCTTACCCAGGCAGTGCCAGATGCCTACCACTACTACCACCTCTACCCAGGGGGTGCCAGATGCCTACCACTACTACCACCTCTACCCATGGGGGGCTGGATGCCTGTCACTACTACCACCTCTACCCAGGGGTTGCCAGATGCCTACCACCACTACCACCTCTACCCATGGGGGGCTGGATGCCTGTCACTACTACCACCTCTACCCATGGGGTGCTGGATGCCTACCACTACTACCACCTCTACCCATGGGGGGCTGGATGCCTGTCACTACTACCACCTCTACCCAGGGGTGCCAGATGCCTACCACTACTACCACCCTTACCCAGGGGGTGCCAGATGCCTACCACTACTACCACCCTTACCCAGGGGGTGCCAGATGCCTACCACTACTACCACCTCTACCCAGGGGGTGCCAGATGCCTACCACTACTACCACCTCTACTCATGGGGGGCTGGATGCCTGTCACTACTACCACCTCTACCCAGGGGGTGCCAGATGCCTACCACCACTACCACCTCTACCCATGGGGGGCTGGATGCCTGTCACTACTACCACCTCTACCCATGGGGTGCTAGATGCCTACCACTACTACCACCTCTACCCATGGGGTGCCGGATGCCTACCACTACTACCACCTCTACCCATGGGGGGCTGGATGCCTGTCACTACTACCACCTCTACCCAGGGGTTCCAGATGCCTACCACTACTACCACCCTTACCCAGGGGTGCCAGATGCCTACCACTACTACCACCTCTACCCAGGGGGTGCCAGATGCCTACCACTACTACCACCTCTACCCATGGGGGGCTGGATGCCTGTCACTACTACCACCTCTACCCAGGGGGTGCCAGATGCCTACCACCACTACCACTTCTACCCATGGGGGGCTGGATGCCTGTCACTACTACCACCTCTACCCATGGGGTGCTGGATGCCTACCACTACTACCACCTCTACCCATGGGGTGCTGGATGCCTACCACTAGTACCACCTCTACCCATGGGGGGCTGGATGCCTGTCACTACTACCACCCCTACCCAGGGGGTGCCAGATGCCTACCACTACTACCACCTCTACCCATGGGGGGCTGGATGCCTGTCACTACTACCACCTCTACCCACGGGGTGCCAGATGCCTACCACTACTACCACCCTTACCCAGGGGGTGCCAGTGCCTACCACTACTACCACCTCTACCCAGGGGGTGCCAGATGCCTACCACTACTACCACCTCTACCCATGGGGGCTGGATGCCTACCACTACTACCACCCTTACCCAGGGGTGCCAGATGCCTACCACTACTACCACCCTTACCCAGGGGTGCCAGATGCCTACCACTACTACCACCCTTACCCAGGGGTGCCAGATGCCTACCACTACTACCACCTCTACCCAGGGGTGCCAGATGCCTACCACTACTACCACCCTTACCCAGGGGGTGCCAGATGCCTACCACTACTACCACCTCTACCCAGGGGGTGCCAGATGCCTACCACTACTACCACCTCTACCCATGGGGGGCTGGATGCCTGTCACTACTACCACCTCTACCCAGGTGGTGCCAGATGCCTACCACCACTACCACCTCTACCCATGGGGGGCTGGATTCCTGTCACTACTACCACCTCTACCCATGGGGTGCTGGATGCCTACCACTACTACCACCTCTACCCATGGGGGCTGGATGCCTGTCACTACTACCACCTCTACCCAGGGGGTGCCAGATGCCTACCACTACTACCACCTCTACCCATGGGGGGCTGGATGCCTGTCACTACTACCAACTCTACCCAGGGGTGCCAGATGCCTACCACCACTACCACCTCTACCCATGGGGGCTGGATGCCTGTCACTACTACCACCTCTACCCATGGGGTGCTGGATGCCTACCACTACTACCACCTCTACCCATGGGGTGCTGGATGCCTACCATGTGAGAAGTTGGCCTGGCATATGCTGTCCACTAATTATAGTGGGCACCTTGCACCAGTCCAAACAACCCCTTATTGGAGATAGGTTAAAGACAACCTTATTGAAAGCTATCCTAGTGGTAGCTATGGAGAGCAGCCTTCAGGATAAGTCTTGGAGGAATGTAAAGCAGCTTGTTTTACCAGTCTATAATCTCTTGAGTGACCAAATGAAAGAGCACCACACCAGGTATATATTCAAAATATATGTATTTATTACTAAACACACCCCTCTAGTCTCTTTATGAGGCTAGAGTTCGAAGTACATAAGTTATAAGATATTAAATCACAGTAATAGCACAAATACACGTTTGGGCCCTAGGGGCGTACCAAACCATATACCAATAAAGTGGTATGCGAACCACGACTGAACTAGACACTAGGCCTAGAGCCTCTAGAAGTGCTTGGACCACAAGGAACCACCCAAGGTAGTGACACAGGGGACCCACGGGAGACGCGTGCAGTGTAAATACACAACCGCGATACGCCGTTAACTTCTATGGAGAAAGTCGGGATCGGGAAAATAGAGGAAAGGGACACTTAGAAGAGGACTAGGACAAAACCCTTTGAGATCTAGGACTTTGAAGAGTCTCTACCCACGGGAGCACCGGAGTACTCGTGTTACCTCACCCAGGGAAGCCGGGTGCATAGGTGCCTTTCGGGGTCGGGTTTCGTCGTCGATTCGAATGGCGATCTGCTGCAAAGTGCTGCTGGCGGCCAAGAGAAAAGTGTCCGGGTGGATCCAAGAGTGGATCGGAGTTCTGAAGAACCTGAAAGCAGAGGGGACAGAGTCTGGGTCACTAGCCAGTGACCAGGAAGGCGATGGACAGATGCCCACCGATGTCGAGTGCTTCAGGTGCATTGATGGTCATCTTGACTCTTCAGCCACGAGGTCCAGGAGGCGTTGTCGGCGACCAGGAGCAGGATTCGGGCTGGTACAAGATGTCTGTCGAGTGCTGATGTGTCGGCGACCGGATTGGACCCAACAAGCCTTGGCAACGGCAAGTCTCAGTGAAGATGTAGATTGTCGATGGTGCAGACCAGCAAGGTCTGTGGAACTCACCCAGCGAGGGTAAGTGAGGGCAGGCCTGGAGCAACCAGGATGCCAAGTAAGAAAAGGATTGGCCTTCGTTAAGGGCTACTAGCCAACGGGCTAGCGACCGCGAAGGAGCCTCGTGACGCCGCACGTGGAGCTGGCTTACCGGACACTCGTGGAGTGGGGGCCAGTGATCTTCAGTGCAGGTGGTGCTGGAGGCTAGGGCTACTTGGAGCCCAAAGCACGACTTCTTGGGAGACCCAGAAGATGGTGCACTTGCAAATGTGCTCGGTGTCCAGGGGTCACGGTCTCAAGTCACCCACGATAGCCACGGGCCTCAGCTTTGCTGCGGACTCAGGGTAGCCTCGGGGAAGTCTGAGAATCTACCTCTGGTGATGCGATGACTTTGGCGTCCGACGGGAGCTTCAGAAATGCGAACCAGACAGATGCTTCTTTGGTGCCTGCCAAGCAGGGGAGTCACTCCTTGACCCCAAGGGAGATTCTTCAGTCCTCTAATCTTGTCGTAGAGCGTCGAAGGTCCAGGATTCAGTTTCAGAGTTTCGTCCAGGTATAATCTAAAGTCCTAAGGACTGGGTTCCTACCTTTATTCTAAAGATAGGGGTTGGACTACTCTGTGGCCCCACCTATGGGTGGGTCAGGGCAGAGGGGTGGCTACACCCTTTCCCTTTGTCCAGTTCGCGCCAAAGCAGGGGCTGGAAGCCCCTGATCCGGTTTGAACTGGGGTATGCACTAGGGACACCAAATGTGCCCCCAGTGCAGGACTTCAAAGCACACAGATGGTGCTCCCGCCCAGCCCCAATACACATTATCCTGTCTGGGGAGGTGGTCACACCTCCCTGGGACAGGAAACCTATTGTCCAGGCCTCCCCTGCCGGAGTTTCGTCCAGCAGCAGGAGGCCAGACTCGTGTCTGTGGCAGCAGCATCCATTTTGTGATGCCAGGGCTCTGGAGAGAAGTTACCGGGTTAGTCAGGGTTAACATGTCTTTCCCTCTAGAAGGGTGGAATGCTACCCCCGCCGCCAGAATTGGCGGGGGGTAGTATTCCAAGATGTTTGACACCAAACACGACATGTTTAGGTGCAGCCATTCCAAAGTTAGCATTTTACCGCGAGGATATAATGCGCTTAAGAGTATATGGTCAGGCTGCACTACAAACAGCATCAGAGATGGTCTCCGCACGCTGCAGAGGGGCCCTGCTCACGCAGGGGCACCCTCTCACATAGGAACCACGCACTCTGCCTTTAGGATTGATAAGGCCTGCCTTAGGAGTGACTTATAGGTTTATATGTGTGTATGTATTTCGTGATATAGGTAACCTATATCACAGTAAGGGTGCATGCACCACCTTACCCAGGCTGCAGTAGCAGACCTGTGGTGTCAGTTTGGATGGCCTTCCAGGGGTGGCATAATACATGCTGCAGCCCCTGGCAGGCCTCTGAGGTACCTATGCCCTTGGTACATAGTATACCATATACTAGGGACTTATAAGGGCACTCCAGATCCCAATCAGTGATGTGCCTAAGGCACATGGAAACCATTTTACAGAGAAAGCAGATAGACTGGGGCCCTGAATAGCAGGATCCCAGTCCAACTAAGTCATAAACCAGCAAAACACCATTAAAAAAGTGGGGGCAACCATATGGTCAGATTCCACCTTCCTACATAACCCCCCAAACGAAAGGAGATAAGGCTAACCTTGGCCAGTTGAGCCTTCATTGACTAAGTGGTCATATAAGGAAGCACCTGCACTAGCATGGTTGCCCCCTGTCTTATGGTCCACTAAGCAATCCCTCACCCTAAGGGTATGAGAGGGTCTCCACCATGGGGAATCACTACCTGTGGTGTGCTTAGGTAAAGTACAAGGCTGGTGAGGTGTCTGAGTAGGGAAGTGAGGCCCTAGGAATGTTGGCCTCAGCTTCCTCAGATCACTGGTCACCATGTATGCCTGTCCTTCCATGACTGAGTTGCACTTTGCTCTAAGGGTCAACCTTTGGCTGCCTACAGCTGGGGGTTGGGTCCCTGTGGATGGACTACTGGAGGGACATGGCAGGTTTGGAACCTTCTGGTCCCAGGTTTGCCCTTGCCTACCAGAGTCCTTCTGGGGAGGTCCCTACATAAAGGTATGGGGGATCCCTCAGTGTGTAGAGGAATTTTCACCTGGCTAGGGCTACTAGACTGGGTGCCCCTAATCTGCTGATGGGGGCTTCCTCTGGACAGGGGGCCCTGGGGGTCCACTGACCTCCCTGACCTCTGCAGCCCTGGGCTGACTGAGGCAGGGTAGAGAGGGGCAGGTTACCTGCTCCAGACTGGGTACCACCTTGGAAGGGTCCTCTGCCATCAGGGGTGTGGCCAGGCCAGGCCTGACTACCTCTGTGGCAGTTCCTTCACTAGGGGTAGGGTCAGTTCCCTGAGGAGGCTGACCCTTACCTACTGTCTGGGGGAAGAAGACTTCTCTTCAACCCTTGTGCTCTCTTTTGGGGGAGAGTGGGCCATTCTTCCAGGCTCCATCTCTCCAAAATCTTGGGCTGGGGCTGTGGCCATTACAGCCCCACTAACCTTTACAGGGACGCCCAACATCCTAAGGTGGGTTTGGTGTTCAACTTCAGCCCAGGCTGAAATTTCCAGATCATTGCCCATCAGGCAATCTACAGGTAAGGTGGGGGACACTGCCACTCTCTTTGGGCCTGTGACCCCCTCCCAGCTGAGATTGACTATGGCCATGGGGTGATCTGTTCTGACACCATCAATGTTGGTCACCTGGTATTTAAACTCAGGTAAAAGCTGGTGAGGGGGACTAGTTTCCCTGCCACCATGGTGACACTAGCCCCTGTGTCCCTAAATGCCACAGCTTTCTGACCATTAATCATTGGCTCCAGTCTGTACCTGCCCAATGCTATGGGACCCATGGTAAAGGTGGCAAATCCTATACCACCATCAGAGTCAGAGGAGTCTGTTGAGGGGTCCCTGTCTAAACTAGGGCCCACCTCTGTTCCTCTTGCAAAAGCACCTAACTTTTTGGGTGCACTACTCCCAACTGGAGGATTACTACTGGTAGTACCAGGAGGGGTGGTAGTAGTTGTGGGAGGAACATTTTCTTTATTGCCAATCCTGGGGCAACTGGGATCAGTTTTCCAGTGCCCAGGCTTTTTACAGACATGGCAATAGGGTTTCTTTTCAGGAGAGGAAGGAGTTTGGGACCCACCCCCAGAAGAGGAATTTTGGGGCCCTGTAGGGGACTTATCCTTAGATTTATCCCCACCTTTCTCTTGGGACTTAGTAGAATCTTTCTTCTGGTCACCACCCTGATTTCTAGTTTTTACTCTGGTTCTGACCCATTTGTCTGCCTTCTTTCCCAATTCTTGGGGAGAGGTCAGATCAGAGTCCACCAGATACTGGTGCAAAAGCTGGTTTTGACAATTATTAAGGATCTGCTCCCTCATAATCAAATTGTACAATCCTAAAAAGTCATGCACTTTGTTGCCATGTATCCAACCTTCCAGAGCCTTTGTAGCACAATCTACAAAATCAACCCAGTCTTGAGTCTGAGCTTTTTGGGTGTCTCTGAACTTCAAACTATACTGTTCAGTGGTTAGGCCAAACCCATCTATCAGAGCACTCTTCAAGACTGTGTAATTGTCAGCATCCTCTTCTCTTACAGTGAGGAGCTTGTCTCTACCTTTGTCTGCAAAGGAGAGCCACAAGATTGCTGCCCACTGCCTCTGGGGGACCTTCTGAACTTTACAGGCCCTCTCCAGTGCAGTTATCCATTTGTGGATGTCATCCCCACTCTGGTAGGGAGGGACAATCTTGTTTAGGTTTCTATGGTCATAAGACCTTTCCCTATCTCTAGGGATATTGCTGCCACCATGGGACTCTAGTCCCAACTTTCTTCTCTCTCTAAGGAGATCTAGGGATTCCCTATCTAAAGCCAATTGCTTTTTTCTGATTTCCAGCTGAGTTTCCTCATACTGGACCAGTCTGGTTCTCCTCTCATGAGAGGATTCCCTCCTGTGAGAAGAGACAGAGCTCCCTATAGAGGTGCCAGAGTGGTTAGACTCCTGAGAAGGAGATCTAGACTTCCTGGGAACACTCTTAATCCTTCCTGGGGGACAAAGAGGGCATCATCTTGATCATCCTCATCATCATCCACAGGAGGGATTGGGTTATCCAGGTCAGGGTCATTGTCACCCTCCTGGCCAGTTTCAGAGGGGGGCTGGGGGTATTGGTACCCCTGGCGTCCTCCTTCTTCTCCTGCCCCACCCTCAGCTCCTACCCCTTCAGTCCCTACAGGCTTACTAAGGTCATAAGCCACCAACAGCTCCTTGAGGTGTTGGGTGGTGGGGCTTTGGCCTGTCCTTATTTTTCTCAAGTTGCATAAAGCTCTCAATTCCAAGAATGGGAGTGTATCATACTTGGAGGGTGGAAGCTCAATGGCTTCCTGCAAGGATTCTTTGGATCCTCCCCTTAAAGACATTACTAGTGTGGTGTGGTGTATGCACTACCTACTCTAGTGTGGCCTACTAAACTCTCTTGAGTTGTAGAAAGGGTTGTGCTATCCTTTAACACACAACTCTAAGTTCAGTAGAACTTACTGTATTCTAAGCTTAAATTATATGTACCTTAGGTACCTTTAGTGGTTTTCAGTTGATCAATTCAATTGAGATTATCTGGTAAAACAATAGCAAGCTGGAATCCCACACGCTGCACACCAATGTGAGAAGTTGGCCTGGCGTATGCTGTCCACTAATTATAGTGGGCACCTTGCACCAGTCCAAACAACCCCTTATTGGAGATAGGTTAAAGACAACCTTATTGAAAGCTATCCTAGTGGTAGCTATGGAGAGCAGCCTTCAGGCTAAGTCTTGAAGGAATGTAAAGCAGCTTGTTTTACCAGTCTATAATCTCTTGAGTGACCAAATGAAAGAGCACCACACCAGGTATATATTCAAAATATATGTATTTATTACTAAACACACCCCTCTAGTCTCTTTATGAGGCTAGAGTTCGAAGTACATAAGTTATAAGATATTAAATCACAGTAATAGCACAAATACACGTTTGGGCCCTAGGGGCGTACCAAACCATATACCAATAAAGTGGTATGCGAACCACGACTGAACTAGACACTAGGCCTAGAGCCTCTAGAAGTGCTTGGACCACAAGGAACCACCCAAGGTAGTGACACAGGGGACCCACGGGAGACGCGTGCAGTGTAAATACACAACCGCGATACGCCGTTAACTTCTATGGAGAAAGTCGGGATCGGGAAAATAGAGGAAAGGGACACTTAGAAGAGGACTAGGACAAAACCCTTTGAGATCTAGGACTTTGAAGAGTCTCTACCCACGGGAGCACCGGAGTACTCGTGTTACCTCACCCAGGGAAGCCGGGTGCATAGGTGCCTTTCGGGGTCGGGTTTCGTCGTCGATTCGAATGGCGATCTGCTGCAAAGTGCTGCTGGCGGCCAAGAGAAAAGTGTCCAGGTGGATCCAAGAGTGGATCGGAGTTCTGAAGAACCTGAAAGCAGAGGGGACAGAGTCTGGGTCACTAGCCAGTGACCAGGAAGGCGATGGACAGATGCCCACCGATGTCGAGTGCTTCAGGTGCATTGATGGTCGTCTTGACTCTTCAGCCACGAGGTCCAGGAGGCGTTGTCGGCGACCAGGAGCAGGATTCGGGCTGGTACACGATGTCTGTCGAGTGCTGAGGTGTCGGCGACCGCATTGGACCCAACAAGCCTTGGCAACGGCAAGTCTTGGTGAAGATGTAGATCATCGATGGTGCAGACCAGCAAGGTCTGTGGAACTCACCCAGCGAGGGTAAGTGAGGGCAGGCCTGGAGCAACCAGGATGCCAAGTAAGAAAAGGATTGGCCTTCGTTAAGGGCTACTAGCCAACAGGCTAGCAACCGCGAAGGAGCCTCGTGACGCCGCACGTGGAGCTGGCCTACCGGACACTCGTGGAGTGGGGGCCAGTGATCTTCGGTGCAGGTGGTGCTGGAGGCTAGGGCTACTCGGAGCCCAAAGCACGACTTCTTGGGAGACCCAGAAGATGGTGCACTTGCAAATGTGCTCGGTGTCCAGGGGTCACGGTCTCAAGTCACCCACGATAGCCACGGGCCTCAGCTTTGCTGGGGACTCAGGGTAGCCTCGGGGAAGTCTGAGAATCCACCTCTGGTGATGCGATGACTTTGGCGTCCGACGGGAGCTTCAGAAATGCGAACCGGACAGATGCTTCTTTGGTGCCTGCCAAGCAGGGGAGTCAATCCTTGACCCCAAGGGAGATTCTTCAGTCCTCTAATCTTGTCGTAGAGCGTCGAAGGTCCAGGATTCAGTTTCAGAGTTTCGTCCAGGTATAATCTAAAGTCCTAAGGACTGGGTTCCTACCTTTATTCTAAAGATAGGGGTTGGACTACTCTGTGGCCCCACCTATGGGTGGGTCAGGGCAGAGGGGTGGCTACACCCCTTTCCCTTTGTCCAGTTCGCGCCAAAGCAGGGGCTGGAAGCCCCTGATCCGGTTTGAACTGGGGTATGCACAGGGACACCAAATGTGCCCCCAGTGCAGGACTTCAAAGCACACAGATGGTGCTCCCGCCCAGCCCCAATACACATTATCCTGTCTGAGGAGGTGGTCACACCTCCCTGGGACAGGAAACCTATTGTCCAGGCCTCCCTGCCGGAGTTTCGTCCAGCAGCAGGAGGCCAGACTCGTGTCTGTGGCAGCAGCATCCATTTTGTGATGCCAGGGCTCTGGAGAGAAGTTACCGGGTTAGTCAGGGTTAACATGTCTTTCCCTCTAGAAGGGTGGAATGCTACCCCCGCCACCAGAATTGGCGGGGGGGGTAGTATTCCAAGATGTTTGATACCAAACACGACATGTTTAGGTGCAGCCATTCCAAAGTTAGCATTTTACCGCGAGGATATAATGGGCTTAAGAGTATATGGTCAGGCTGCACTACAAACAGCATCAGAGATGGTCTCCGCACGCTGCAGAGGGGCCCTGCTCACGCAGGGGCACCCTCTCACATAGGAACCACGCACTCTGCCTTTAGGATTGATAAGGCCTGCCTTAGGAGTGACTTATAGGTTTATATGTGTGTATGTATTTCGTGATATAGGTAACCTATATCACAGTAAGGGGTGCATGCACCACCTTACCCAGGCTGCAGTAGCAGACCTGTGTTGTCAGTTTGGATGGCCTTCCAGGGGTGGCATAATACATGCTGCAGCCCCTGGCAGGCCTCTGAGGTACCTATGCCCTTGGTACATAGTATACCATATACTAGGGACTTATAAGGGCACTCCAGATCCCAATCAGTGATGTGCCTAAGGCACATGGAAACCATTTTACAGAGAAAGCAGATAGACTGGGGCCCTGAATAGCAGGATCCCAGTCCAACTAAGTCATAAACCAGCAAAACACCATTAAAAAAAGTGGGGGCAACCATATAGTCAAATTCCACCTTCCTACATACCACTACTACCACCTCTACCCATGGGGGGCTGGATGCCTGTCACTACTACCACCTCTACCCAGGGGGTGCCAGATGCCTACCACTACTACCACCCTTACCCAGGGGGTGCCAGATGGCTACCACTACTACCACCTCTACCCATGGGGGGCTGGATGCCCGTCACTACTACCACCTCTACCCAGGGGGTGCCAGATGCCTACCACCACTACCACCTCCACCCATGGGGGGCTGTATGCCTACCACCACCAACACCCCCACTCACAGGATGGCTAATACATGACACCACAAGCACACACCAACATAAAGAATGCAACATAAAGACATCTCCCCCCAACACCATGACAAGCGTGTGTAGACTGTGTCAAATGCCTACCACACTGAACATGACTTTGAACCTACAATGTGACCCCCTATCACATGTGCCACACATAAATGTGTGTGGCCCCCACAATGCAAGCAGGAAATGACCATTGTGGCAATGGGGTCCAAACCCCCATCATCACAGTGCCCAAAATGTAAGTGTGGGGTCCATAGCTGAAGCACATTTTGAACATTGTGGCAATGGGGTCCAAACCCCCATCATCACAGTGCCCAAAATGTAAGTGTGGGGTCCATAGCTGAAGCACATTTTGAACATTGTGGAAATGGGGTCCAAACCCCCATCATCACAGTGCCCAAAATGTAAGTGTGGGGTCCATAGCTGAAGCACATTTTGAACATTGTGGAAATGGGGTCCAAACCCCCATCATCACAGAGCCCAAAATGTAAGTGTGGGGTCCATAGCTGAAGCACATTTTGAACATTGTGGCAATGGGGTCCAAACCCCATCATCACAGTGCCCAAAATGTAAGTGTGGGGTCCATAGCTGAAGCACATTTTGAACATTGTGGAAATGGGGTCCAAACCCCCATCATCACAGTGACCAAAATGTAAGTGTTGACAAAGAAAAAGCTGCAACTGCCAAACTGCATGGATGATTCCTGGTCACAGAACAACAAACACATCAGTGGCAAAGTAGTGCTTGTGTCCCATAGCAACATAGATTGGGGGAGGCAAACAGTGCAGTGCAAATAAGACATACCTTTGGCCATGTGCAGACAAACATCACCCATGGGGGCTGACACTGTCAACATTCATCAATGACACAATGACAGAAGTGGCCATCTGAATGCAGACCCACATATTTGCACCAATGGGCACACAAATTCAGATACCCTGTGGAGACTGTAGATGTGAGGTGAACAGATACCATACCATGGCAGCAATGGGACACACAAACAATGATCATAGTGCTGACTGATGACCTAGGAGTCCCAGGGACAGCAGGGCAAACACACCAAACAACATACAGCCAATGGCACACTAAAGATATGCCAATGCAGTGGTGCAGATGCACAAACACAAACAGGCAGACCCAGACTGCACATCAAACACAACAGGTGAGGGGGGGGGGGGGTACCAGTGTCCCCAGGCAACCAAACAACACATGAGGAGGCCTGAATACCAATTACACAGACGTGCATACAGTGCCACACAAAGGTAACTCATGGATCCAAATCCCCTATGTGGGCAATCAGGCATTGTCAGATGAGAGGGAGCACAAATCACACATGTCACACAAGCATGTAGGAACAGCAACTGACACAGCAAGACACATATACACCACAGCACTACCCCCAGGGCCCCCACAATGTGGTGACCCTGGCCTGCATTACAATCCCACTGTGATGACAAAGCTAGATGTCGTTCACACTGTGAACCACAGTCATGTGTCCTGAGCAACAAACTACCATCACACCTACACAAGCACAAATCAATCAGCACGGCCAGTAAGCCAAGGCCAACATGGAGGCAGGGGTCTAGCCGGGCAACAACTCTCATCTGCACACACTCAACACCACACACCTCGACCTCCAACAATGTGCAGCAGTGAAGCTCACATGCACTGGTGACATTGCACATGCACCCATGACAATCCCAGGGGGTGGTGGGAACCAAGGGGCAGAAACACATCACACATGGCCACTCAACCAGACTCCTGAATGTCTGACACACTGCACACTACGCTGTACATGGACTTGACGGCAATACCACACCAACCAATGGGATCCCAGCCACAGTCACACACCAATGAAGAAGCCAAGGTCACCCACAAAGAACACACATAGACAACTACCAACATTGCAGCCCTGACCCTGAGGAGTGCCAGCAGTCACACACACAACGTGTCACAACCAATGAAAGCTAACACAAACCGGAAATCACATGACAGGTGTAAACAACAAGTGCCAAGGGGAATCCTGACTGTGACCCATCTGCGTCTGCCCACAAACTCAGCCCTGACAGCAAACACACCTATGGGTGACACCCTGATGACCAGTAATGTGCCATGCACCCACATCACAGAGAACCCAGGGAGAAGACTTTGGGGGGAACATAGCTCAACTCAGCAGGCATCACAAACAGGAACATCACTAGGGATCCTAGCATGCACAGCAACATGGAAGTGAACACACAGACATGCTCATACAACACACACCTTGGGCGCAGGCAATGACACAGGAGTACACACTGCCATGAGGGGACTCCACTCCTGTATGAGGAAAGCTGTGCCATATGTCGCATCAGTAGGGCTCCATCATGTCAGCAGAACACTTGGTCACACAGTCAACAATTTGCACCAAATGAAGGCTCCCGTCACATCAGCCTGGTAATGGGAGTGTCAACGAAATCATCAGCACAGATCCAACACACATGTATAGCAAGTTGCACTGACAACACAGATGAGTCCTTCCCCATTGATGCCCAAACCTGCATGTCCAGTGGAGATGGCCACACGGTCAGGGAAGTAGACTAATTGAACAATGGCAAACACAACAGATGTGCAGGGGTGGAACCCACAGATGTGACATTGCTAATGTAAGTAGGGAATCCCGTTGCCAAATATTGAAAACATGACACCCTCAGAAGCTGCTAAGGATGACATGGATACACCACAGGATAGGACTCTGTCCCCCTGGACCACATGGGTTCCTGCACAGTACCACTTCATTGTCATGAGACCAAATATCACCATCACTGCAGCAAGGGCATGGTTAGCATCATCAACATCATGTACATCAGAAGCAAAAGCACTAGAGAACTGAAAGTTGCTTTATTCAGCATATGTGGCATCAAAAGTAGAAGTCAGGTCGAAAATAAACAAAGGCCAATGGCCAGTCCATCATTAAAGTCAAAAGTGGGTGACAGTGGCAGATGCCACCCTACGCATGCCTGCACTGACAAAATCCGGGGACAATCCCCTAGGAGGGGCATACAGGGGGGCAGGCCAGGCACCGCAGGGACAGGATCAGGGCTCACCAGGAGGAGACAGGGAAGGGGTGCTGGGTGCTGGAGAGCCACTCACAACTGCAGTGGAGGTGTCTGACATGGTGTGTGCCGGCACAACTGGGGGGCATGACTCAGATGTAGTGGGTGCCGGCACGACTGCAGTGGACCCTGCAGATGGAGTGGACAGCTTCGCCACTGCAGTGCCCAAGTCAGACAGGGTGGTAGTGGACTCCACTGCAGTGCCTACCTCCAGGGGAGGAGAATGGGGATCAGGTAAGGTGGGCAGGACAGAGGGGAGGACACCCTCACCACATCAGTGGTACAGACAAGCGCAGCGGGGGTGTGGGGCCGGAAGAGCAAGTGGCAGGGGAGAAGGCTTGATCCTTCTGGGGATGGTGTATCTGTGAGTGGGGGAACCTGGGGCAGGGTGTGGTGGGGGCACCTGTGGAGTGGGTGCCTGAGGGATGGCGGAAGGAGACTTGGTGCCTGAGCTGCAGGGCGGCGGCGGTGTCTTGCTCTTCCGGGACCGGGGGGACTTGCGGGTGGGGGCCTCAGTCGGTCTGCGCCTGGGGGAGGGTGTCCGGGGGCCAGGGGCACTCCGCTCCGTGTGGGTGGGCTTCCTCTTCCCCCTGAATGCTGGATCAGCTGGATCGGAGGGGAAGAGGCCAAGGTCACAGAGGAAGAGCCGCTGTGTCTTTGAGGTTGCAGGTGAGGCAAGGGAGGGGTCTTTGGAGGGAGAGGCAACTGAGGACTGCGCAGTGCATGTGGATGCATGTGTGTGTGTCTGTGCCCCATCCCCTGTGAGTGTGGTTGCAGTCCCCTGACTGTGCGTGCGTGTGCATCTTGTTTGTGGCGTGTGTGTCTGTGTGCTGCACATGTCTGTGCTGGTGTGTGCCTGTGCCAGTGTGTGTGTGCTTGGGACAGGTAAGGTGCTGGGGAGTGTGGATGGGGCAGAGGCAGGAGGGGTGAGGGACTGTCGGAGGAGGGACACTGCTGCCGTCAGGGAGGAGTCCATGGACCTATTGCCCCTCTGTAGGTCAGACATGCCCGATGAGATGCCCTCCATGAACGACACCAGCTGAGTCAACAGACTGGTGTGTGCATGGAGGACACTCAGCATCGCTGTCTGTCCTACATGGAGCTGGCGGAGGAGGTACACAGACTCCTCACTCAGGGCAGCAGGGGACACAGGGGCAGGGGGTGCGGTGCCTGGCCCGAAGGAGACACGCTCCCGAACATGGGAGCCTCCACGGACCTCGGGAATGGGAGCCGACGGGAGGGCAGTGGTGGTGGTGGTGGTGGCGGGGACAGCAACACTAGCTGGGGTGTGGTGGCTGCTGACACCCGCCTCCATAAGGGAGTCATCCTCCGAGCTGCTGTGGTCCTCAGCTGAGGTGGATGGTGCTGAGGACTCCTCGGTGTGGCTCCCTCGCCCTCCGTGCCACTGGGTCCCTCCGACCACTCCTCGGCTGCTGCCCAGTCTGGCTCTGCGGCTCCTCCTGGTCCGTGGAGCTGTCCCCTCCTGTGGCCGTGGATGTTTCTGCAATCAATAGGGAAACAGACAGACATCAGTCACCTGCACCGAACGCACACACCACAGTAAGTACAGCACATTACAGAGCAAGCCCTGGCATCCTTAGTTGAACATTGCTAAAAGTGCCCAAACAGAACAGGAGAAGTCAATTGTCAGTCTGATGGTCAACCATGGCACTCACATCCCACCTGGCCTTGCACCCATCTGCCTTCTGTCTGTTGGATGGCAATACCCCAGTGTGGACACATGCACCACCTACACAGTAGTTGGACAGTGCAGAGAACCTGGTGAAGCATGTGGACATGCACACATCACAACTCTTGCCACTGAGTCAGTACAGGTGTCCGGATGAAAGGGATGCCCAGAGTCAAATAGGAAATGCATGTCATGCATACCAGCGACAGACACCATGATGCACCCATGTCCTGATAGCCATTGCCACAATGGTGTGCATGTAGCACATGTCACTCCCCTGCAGGATCACTAATAGGAAGTCCCATGCCATGGCACAGGCATGCCTGCTAAGTCATACATCACTGTCTCCAGTCACATGGGCAGGGCAGCCAGACAACAACACTCTGCACTGTGTCACAATAGTAGGTCATGGGGAATGCAAGTCCTGGAGCTGAACAAGTGCACATGTACACCCCCACACACCACATCATCTGAACCCTCATCTGTCCAGGTCATACCCATTGGACATATGGGAGACCTGTGACACTACCCTCTGCACCTGAGCACCTCACAATCTGCTGTGAATGGGAAACAGCTGCCTGAACTTCACATTCGCATACCCCAGTCTGCACGGTCAGGTGATGAAACACCTATGTGTCACACAAGTATCGTCCCCCATGGTCACATCTCCGGTGGCATGCGGAGCCCCAACCGAGAAACACCCCAGCAGACCTGACAACGAAGCCACAGCACACTGACACAGAGGCAGACACCTGAGGGGACAAATCACTGAGCACAACGTGTCAGCTGATACACAGGAGTGGGAGTACAGAGTGTATTGTATGGCCTGGAGTAGGCATGACTGTCCTGCCCCACATGAATTAGGGATGAGCCCTGGACAGTAGGCAGCTGGCTAAGTATGTGTGACACACGTTATATACACACTCCTGGGGCCCAAACATTGTTCCCACCCGCAGCATGGGTGTGTGCCAGATACCCCAGGCACATGTGGTGGATCAGCTCTGCAATTGGACCACATATCAAAGTAACACGCAGATTACATGTCAGAACACAGCCATTGTGTAAGCAATGGACCCACCCATGATGCCCACCACAGAGTTAGGGAAACAGATGCTGTCCCCCATCTTGAGTCAAGCAAACTGCAAGGACACAGTACCCAAGTGACACAATTCCCTGACTGTAAGGGCCACACCAGGGTATCAGATGAGGAGTGGGCAGTGCACAATAGAGGGACATGGGTCCTGGACCACATGACTGATGTACTGTGGATGTTTAACCAGGCCAGAGGAGGGCACATAGCATGGCAGACATAGTTCACAATGCAGTCATGGACTCACCCCCTCCTTGCTGCTCTCTGGCCTTCAGCTGCCCATCCAGATCAGGGAAGAGCACCGCCAGGATCCTCAGCATGTGGGGGGTCAGGGTCCGGTGTCTGCCCCTCCTGCGAGGAGGCGACAGCTTCAGCTGGACCCGTGCGATCCTCCGGGTCCAGCCCCGAAGGTCCTGCCACCTCTTCTGGCAGTTGCGGATCCGGCGCTTGTAGACCCCCACGGATATCACTGCCCGGACGATGGTCAGCCATATCTGCTGCTTCTGGTGGGCATCAACCTGTGAGGATGACAAAGTGAGAATGCCATTACTACACATGCAACATATCCGTGCATTACACAGTTGTATATACATGTCTCAATCACAGGGGCACATGATGTACACAGGCAGTGCAACGATGGCCATGGACAGTATGCCAGCAGTTACTACATGGTATCATTGCCTGGGAAGTAAAACCTTGTTTAAATGCACTGTCACTGCACTATACCTGTCCAGTGCATGTAACTACACACTATGGGGGGTGACAACTACTCAGTGAGCCTGCTAGCCAGTGGCGTGCAGACTGTTAGCCTTGCTAGTCAGACAACATGCACATTTAGAAAGGCAGTGGACAGAACACTCACCTGCTCCCCTGCTTTCCCATACAGCTTGCTGTACTGTGGAAGGAGGTTGTTCAGCAGGGCCTGGTTCTCCTCAGTGCTGAAGGCTGGGGCTCTCTCCACAGTACGTGCCATTGCAGGGTCCAGAGGGTGCAGATACAGCAGCAGTGTAGTGGCAGATGTCGTCCTGGAGCATGTAGTGCAGGCAAGTGAGCTCTCAGGGGAACAGCCAGCATTATATGTGTGCTGCAGAGGCAGATACTGTCCCATGTGTCCAAAGTGATAGGTCCAAGTCGTTTGCATCTTCTGAATCTGGCCAATCCATGGAATTGCACCACTTACACCCGCCCCCAGCATCCTTCAAATGTTCAACTTCATGACACCCATGAAATTACAACATTGTTGTGGGTGACCAACTGAATTTACAGCATCAGACTCGTTCAAATTTTGAAAACGCGTCCGTTGCCAGGCCAGGCCATAGCCAATGGGTGCGCACCGATCGGACCATTGCTGTTCAACGCGTACCTAGGATACAACGCGTACCCGCACACATTGAATGCAATGGGCCGGCCGGGCACACCGATCGGACCATTGCTGTTCATCGCGTACCTAGGATACAACGCGTACCCGCACACATTGAATGCAATGGCCAATGTGTGTGCACTGATCGGTCCATTGCTGTCCAACGTGTATTGCGAATACAACGCATACCAGCGCACATTGAATGCAATGGCCAATGTGTGCGCACTGATCGGTCCATTGCTGTCCAACGCGTCCCTGTACAAGTCACTGGCATATGTCACCATGCCTGTCACAAGTGAACATATGCCAGCCACATATACTTCCCAGGGAGTGAGGGGCACACCTACAACACCACAGCCTGTCCAAACTGTATCCTACGGCATGTAAGGCTGCATTACCTATTCCGTGTTTGGGGTGAACATGTTGTTCTGTGGGTGTCACTTGGGGGCAGCCACCCCCAGGCTGTGCACGTGTTCATGGGGACAGAATCCTTGGTGTTTCGTGTACATGATCACTGTGATGTGCAACTGTTCATATCTGAGCCTGTGGCATGGTCAAATTTCACGGTGGTGTATGTGTATGTCATGTCACATACCCCCTGAGTCCCATGTGGGACGGTATGTTTAACCCAGGGTGACCCATTGGCACAATGGTGATGGTCCTCCACAGTCTGTGTGCATGTTGTGTTTACAATGTCTCTGATTTCATGTGCACAATGGGAGGCAGTCTCCACATCCACGTTGTTTGTGCATGGACTTTGATGTTGTGCGTGTGTGTGTCACAGACGTCCATGTCTGTCCTGCCGAGGCAACAGGGACCACTACCTGTGGGGGTCATGGTTGTTTTGCTGTGGTGTATACATGATACACCATGTCATGCCAGTGTCCATGTGGCAATACAGGGTCCCTGGGAATCTACCTGTCATTGAGATGTGATGCCTGGGGCACATCTGTCCTCACATGTCACTGTGGGGTGTGTTTGTAACGTGGTAGCAGGAGATGGGAACTGTGACACGGCCTCATGATATCCAATGGCACGACCTGGGACTTGTTGATGCCACTTGTTGAACTGTGATGTTAGATGTTGGCCATGTATGTGCCATACATATCCTTACGGAACTGCACACATCATGTACTTGTGCCTCATAATGATGTATCATGTGATGTTGAGTGTGTTCAATGCCACATATGTGGGGTGACTGACAATCTTGCTTTCTTCACCTATGCACTGCAGGGCACCAGCTGTCCTTAGACCATTCCCTGACCTGGCAACGATGGTGGAATGTGACAGCATCCGACGGTACCGCTTCACCAGGCAGCTGATTGAGGATTTGGCAGTGCGCTTGGCACCACATTTGCAACCTGGCTGGCCGTACCCTACAGCGCTGACCCCCAAGGTGAAGGTGATGGCAGCCCTACACTTCTTTGCCACCGGTACCTTTCAACACACTCTGGCGACTGCTGGTGGGATGTCACAGACCATGTTCAGCCGTGTGCTCCGGGATGTTTTGGAGGCTATGTTGATATACCTGAACCAGTACATCTATTTCCCTAGTCTACAATGACTCACTGGTGTGAAGAGTGACTTCTATGCCCTGGGGAGGATGCCGCATGTCATTGGCTCCATTGATGGGACACATGTGGCTTTGGTACCACCACAGGCCCAAGAGCAGGCCTACCGTAACCGCAAACACTACCACTCGGTCAATGCACTGGTGGTCTGTCTTGCAGATATGAGCATCTCACACGTGTGTGCCCGTTTCCCTGGTTCTGCACACAATGCCTACGTGATGAGGAGTAGTCGCATCCCGAGGATGATGGCACAGATGCCGAACCAGCGTGCCTGGCTTGTTGGTGTGTACTGACTTTGTACCATTGTGTGTGTTCTGCTATGTAGTGTTCCACCCTCTTTTCCAACTCTGCTAATGTGCAATTGTCTGTATGTAGGTGACTCCGGATACCCCAACATGCCGTGGTTGCTGACGCCCCTCAGGAACCCTGTGACACCAGCCCAGATGCGCTACAATGAGGCACATGGTCGGACCAGGAGAGTGATTGAGCGGACATTTGGTCTCCTGAAGAGCCGCTTCCGCTGCCTCGACAAGACAGGAGGGTCCCTCCCATATGCCCCAGCAAAGGTGTGCAAGATTGTCATTGTCTGCTGCATGCTCCACAACCTGGCAGTGCGGAAGGAGTTGCCTCTCATCCTGGATGACGATGACCAACGTCCGCCACCTGTGGAGGATCCTGGCCTGGACCACGATGCCAATGATGATGATGATGATGATGGTGATGTCCGCACACAGCTCATCACCAACTTCTTCAGCTGAATGTGAGTATCCAGAGATGTCATGTCAATGATGTGAGTTTGCATGATATGTGTTGGTGGTGCTCTGGTGCTGTTTGAGTGTGTCCATGGGCTACATGACTGTATGCGTGTAGCGATGTGTCCTTACAGGTAGTCTGTACTCCCCAACAGTGTTGACATGCTAACTTGGTTCTGGGTGGGTATCTTGTAACATGTATTGTGCATGAGTATTGCAGTTCTGTCCTGTTCTTCAGTGCTTTTGACTGTGTGTCATTTCTATCCTTCACAGGGTACTTTCAGAGTCGTTTGGTCAACTGTGATCCCCAACACCGTGATTCGACTTCCCGGGTGGTAGCTGTTGTGTCCCTACAGGTGATGTGCACCGCACCCATGGACTTCCTTCCTTCTACACTTGTTGACTGTGTGCCCGCTGCCAGGTGGGATTACCTTGCATCTGTGGTGGTTACAACATGTTGCAAATGTGTAATAAACCTGTGCATCACTTTGTGATGTGCGTTGTCTGTGATCACACATCTGACTGACATTTGCTTACTGCACCAGTGGGCTAGTTAACACAGACTGTGAATAGGTGTTGGGTCTGTGCAATGCAACGTATTTCCTGGCAACATCAGTGTAGGCGATGAGTCAGATGGCCATGGTGTGTATGTGTTGTGTAGCCCTGGTGGTGTGCCTCCCTCATATGTGTGACGTCGCCATGACTCACATGCCGGTGTTGTACTTGCTGTAGCAGTTAGCATGCACAGTGTCATTTCCCAGATCATCATCGCCACTTCTGAGACAACATAGGAATCACAACAGAGGCAAGTATGGTGTATTAGTGAGTTTATTGACATACATGTGTGAGTATAGTGCACAGGATGGTGGGTGCTGTACATTGTGATTGTAATCCAAAGTTCCTAGATGATTTGGAAGTCCTGGTAGCAGAAATGTCCAGAGTAAAGTCCACAGTAATCTGAGACATTGGTCCAACTTGAGCTCCCCATGTCATGTGGGAGAGTTGTGTTGCAGTCAACAGGGTGAACAGTTTGCGCACAAAGGTGATTATCCAGAACAGGTTTTGGCTTCCTGGGGGTTGCACATGGCCATCGGTCTCTCACTTGCCCCTCCTCGGACGGCCCCTCTTCTTTGGGGGGACCCTCAAGTGCAGGCTGCTGCGGTGCAGGGGACTCTTCGCCAGAGTCATCCGCCCTCCCTGTGGCAGTTGCAGTTGTTTCAGCACCAGATGTTGTGGGCACACAGGGAGGTGTTGACTGGTTGCTGCTCATCTGGCGGAGGCATTGTAATATGTCCCTATGCACCTCCGTCATCTCTTGCAGTGTGTCCCACTTGGACTCCACGCGGGACATGTGTGAGTCCAAGCGGGCATGATGGGCAGCCTGCTGCTGTTTAATGTCCCTGAGGAGCCCCACTACCTGGCTGAACTCTCCGGTGCTGGACTGGTACGCATCGGCTATGCGTGCCAGTTGTGGGTCATCATGCAGTCCAGACCCCTCTGCGAGCAGCGACCTATGTCTCCCACCCCTCCCACCACCCCTGGCGACACGTGCAGTACCTGAGGTGGCACGCACAGGTGACCCTGGGCCACCTTGTGGGTTGTTGGTGGTGGTGGTGTCCATGGCCCCACGTTGGTCCAGGGTCCCTGTGCTGGTGGTGGTGGTGCTCCTTGGTCTGTCCATGTCGGCAGGGGTGGTATGTGTGTTGACAGTCGTTGGAGGGGTGGGTGCAGGGGTGCAGCTGGTGGTCCTGCTGGTGCTGCATGATGACTTGCTCCGGAGGTGCCAGGTAGGTCTTCTTCATCCGAGGAGGGCAGAGGCTGTTCCACACCAGTGAGCTCCGTATCCTCTTGAGCCTGGGACGAGGACTCCTCAGCGTCTGCTGCTGTGTCCCCATCATCACCTGTTTTTGGGAGACACACACAATGTATGTTATGTTTCTGCAGGCATCAATGGTTGACACACCTGACAGTTGTGACTGTGCCTCTGGATGCGGGCCTGTACATTGCATTGTCCTAAGTTGTCACAGTCAGGGGTTGATATTGGTGTAGCACATTGTCATGCATTATTTGGGCATTTCTATGTGAATGTTGGGGTGTGTACATGGTCTGCATTGGTTGTATTTGTTTGACATCCGGCCCTCCTTCCCACCCAGCCAGATATTCCACCATGGAACGTGCATCCATTGCAGGGAGTGCAAGTTGTCTTTCAGGATTTCAGTCACTGGTGTCCTGCTGTTGGTTGGTGCACAGTTCCCAGCAGGGCCTTGTGCTCCCCACAGCAGTAGCCAGTGTCAGACATCTTGTCAGTTGTTTTCCACTCCCTGTGATGTGCGCATGGTTCAGGGTGGTGTTGATGGGACAGTTGTGGGGGTGACCAATATCTGTGACTACCACTCCCATCATGCTATTGCGTCCACCCCACTTCCCAGCATGCCCATACTTACTTGCTTTTGGGTGGACTTCAGTGTGTGTGAGTGTGAGAGCAATGGCAAGATGGCTGACAGTGGTGTCCTGCTGTTGTTTGGTGGGCAGTTCCCAGCATGGCCTTGTGCTCCCCACAACAGAGCACCAGTGTCAGACATCTTTGATGGGGCTTTCCACTCTCTGTGGGGTGTGCATGCTTGAGTGTGAGCTTGCTGGGCCATGTGGGTGGGGGATGTTGAGCTGTGACTACCACTCCCATCATGCTATTGCCTCCACCCCACTTCCCAGCATGCCCATACTTACTTGCTTTTGGGTGGACTTCAGTGTGTGTGAGTGTGAGAACAATGGCAAGATGGCTGACAGTGGTGTCCTGCTGTTGGTTGTTGCACAGTTGCCAGCAGGGCCTTGTGCTCCCCACAGCAGTACCCAGTGTCAGCCATCTTGTGAGTCCTTTTCCACTCCCTGTGATGTGAGCATGGTTGAGAGTGGTGTTGAAGGGCCAATTGTGAGGCTGAGCAATATCTGTGCCTACAACTCCCATCATGCTATTGCCTCCACCCCCCTTCCCAGCATGCCCATCCTTCCTTCCTTTTGACTCTGCTTCCCTTTGGGGTGGGCTGCCTGTGCTGAATGGATGGCTGGGAGTGTTGTCCTGGCAGTTGTTTGGCTAAAAGTCCCAAGAGTGTCCCTGTGCTTCACACAGCATAACCCAGGGTGGTGGTTCTTTGTGGGATCTTCAGTTAGGATGTGAGGCATTGCATTCTCCCAGGTGGGTTCTGTGGAGTTTGTGTTGAGGGGGTGTGTGAGGGGAGGTGCTTGTGACTATGGTCAGTGCTGTGAGTCCTCCTTCCCACCCAGCCAGATATCCCACCATGGAACGTGCTTCCATTGCAGGGAGTGCAAGTTGTCTTTCAGGATGTCAGTCAGTGGTGTCCTGCTGTTGGTTGTTGCACAGTTGCCAGCAGGGCCTTGTGCTCCCCACAGCAGTACCCAGTGTCAGCCATCTTGTGAGTCCTTTTCCACTCCCTGTGATGTGAGCATGGTTGAGAGTGGTGTTGATGGGCCAATTGTGAGGCTGAGCAATATCTGTGCCTACAACTCCCATCATGCTATTGCTGCCACCCCCCTTCCCAGCATGCCCATCCTTCCTTCCTTTTGACTCTGCTTCCATGTGGGGTGGGCTGCCTGTGCTGACAGGATGGCTGGGAGTGTTGTCCTGGCAGTTGTTTGGCTAAAAGTCCCAAGAGTGTCCCTGTGCTTCACACAGCATAACCCAGGGTGGTGGTTCTTTGTGGGATCTTCAGTTAGGATGTGAGGCATTGCATTCTCCCAGGTGGGTTCTGTGGAGTTTGTGTTGAGGGGGTGTGTGAGGGGAGGTGCTTGTGACTATGGTCAGTGCTGTGAGTCCTCCTTCCCACCCAGCCAGATATCCCACCATGGAACGTGCTTCCATTGCAGGGAGTGCAAGTTGTCTTTCAGGATGTCAGTCAGTGGTGTCCTGCTGTTGGTTGTTGCACAGTTGCCAGCAGGGCCTTGTGCTCCCCACAGCAGTACCCAGTGTCAGCCATCTTGTGAGTCCTTTTCCACTCCCTGTGATGTGAGCATGGTTGAGAGTGGTGTTGATGGGCCAATTGTGAGGCTGAGCAATATCTGTGCCTACAACACCCATCATGCTATTGCCGCCACCCCCCTTCCCAGCATGCCCATCCTTCCTTCCTTTTGACTCTGCTTCCCTGTGGGGTGGGCTGCCTGTGCTGACAGGATGGATGGGAGTGTTGTCCTGGCAGTTGTTTGGCTAAAAGTCCCAAGAGTGTCCCTGTGCTTCACACAGCATAACCCAGGGTGGTGGTTCTTTGTGGGATCTTCAGTTAGGATGTGAGGCATTGCATTCTCCCAGGTGGGTTCTGTGGAGTTTGTGTTGAGGGGGTGTGTAAGGGGAGGTGCTTGTGACTATGGTCAGTGCTGTGAGTCCTCCTTCCCACCCAGCCAGATATCCCACCATGGAACGTGCTTCCATTGCAGGGAGTGCAAGTTGTCTTTCAGGATGTCAGTCAGTGGTGTCCTGCTGTTGGTTGTTGCACAGTTGCCAGCAGGGCCTTGTGCTCCCCACAGCAGTACCCAGTGTCAGCCATCTTGTGAGTCCTTTTCCACTCCCTGTGATGTGCGCATGGTTCATGGTGGTGTTGATGGGACAGTTGTGGGGGTGACCAATATCTGTGCCTACGACTCCCATCATGCTATTGGCTACACTGACTTGCCCAGCATACACATATTTCCTTTCTTTCAGTGGGCTTCACTGTGTGGTGGTGTTGTAGTGGTGGCTACTTGTCTGGATATGTTTGTCAGTTATATTTGTGCCACTGCCATGCTGTAGTTGTAGTTGTGTTTGTACATGTGATGACACAGTTAAATGTCACTTTGAGATGGCATGTGTTGTGTTTATCTGACTGACATACACATTTTGGGATGATTCTGTTCTGGTTGCTGTGTATTTGCTAAGAGTGCATGGTTTGACTCTCCCCTTGACAGTGATGTGTGTGTGTAGTCGCAGAATATTGTGTACATTTGTTGTGTACTCACCAGGCTCTGGGATGTTTTCTAGTCCATAGACGCTCACTGGTGGTAGGATGGCCCGTACCTTCTCCTCCCAGGGCCTGAGGTATACTGGCTTGGCAGGAGGGCCACTGCCGGTGTGTTGGCTCAAGAGGTAGTCCTTCTTCAACAGCTCCTTGACCCTCCTGCGCACGTCATACCACCTGTTCTGGATGTCTGTCTTTGTGCGCAAACATGGTGATTGTGCGTTCACCCGGTCGACGATCCTCTCCCACATCTTTGTTTTCTGTGACATGGGTGTCTGTTGGACCAGTGTACCAAAGAGCTGTGGCTCTACCCTGAGGATCTCATCTACCAGGACTTCCAATTCACTATCTAGGAACTTATGATTCTTCTTTGGGGGCATGGTGATGGGTGGTGATGGTGAGTGATGTGTGTGTTGGTGTGCAGGTGAAGGTGTGTGAGTGTGTGTTTTGCTGGGTGTATGTGAGGTTTCTATTTGTTGGGGTGCTGATGGTGTGTGGCTTGTGTGATGGATGAGCTGTGGGTGTGTGGTTGCTGTCTGTTGAGTGCTGGCAGGTAATTTGAATTTGCAAAGGATCATGGTAGGGATTTGTGTCCTTTATATGGGTGGAGTTGTGGGTGTGTCTTTGTTCCCTGCCCCTCCCCCCAGTATTTATTGGCTTTGTAATTGCTTGTTTGGCCTTTTTTGTGTATTTTCCCTTTGTACTTTTCGTGCATGTAGGAGACGTTCTTGTGACCGAGTCGGACCCTGCAGTTGTCTCGTATGGGCTTCTCCGTTTCGTTCACGCTGTGTTTGTGCTGTTTTCTATGCTGCGTGCGCGTCGGTCGCGGTGTTTTGGGTTGCTTCGCCTCGCAGTTTTGTATGCGCGTCGGTCGTACGGCTTGTCCTCCGTGCGACTCGGTCGTGTTTTCCACGCCTTGCATCGTACTTGGCGGGTGGGAGTTTGCGGGTACGTCTCGTTCGGGATTGTTCCGGGTGCGAGTCGGTCGGTTTGAATCGCGTGTTTTTCCGGCCGGATTGCTGTTTTCCGCGCGGCTCGGTCGTTCGGCTTGTGTTCCGTACGAGTCGGTTGGGTTTTGCTCGCTTCTCATCGTACTTGGCGGGTCGGGCTGTACCGGTACGTGTCGGTCGGAATAAATTCCGGCTCCGAGTCGATCGGTACGTTTTCCGGCCGGAATCGGAATCGGCCCCTATGTTGTTCTTCTAAGTTTTCCAACAGAGTAATATCTTGTTGTGCTTGTTGCATTGCAGTTTCTATCTCATTCATGGCTATTGCTGCTTCATTTTCGATAATTGGTTGTCCCAGTGGATCTTGACTTAGTGGAACAGAACTTTTACTGTCTTGAGAACTGTCTCTAGCTATTTCAGCTGCAATTGTACTTTCTTGTTCAATCTCTTCATTTAACATTTATAGATATGTAGGGAAAATTGTGCATTGAATGGTATCTTTACATGCATTAAAAGAATCTTCATAGCAGTCAAAATGTCCAAGTAATTCTGTTTCACTACGCCAAGGCTTAAACATTTGTAGACGTGCTAAATAGAAAAATTCCCTGTTATCTGGACTTTCGCAGCTGAGTTTTCTGTGGTTAATAAGATTTCCTTTGGCATGATTTACCAAACATCCATCACATCCAATTACTGTATATTTTTCTTCTTTTATATTTTCTTTAACTTTTCTTTTAAAACTGTAATGTTGAAGTATTTCATACAGATATACATTTTCGAGATGTGGACTCCTTTTGGGATAGTATGTATCCAACATATTAGTTTTAACAATATCAGTACTTTCTGGTTCATTCACTGCTAAGTATTACATTTCTTGTAATGTTTTCAATACTCTATTTCGTGTGGCGGCAAGACCTAGACTTACCCAAATGATTCCTCTTGACTTTGAATAATAACTCGTAGAGCTCAAGCGATCCGAACATTCATAGGATCCAATCTCTCGATGGCAAAGCATTTTCAAGCTGAAGCTGTACAATTTCTTACTAAGACTCTTTTCTTGTGAAATTTCTTCCCACATTTCTTTCATCTCTGTCTTTTCAGATTTGGTTATATATGATGTAACATAGCGAGCAACAGCAATTGAATTATCTGCAACATATTGAATATCCATGTTTGCATTCCACCTTTTCAAAATCACTGGTTTGTAGTCATTAATATACTTTGAATCTTCTGTTCTTTTTAAGTTGTATGTGTTCTTCAGAGATTTCTGAGTTATTGTACACCTTACTGCTGACATAAAACTATTTACTCTTCCTTTAGAAATTATTGGGCGTGGGAATCCAAACGACATTTTGTGTAAAATGTCCCTTTAAACTTGTATTTTTGTCTGCAGTATTTTCCACATCGATGACCTTGAAAATGTAAAACTTGTTGTCTCAAGCTTTATTTTCCTCCTTCTCTTGGAATTGCACAGGTAACATACTGTTCGATGAAAGACAAAATACTTTCATCAGTATCAGTTCCAAATTTTGGAGCATTGTTGATCCATACTAGCATGTGAATATGAGGAGCACCTCTGGCGTGGTACTCCTTTCTCCAAAAGAAATCTGTTACCTCTCCAGGAAGTGCAATTTTTTTATTACAGATAAATGACATCATAGCTTGATACCTATGGTTAAAATGCCTGCAGACATTTACAGGATCCAAGGAACAGAGTTCTCGAGCTGTTTTCAATTCAATATTTTTAATATTTGAATTTGCTTGTCGTAGAAATTCAAGTAAATCATCCAGTGCATATTCAGCACAGCTAAGTGTCACAAACCATGTAGGACTACCTAAGTTTATTAACATACATTTACATTCTCCGTGATGACGATACCAATACTCATTGGTACCACGTTGACATGCCATCAAATTAATTAACTAAGATTCTAACTGTTCATTTCTTTGTTGAACTTTGTCCATGAATTCCTTTGCAGAAACATATAGAAGATGAACTCCTGTTTCTAATATATGGTTCACTGCTCATGAAAGTGCAGACAAATCACTTTCAAACAGAAGATGAAATATATATGGAATACACTGTCGAAATCTTGGATCTTCAGAGTACAATCTTTTTGAGCCATATTCTGAAGCTGGAATCTGTACAGGTCGCTCATCAAATCATCCACCTTCTTCAGTGGGAAACAGTTGTGGAAAACAACAAGCTTCTAAACGTTTTTCCCATACACTCATGGGAGTTCCCTTTGCTTTCTTCATTTGAAATAATTCAATACTGTTTCCTACCACTTCTTTTGAATGTAGAGGATGTATAGTGTAATGTTCATAGGTCTCTTCAGTCCTAGACTTGTCCACTTTTTCTATTTGGCTACCTAAAATGTCTGTTTCATCTTCTAAGCATATTTCCTGTTCATCAACATTTACTTTCTTATGATAAATATTCTTCTGTACCAGATATAATGTACGGTAGAAAGGATTATCCCTTGGCAGTGAGTTCAATGAGATCGCTTAGTGCAATGCTTACGTGCACACAAAACTGGATTTTTTATCATGTCACCCCTGCGTTATACCAACTCACCACAACTAATAAAGCCCATATGGTAGAGCCTAATGGTTACATAAATGACATAAATGTATTTAAGAATAAAAAATGTTTTATTATATTTTAAAACATCCCATAAATCACTGTATCATAAAAAACCCCATACATATCACAAAAGTACAAATATAAAATTCATATACATATAACATTCATTACACCAATACAGATACTAGAGAGAAACACAAAGACAATACACTTTGTCATAAAAAAGCACATCTGAAAGGAACACTTCTCTCGCTTCTCCTGGATACACTGTATTGTCTTTTGTCTGCAGGATAAGCTTGTTCCACAGATTATGCAACAACAGCGTTACCAGATATAATGTAGCCTTTCGAAGTTTATTAACATCTACAAACTCTTTCCATATTTTTCAACTCTTTGTTGGTACACCATTAACTAGAATAACTACAGGTTCACTTTCCTCCCTGTCTATACCAACAGTTTCAAAAAATTTCTTAAAACCTAAAGGTAAGTACACAACTCTTCCATTCAGACTTCTGTAAATCTGTTGGAGGCAGCTTACCTGTTTTAGGCTCCATACGAACTATAGTCTGAAACGGGTGCATAGATTGAATAAGAATGGACTCATATGCATTTAAATCTGCCAGTTCCGGAGGAATACCTACCAACTCTAAGTTGTTATGTACAGCTCTAGCTGGCATTTTGTTCTCTTCTAATTTGTTGTAACAATATTTACAAATACGTTGATCAGTAGCCAACTCAAAACGACCTTCCACCAACAAATAGGCACCAAATTGCTCCCACTTATCATTGTTTTCCTTTTCACTTTTTAAATATAGATCAACATTCCTAGTTTGACTTCTATAGTGAGTACGTCGACAACAAATACAAACTTAGGGGCCGATTCACAGAACTAATCTGAGACAAAATCCTAAACTTACTACTTCTGGTATTCACAGAAGGCACTTACGATTTTTGGTATTCACAGAAAACACTTAGGACTCCTAACTTTAAGTCCGCAGCCGGGCCAGAATCTCCACACCCAGACCGTACTCTCCGGCTACGGCCGAACACTACTCTTGGAATTGCACAGGTAACATACTGTTCGATGAAAGACAAAACACTTTCATCAGTATCAGTTCCAAATTTTGGAGCATTGTTGATCCATAATAGCATGTGAATATGATGAGCACATCTGGCTTGGTACTCCTTTCTCCCAAAAAATCTGTTACCTCTCCAAGAGGTGCAATTTTTTTATTACAGATAAATGACATCATAGCTTGATACCTATGGTTAAAATACCATAGTATTGACTGTGGTGTTGACACTACAGTCAGCACTGAGGGGAGAGCATATTGTGTACTGCATGTACCATGATACAAAGGAGCAAAGGTTTCTGGGTTATGATGTGGTGTCTGGCCATACCATTTTTCCTGCCCAGACTATTTTTCATGACCTCCTCTACCATTTATCACACATTCCTAATGTTCCTTTTTGTAAAAATTGCATTCCAGTCCATTGATTACACTTTATCCGGCCCGAGCCGGAGATTACGGTTCGAGCCGGAGAGTATGGCACTAGCTTGAGAGTACGGTCCAGGTGCGGAGAGTACGGTCCGGGTGCGGAGATTCCGGCCCGACTGCGGACGTAAAGTTAGGAGTCGTAAGTGATTTCTGTGAATACCAAAAATCGTAAGTGCCTTCTGTGAATACCAGAAGTAGTAAGTTTAGGATTTTATCTCAGATTAGTTCTGTGAATCGGCCCCATAGTTTGGTTTTTCAGATGAAACTATCTTAAACTTTGTAATTTCTTCTGCAAACTTGTCAGTACTAATATCTTCCACCTGTTCTTCAACACCTACACTTATCAAACTCTCACTTTCTCTACACTCCTCTTGTGAACCAAAGAAACGAAACTGTATATCATCACAAACATTTTTTTCATCTGATACTGAACCATGCAAAAGAGCTGTGTTCATTTCACTTAAAAATAATGCAGGACTTTTTACATAGTAGAGTCTCCTTACTAACTTCCGCATTTCTGAGTGGTGTACTGCTAACATTCTTAAGTGATGAAATGTACTTTTACACACTTTTCTAGAAAGACAAGCCAGAGAATGACCCTGCAACTTAGTATATTTTCTTACTTTACATGGATCTAGTCCTTGTAGCAGATTAATCTTCTGTTTAAGACTTTTTTGGCATATTCTCGTAAAAAGACTCGTAATATGTCAATAGATCCCTGTCGAATACTACAAATACTACTACAATCCAACTTATATACTAGAGCTTGTGAACACCTTCCTTGAACTTCTTCAGCTATTACTTCTTCCACTACCACTAGTATCAACTGCATGAACTAATGTGTTTTGTTGAAAATAGCTTTCTTCCTTAAAGAAAGGCTCAGTACTAGAAGTGTGCTTCCATTCACCAGTAAAAGTTTTGAAATGTTACTTTTATTAACCAGTATTTTTCTTTTACTTTTCTTCTTCATAAACTGCATTGTTTTATTGTTTGTTTTTATTCTCTTCAATACCAATATAAATAATTTTCGTTTCAATTCAAAAGCTTTTTCTACTATACTTTCAATGTGTTGCTTTTTCTTATAAAGTACTAATCTCTTTTTATATTTTTACAATCTTTCAATAAATGTTGTAGTACTCTACTTCTGTACATTCTCTTCCTTATGTCTTTATAATATTTCAGCCTTCTTTGAACATGGATTGTTTTCCCATAACATGATTTTATATTAATATTTCCTTTTTTGTTTTCTTCCAATTGGTTGTAGAACTTTCCTTTCTCTTTTCAACATTTTGAAAATTCTTTACATTCTTTAAAAGTCTTTTAAAAAACTCTTTATTTCTCATACCAGAAGTCTTTTTCTTCAATGTAACATTTTGCATTTCATCTAATTTCTGCTTTTCTCTTTCCTTTAAATAGTACTGTTTTTTTCTTGTCTTTTCTTTTGATCTTTTCTTGTCATACTCATTCTTTCTTACTAATAATGGTAAATATCTGAAAAAGAAAAGTTTAAATAGTTTCGAAAAATAATTCTATAATATTAAAATAATTATATACAAATATTCTCATCTATAAATAAACAAATACTTAAAAATGCATTGCGAATGTCTCCATAACACATAAATATTTAGAATATTATACTTTACATATTATCAAACTTATAATAAGAACCAAAAGTTTAAACAGTAACATCTCAGAGCACATGCTATCTAAATTTGAGTAAAAAAACTTGTATGTATTCATTTCTACTCATAAAATATGGCACCTGGGTATTGAACAGTTATGTCAGACACTGCACAATTCCTTCATTCAGAAGAAATGACAACCTCTGCAACAGAATGACAGAGCAGAACTAAAGGATTTCTCTACTACTACCCAAACCAACCAGGTTCAGATGTATAATACATCAGACAATTGATTTAGAAGTAGACACATACATCATTCACAACACCACAAAGTCCCTTAAACTTCACAGACTGGCGTTCCCATTTTGAAATAACACCTAGAGTGTTGAGCTTACCCAAATATAAAGCCGCAACCCTCGCATGTCTCTGTTGTAAGTGTCACCATATTCCTGAAAGAATGCATGCATGTGTCCGACCCTTTGCTTGTGACACCATATATAAAAGAAGCATACAACTAGATGTATGCCTGTGTTTTACATGTCTAGCATCTTCAGATGGATAACACTTATCAGAATACATGAGTAAGTAGAGACATACTTCAGTCACAAGACCATGCAGACCTTAAAACTTCAGATACTGCGCTTCGCATTTCAAGCAGATACTGAAAGTTATGTGGTGTATTTCAAGTGTACCTTTCCACAGACTCATACAAAGTAGCCTAATCACTAATCCCTCTGCCAACATCTCTTAAACCTCACGTTTGTGCTGCAGCTTCACGATTCTACTACTACTTAGGGTGTTGGGCCTAGCCAAATATAACACAGCACCCCTTCGCATATCTCTGTTGTAAGTCTCACCATATTCCTGAAAGAATGCATGCTTGTGTCTGTACCTTTTGCTAGTGGAATCATATAATAAATAAACATACAAATAGATGTATCCCTGTGTTTTATACATCTAGCATCTTCAGATACATAACATGTATGAGAATACATGTGCAAGTAGAGACATACCTCAGTCACAAGACCATGCAGACCTTAAAACTTGACATACTGCACTACACATTTCAAGCAGACACTGAAATTTATGCAGTATATTTGAAGTGTACCTTTCCACAGACTCATACAAAGTAGCCTAATCACTAATCCCTCTGCCAACATGTCTTAAACATCACATTTGTGCTGCAGCTTCACCATTCTGCGACTACTTAGGGTGTTGGGCCTAACCAAATATAAAGCAGCAATCCTTTGCATGTCTCTCTTGTAAGTGTCACCATATTCCTGAAAGCATGCATGCATGTATCTGTACCTTTTGCTAGTGACACCATATATAAAAGAAACGTACAAATAGATGTATACCTCTGTTGTATAGCTCTAACATCTTCAGATGTATAACACGTATAAGAATACATCTGAAAGTAGAGACATACCTCAGTCACAAGACCATGAAGACCTTAAAACATGACAGACTGGACTTCTCATTTCAAGCAGACACCGTAAATTAAGCGGTATATTTGAAGTGTACCTTGCGACAGACTCATACAAAGTAGCCTAATCTCTAATCCCTCTGCCAACATATCTTAAACCACACTTTTCTGCTGCTGCTTCACCATTCTACTACTACTTACGGTGTTTAGCCTAGCCAAATACAAACCAGCAATCCTTCACATGTCTCTGCTGTAAGTCTCACCATATGCCTGAAAGCATGCATGCATGTGTCTGTGCCTTTCGCTGGTGACACCATATATAAAAGAAGCATACAAATAAATGTATACCTTTGTGTTTTACACGTCTAGCATCTTCAGATGATTAACACTTATCAGAATACATGTGTAAGTAGAGGCATACCTCAGTCACAAGACCATGCAGACCTTAAAACTTCAGAGACTGCACTTTCCATTTCAACCAGACACCGGAAATTATGTGGTATATTTGAAGTGTACCTTTCCACAGACTCATACAAAGTAGCCTAATCACTAATTCCTCAGTCAACATGTTTTAAACCTCACTTTTGTGCTGCTGCTTCACCATTCTACTACTAGTCAGGGTCTTCGGCCTACCCAAATACAAAGCAACAACCCTTCACATGTCTCTGTTGTAAGTCTCACCATATTCCTAAAAGCATGCATGCATGTGTCTGTACCTTTTGCTAGTGACACCATAAATAAAAGAAAGATAAAAATAGATGTATACCTGTGTTTTATATGTAAAGCATCTTCAAATGCATAACACATATCAGAATACATCTCTAAGTAGAGACAGACCTCAATCACAACACTATGCAGACCTGAAAACTTCACAGAACACACTTCCCATTTCAAGCACACACCAAAAATGATGTGGCATATGTCAACTGTACCTCTCTGGAGACTTATACAAAGTAGCCTAATCACTAACACCTCATGTCAACATGTTTTAAACCTCACTTTTGTGCTGCAGCTTCACCATCCTAGTACTACTCACAGTGTTGAGCCTAGCCAAATACAAAGCAGCAACACCTCTCTGTTATACATCTTGCATCCTCAAATATGTAAGACATATGAGAATACATATGCTGGTAGAGACATACCTCAGTCACAAGTCCATGCACACCTTAAAACTTGACAGACTGCACCTCCAATTTTAAAGCGACACCTAAAATTATGCGATGTACTTCAATTGTACATTTCCGCACACTAATACAAACTACCATAATCGCTAATCCATCTACCAATGTACACATATTACTATGCACAATCTATTTCAATCATCATTTTAGTACAATAAAACAAACTACAATACACATCTCTACATTTAATAACATATTTCAAACATCACAGTTCTTGAATAATTTCAAAAGTTTGAAAATAAAACTTTTCAAATATAAAAATATCACTACAAACAGTAAAGCACTACTACATAATACATAATACACCTCACAAATTTGTAACTCACCTTTCAAATAGTATTGTAGAATATGAAATATCAGAAACTCATAAAGGAGTTTCTTTTGCACACAATCAATGTAATGCACCACTCTCAACAAGGTAAAACCAGTAATGGCAAACTTTCCCTCTCTTTCTCCACACAAATAAATGTAAGTAACAAATCACATTGCTTCCTACATTATTTAAAATTGTGAAACACATTTCTATTGGTTAGACGTATTAACCCTTTCCAATTGTCTTCTAAAAGTGCCCAAACTGGTTCAGTAATTTCCTGGAGTCGCGACTCAACTGCGGTGCCTCAGTAAAGGGTTGCGATGGAGCCGCGAATCCATACAGGAGTTCAAAAACCTATTACTAATAATACTAGTATTATTTTTTAAGAACACACCACTTCTAAACATAGTACTGATTTGGGAAATCTTACTTTAATAACATATCCCAGTTTCCTTAGTAACAGTTTCTGCAACAATCAACTATACTGGCAGGTCACAAGGTCACCATATTTTCAAGTTCAGCACAGTAGCTTACAAATGCAAATAGCAGGTGTGGTTGACTTTTGCAAAATATAACCTTATCCTATCTACTGTACCTTTCAAACATTTTTTAATAACCAATAAGAAACATTCTTCTTTAGGAAAGTAACATGCATCCTATTTTTGAGTGTACAATGTTCATGAACAGCCAATCACTTATCGACTTTTTCATAAACAGCATCTTCTCCACCATTTTAGATACCTCTCATTCTACCAACTGACTACCTCAGCTACAGACATCTTTTCCTTACTTCCAGACATTCCTTCAAGTTGCTTACAGTTTGGATTGTAGGGCACAGCTATGTTTTCTGGTGCAAAAGGTATGCTGAACACAGAGACATTGACAAACGCCTAGCTTTTCAAAATGTGGATATTAAATGGATTGCACAGAGAGGATTAAAGTGGCACCCAATTGATGCCTTTGGTTAAAACCTTTTTGCATCTCCAACCCCCTGACCTCATGATTGTGCACTGTGGTGGCGATGACCTAGGCACATTGACAGGAGTAGGACTGGAAATGCTCATGAAGGATACCTTTGCACAATTGATGTTGCTTTTGCCTCAAACTGTCTTTGTATACTCTAATATATGCCAAAGACAGAAATGGAAGTAGTCAAATCAATTCTGTCCACAGATTGAGAAAGCTAGAAAGAATGTCAATAGAACTGTTTCTGCTTACCTCAGAGACCATAGGATGGGCTCCATCTATAACAACAATATATGTTTTGATATGGATGACATCTACAGAAGTGATGGAGTACACTTCACAGATCAAGGGAACAGTGTCTTTCTCAACAACCTTAAGCTGTGCAGCCACACTTACATGTAGCTACAACAAACTCATAATGAAAACAAGGGCTCTTTTAGAGCCACCCTATAACTCAACAGTGAATCTTATTCATTTTTTACCATGCATATTACAACAAAAAAACATCGGGTTCACGAACCCGTCGCGAATCCACAAAAAAAAGCACAAATTCAATGTACTACAACACAATACACTTTTCAAGTTTAACTTTTAATTTACATTTTTTTATATTATTACTAACTCAATCAAATTTAATGTAATTATTAACTTCAATCCCACTAGCTCTATAAAAAATGTTCACAAATGCAACACTACCTTCTAAATTATATTCTATTAAATTATGTATTTAAGGTGGATCCGCGAATCCACGCGACGTTACACTTGGGGGCCGCGCAGAAAGCCGCGATGGGGTCGAGATTCCTATGACGAGAGAAAAAAAAATTATTAATGCCCCCCAGTTCCATTACCCGATATCAACCCTGGGGACCCCATCCCCCGGGACCAGGCCAATTTTAATTTTAAAAAAAAGGGGGAGGGGCTGTGTGACCCCCCTCCTTAGGCCAATTATGGCCCCGGGGACCCCATACCCTGCTTCCATGAAGCTAAGCAGAGTTTTCTATGACAGGGCGGGAGCCGTGCTCCTGCCCTGTCATAGCAAACTGCAATGTCCCGGGGGTGGGCCCCCTGGGAAATTGCTGGAGCCGGTCCTGGTGGTCCCCAGGGCCAAGGAGGGCTCCAGGAGGAGGGCCACGTGGGCCCCCTCCCAACAGATTTAGAGCCCCGGGGATGTGATGGTCCCCAGGGCAGTGTGGGGGGGCTCGAGCCCCCCCACACTTAATTTATACAAGTAGCCTCAGGGAGGTGGCGGTCCCTGGGGTTTGAAGGGCCCACAAGGCCTCCCGCCCATACAAAATTCAAGCCCTCGGGAGGTGGCAGTCCCCGGGGCAGCGTGGGGAGGGAGGAAGTCCCCCCATGCATTTTTTCAAGAAGCCCCGAGGAGGTGGCGGTCCACAGGGTTGCGGGGGCCACATGCCCCCACGCATTATTATCAAAGCCCCGTGGAGGTGGCAGTCCCCAGGGCTGCTGGGACTCCAGCGGGCCCCAGCTACACAATTATGAATTTCCTCCGGGAGCTGGCCCACCCGGAAGCTTAAAACCAGAAGCGCGGAAGCGAGCGCATTGTTTATTATTTTTAATTTTCGGCCGGATTCGCGGACCCTATGCAAATCCTGCCGGATATTTAAAAACGAAAAAAATGGTTTTTTTGGCCCTGGGAGTCCCTGCAGGACCCCCTCTGCAGGCCTAGGGGGTCAGGGTGTTTCTACCCTGCCCCCTTATCTTGTTTTTTAAATTTTTTCTTGTGACTCGGTTCTACTGAGTCACAAGATGCCTGCCAACACTTTCTGGTTTGAAATGTTAGCAGCCAATCAGAATCAAGCTCGTGCTCGGAAGGTTCGCAGATCCACCGCAGTCATCAGATACTAATATTTTTTATGTATATATTTCTCAGAAACTACTGAACGGATATACACCATATAAAAAAAAGAACGCTTTCAGAACCAAGAGCTACCTTTTTGCCAAATTTGGTGTAATTCCATCCAGCAGTTCGGGCTATAGCTTTGTCTAAAGTTTCCTATGGAAATTGACATGGAGAAAGCGCGTTTTGGGACCCCCCCTTTTTTCTCGGCCCCCGCTTGATGAATCACCTCGAAACTTTCAAGACAGGAACTGACAGGAGCGCCAGTAGGTAATATATATATATATATATATATATATATATATAGATATATCAAACAAAGAAAGGTTACCCTCAGTGAGGACGCCCACCTGGAAAACAAGTCTCTTAAAGTGAGGACTGCAGCAACTTCAACATTCAGCTTCCATCCTTTTCAAAGCTGGCTTTACGCGTTTCGGATATATATATATATATACATATATATATATATATATCCAACATTAAGGACTCTGTATAGAGAGCGTAGACCTCTTCAGGGTGGCCTCGGCGTGTGGGGACGGAACACCCCACTCAAATCAAACACAACCTCCCTTGCAAACCTTCAAAGGAGCACGCCGCACACCAGGCCCTTAGTGTTGACTGTGGTGTTGACACTACAGTCAACACTGAGGGGAGAGCAAATTGTGTACTGCATGTACCATGATGCAAAGGAGCAAACTTTTCTGGGTTATGATGTAGTGTCTGGCCATACCCTTTTCCCTGTCCAGACTATTTTTCATGACCTCCTCTACCATTTATCACTCATTCCTAATGTTCCTTTTTGTGAAAATTGCATTCCAGCCCATTGATAACACTTTATCTAGCTCGAGCCAGAGAGTACGGTCGTAGCCGGAGAGTACGGTCCGGGTGCGGAGAGTACGGTCCAGGTGCAGAGATTCCGGCCCGACTGCGGACGTAAAGTTAGGAGTCGTAAGTGATTTCTGTGAATACCAAACATCGTAAGTGCCTTCTGTGAATACCAGAAGCAGTAAATTTAGGAATTTGTCTCAGATTAGTTCTGTGAATCGGCCCCATAGAGTTTACTGTACTTCATTCAGTTATGAGACAGCTGCTAGAAGTGACAATTATTTGTCTTCCATGGAAAAAAGACTGCAACACTTTTTCCCCAGACTGCTTCTCTTATCATGCAGCAATGTAGGTAGATCCTGCACTAGATTAAGTATAATAACAGATTAATAAATGGCAAATTAATAAGCAGCCGTTAGAGGATTAAAGTTGGGTAGCAGAAATAATGCTTTTATCAAAGAATTTTTGGGTTAAACATATGAACACTAGATTTAATATTGGCTGTGGGTGCTTTTAATGTCTCCCCCCTAAGGGACAGAATATCCTACTATTCTATTGCTGAGTCTGTTATTGAAAGGTAACAATCTAATTGCTGGAGAGTGAAATGTCAAGGGACAAGGGAAATGTGCCCTGACAGACCACTATTGCACTGAAGAGATGGTCAAGGTGATTACATACTCACAAGTGGTACAATGAGGGAGAGTTTACCAGAAAAATGTTGGGTTGAACTAAAAGGAAAAGAGCAATAAGAAGTAGAATAAAACATTATTTACCCAACAGATAAAACTTTTAGGGAGATCCAGGAAATACTTTAGAGCACAATAGGATGATATTATACAAAACAAAGACAAAATAAAACATAGTTTGAGCAGTTCCTCTCTCGGATCCCTCTTCCTCAAATATAAGATGATAAACAACACTGCTGCTGACACCCTTTTACTGGGAGTGAAATATCACAGCTAGTGGCTGATCTTTTTTAAGGGCAAAGAGTAGGAAGAAGAGGGGATCCTTGCAGAGGTTTTTAAATGGTTTATGGACGTGTTAGCAGAACACTTTTTGTAATCTTATGCTCATATGATGATGGGAGGGAATATATCAGCATCATGTAATATGGGCCAAGATGTGAATTTTTCGAAACTGGAAGACTGAGCGGACAATCCAAACAAATATTGCTCAATTAATCTACTTAACACTGATGATAATCTTTTTGGAAAAGTAATGACCAGTAAAACCACCAGTATAGATAAAGTGATCCATAAATATCAAAATATCTTTTGTCTGATACAGCTGCTTTTAATTAAAAAGTTAGTGTTGGCGGTTGGACAGGATCTTGGCACAATATCAGGATGAACACTATAGAGCCATGGTCGATTACTCCAGACAGGTCGCCCAGTCAAAGTTTATACCTTCTGAAAAATGGAAGTCATGATCTTCTACCAGGGCAAAGCTCAAGGCTATAGCCGGCAAGGATCTCTAAAAATCAGATACGTCTTTGTCAATCTCCTGCTGAAGATGTTGATTTTGCATCAAAAGGCCTGAGTAGGAGAACCCTTGATTGTGCAGCCACTGAGGTTGATTGATGTTTTGCCTCACCTTAGTGCAAGCCTTACATGTGGACCTACTAACTTTTCTGGAAGTCAAAAACTTGCAGCGAGGCCAGGCTTGAAACCTTAGCCATGCAAAGTTGAACAAGATCAGATACTTTCACACAGAAGCACTGCTGCTGAAACAGTTTTCAGTCCAGCAGAAAACTCTGAGATGGACAAACTTAGGGTTTTTGCTACCTATGGTGTGACCTTCCTGTCCAAACTACAATATCTTGTACCAATCCTTGAGAGGTGGCAAAAATGACGAAGGCACAACCTTTTCCATATCCTGGAAGCATTCTTTCTTGTCAGTTCTACAACCCTTTGCTCTTCTGGATCAAGTCCTTCCTGACCAACCGGAGGCAAGCAGTCTCTCTTGGCCCCTTCCTGTCTTTTGAATGCACCATCACGGCAGGAGTCCCACAGGGCTCCTCACTTAGCCCACTTTTATTCAATATATACATGGCTCCGCTTATTTCCCTCATTTCGTCTTATGGGATTGAGACAACATCTTATGCTGACGATACGCAGCTGATCCTGTCCCTTGATAAAAATTCTACGGAAGCAGAAGAAAACTTCAAATCCTGTCTTACGGAGGTCATCAAATGGATGAAAAACAATCACCTCCGTTGTAACACGGATAAGACAGAAATCCTGCTGATAAGAAAAGATAATCCCTTTCAACCCAAGGCTTGGTGGCCGGAGGATGCAGCAGCCCCCCCATCCACTGTGGAGGTGGTCAAAAATCTGGGGGTGTGGTTTGACTCCTCCCTTTCTTTCAAACGCCATGCACTTAAGGTGGCGGGGACATGCTTCGGCCTAATTAAAACCATGAACATTTTTTTTGATCTGAGTCCGCTTTCAGCGAGGAAAACAGTTGCGGTTGCGCTAATACTTTTGCGCCTAGACTACTGCAACAGCCTCCTGGCAGGGGTCAATAATTCTACCCTGAAGAGGCTACAGGTAGTGCAGCACGCAGCAGCCAGATTGGTTTTAAAACTTCCCCGTAGGGCTTCAGCCACAGAGGCGCTGAGAACTCTTCACTGGCTCCCGCTACACAAGAGAATTCTATTCAAACTCCTTGTCACCACCTTTAGAGCTGTCCGCCGACTGGGGCCAGTGTATCTCTCCACAAGAATCACACCATACACTACAACGAGGACACTTAGATCTTCGTTTGCAAACCTACTCAAACCGCCTGGTTTTAAACTTAAAACACGAGGAGGGAAATCTGCAACTGTGTTAGGTGCAAAGGCTTGGAATCTTATGCCAAACAAATTGAGATCGATAGAACCTGAAACACAGTTTAGGAAGGCCCTAAAGACCTTTATGGAGCACCTGATGAACTTTGTCTAGCCCTCATCTAGGTCTCCACTCTCCATTGCTAAGTTTGTTATCTGTACAGTGCCAGGAGGCTCCTTTCGGAGTGACAGTTTGCGCTTTATAAACATCACATTTCATTTCATTTCAGGGCAGGCTTCTAGGAAGTAGGTCTCTCTCCAGCAAGATCTGCTGCAGGGTGCAGTTCTCAGTAGTAAGCCAGGCCATCTTGAATTCAGGAGTCCTTCGGCTATTTGTGGTGCTGAACAAGCAAACAAGAAGCCATCCACTAGATCCTTGGATTGCAGTTACAGTACTAAGTATCATCACGAGCCATGGGTACTTCAGTCATTGAGTGACTCTTCTTCTTCTTCCAGCAAGAGTCATGAGTTTTCTTCCTCCGGGGCCTCATTCTTCAGAGGAAGTCTTCCCAGGTCTGAGGAGGTGGTGGTAGTGGCACCAGATATATCCGGTATACAAGCCAGTGAATTGAAAAATCTACCACTGAGTCCTACTTATTTACTTGTTGTCCCCAACCTCCTCCTGCAGCATTTCCTCTTTGCCTTACTGTAAATTACCCTGCAGGATCTGTTTAACGGTGGTAGGATCCAGCTTCCATTAGGCAGGCCTGTCTTCAGATATTTAGTCAGTTCTCTATTTAGAGTCAATACTGGTTCTCCTCTCTACTGTGACTGGAGCCTGGCTGTCAGGGAGTGGACTGGTAATGCTTACAATAAGCCCTCCTTGGCATTTCCAAGTCCAAAAGAAAATGCTAAAGCTATCCTTTGTTTTGTCAACTGTTCCTGTCCAGTCCCAGGTAGCTATCTCCTGCTACGTGGCCAGCTGTTAACATCCATTTGCTCTTTCTGGGCTCAAAAGCAGGCTATTGTGCTCTGAGCCAGAGTTGTTGTCTCTCCCAGCCATGTATGTGTATTTCAGTTCTGAAAGTGTGATGAACAGCACATCTGCTTTTAAGCTAGTTCTGGCTCAGAAAGAAAAGCACAGAGAGGCAACATAAGTATAAACAAGCATAAATGCAAAGCAAGAGAATCTATCCGGGCTCTTCAATGATGTTATATCTGATCCTTTAATGAATACTTGAACCACAAACGACGTAAGGCGATGAAAAAATGCAGCCAACGCGTTTCGCCCTAAATAGGGCTTCCTCAGGGCAATAGTCAAAAGGTACCGCAATCTGGAAGGTATTCAGGAATATACCCAGATTGGTTCAACATCCAAGATAACTCAAATTGATGAAGTTCAATTCCAGAATATGAAATCAATCCCAGTCATAATCAGTGGTGTGTACCCAAGTTCTCGTAAAGTCCGTAATTACTCAAAACGATGAAATCAGATTCCAAATTGTAAGGTCAAATCCAGTTCCTGATCCTTGTATTCAGACAAACTGTAGAGTACTCACTATGATAGGTGAGACATGTATAATCTCTTCGTTTTAGTAGAAGTTAGTCCATGAGCACATTTCGAACGACGCAGTATCTTTCAACCCGCCGCCGAACTGAAAATGATTACGTCGTTTGTGGTTCAAGTATTCATTAAAGGATCAGATATAACATCATTGAAGAGACCGGATAGATTCTCTTGCTTTGCATTTATGCTTGTTTATACTTATGTTGCCTCTCTGTGCTTTTCTTTGTGTATCATAGTGTTGTGGTTCTTTGGCAGTGGACCAAGGAGGTGGGCAACAGTGACCGTGTGCATTTTTGAAAATAGTGTATAGCTAGGTAGTGCGGCTTTAATCATCCCTTACTGCCATTTTCTCCTTTTTTCTAGTTCTGGCTCAGGTAGCCTATATTACCACAAAATTAATTTTTCAATTAAAATATCAAAAATGTGATTTCTTCATTAAATCAGATTTTGAAAATGATACAGGAAATAACTCTGAAGCATTTTTCTAGTCTTCTCCTGAGCAGAGATGGGAAATCAAGAATTAAAAAATATCTAGGTCTGTTTAGGGAAGAGAATAGCCTAACCTAGATAATAGAGTGTCTGTTGGATTTTATTTCACTTGTGAGAGTAGACTAACCCTAATGGATCACTGACATAATATCGACAACAAAAATATCGAATATACAAAATATCGGCGTCATAATATCGACTACAATAATATCGACTACCAATACTTATTTATAAAAATACAAAAATATCGAGTACACAATATCGTATATAAAAAATATCGTACACCACAATATCGAAATGCAAAATATCGTTACATTAAATATCATTTAAATTTAAATGACATACAAAATAACAAAAATATCGAATACCAAAATATAGACATCAATATTATAGACTTTTTAAAAATATCGACTATATAAAAACTGCTCAATTAAATATATCTTTAGCACCAAATATAAATTCACATTATAAAACAATATAAAACACTTAAACAACATAATAAAATATTTTGCAAACACATCAATATATAAAACTAAATTTTTCTCTAAACAAACAATTACAGTACTAAAATAAAAGCTGTAAAATATATAATGCTTGCATCATTTCACATTAAAAACAATGTTTAAAATATTTTAAAAAAGCAAAACGAAAAAATAATTACTTTCTACTAACAGTTTATTAATTAGCGTTTCCCTTATATGGAAACAAACAGCCAAAACAATAAAAACAATTAACTTCAACCAATAAAATACTCACATTTTAAAATACACCAATAACATAAAGCAACCAATTAAATAAACACTATATAAACATCAAATATATACATCTCTTTTACACTTCTAACCTACAATAAAGAAGAAGGTGAAACTCTGCCCAACTGTTTCCTAAAAGAAAACTTTCATTACTGAAGAAATCTTTAAAACTGCACTAAGTAAAACTGTATTTAAAATATAACAATACTACTACCGTTCAACAATAATTATTTCTGAAACCTAATTTACTATTCTTTCATTCCTTACATTTATATCAGCTCTACAGATATCTTACAAAGCCAGAAAAATATTTTCAAAATACTCACCAATAAAAGAACAATAAATGTAAGTATATTATATTAAACCTACCTAAAAATATTTTTCAAACGTTATTCACTAATATATATTTTCTTTTTTATCTATCTCCTCTGCAGCCAACAGCAAAAGCTTCCAAAATAATTCTACAACCACTAACCAACTAAATACAATTAAAAAGTAAGTATATAATTTTCAATTATTAAACAACCTTAAATACCCACCCAAATAACCCTTTTCCCCTAAAATCCCTATCATCTACAAACAATATAATCAAATTATTAATATGTTTGTTTTCTCTTCTCAACAGAAATTACATCAAGAAAATAGAAAATAAAGCTTGAAATCATTTCCTGGACAATTTTATTTACATCAAACTAAACATTGTAAGTATATTCACTGAAATGTAACTGTATTTAATAAACATGTGGTATTTATTATATTTAAAAAAAATGTTTTTAATTTTCCCTAGCATAAAACAAAACAACATGACTGAAGGTGCAGAATTTGTAATGTCACAAAAAAATAAAATGCTATTATGTTATATGGGGTATGTGTAAACACAGGAGAAACAAACTGGCCTTAAAGTGTTTTGGAAGTGTAGCAAATACTACTCTAACAAATGCTATGGAAGAGCTACTACTCATGAAACTACTGTTCTTTCTGTAAAAGAACATAATCACCCCCAAACATAACAGAGATTGAGGTTAGAGATGCTCTTGAAAGTATAAAAGAAGCAAGCACTAGTACTGATAAACCAACTACCCAAATACTAAAAGAGCAACTATTAAAAGTACCTCAACATGCATCAGGACAATTACCGTCCATAGCTTCTTTAAAAAGAACTATTGCCAGACAGAAAAAACAACTACAAGTACTATACCTGCCCCTAAAACATTTGCAGAAGTAGTTATTCCACCAGAATTAAGCATCACTCACACTAAAGAACCATTTATATTTTTTGATAACAAATGCCCAGATAAAAGAATAATTATGTTTGCTACTGCAAACAATTTACTTAAATTACAGCAATGTGACACCTGGATGATGGATGGAACTTGCAAAGTCTGTCCAAAACCATTTTACCAGCTGTACACAGTGCATGGATTGTACCAACATTCAAATATTCCATTCATCTATGCCCTATTACCAAATAAATAGCAAACTACCTACATAGATATACTCACTAAAATAAAAGAAGAAAGCAATAATTATTTTCCTTCAAAAATAATTATTGATTTTGAAATAGCCATGATAAATGCTATACTAAAAAATTATCCACACACAGCAATCCAGGGTTGCTATTATCATTTTAACCAGAGTCTCTGGAGACATTTACAAAAATCAACCCTAAGTGTACAATATGCTACAGACAGTACTTTCGCCTACCAAATTAAAAAGCTAATAGCACTAGCATATGTACCTGTAACTGATGTAACAGAGCACTACAATATTCTAATAGAGAGCCCCTATTACAAAAGGAACGAAGACAAAATAAGCCCACTACTAGACTACTTTGAGGACACCTGGGTGGGAAGACTGCATAGATCAGGGCATAGAAGGCAACCTAAGTTCCATATTCCTTGGTGGAACGTGTACCTAAGTACCTTAAACAAAGAAGCTAAAACAAATAATAGTGTTGAAGGATGGCATAATGCCTTCCAAGCAACAACAAGCAGAGGTAAACCTACCCTACAAAAACTACTACAATCTATACAAAAAGAACAAAGCTATCAAGAATTATGGATGGAACAATCTGTAACTCAAATATGTCCCAAATTAACTAAACAAACTAAAAAATGTTTGAGCTACTGCAAAGTCAGGTTACCCTATACCCATCAACAAGAGGCCTAGATTACCTATCCCTAATAGCCAAAAGCATATTATAAACTACAGTTCCACAGCTATTATACATTTTTCGTTCACAAAACAAACACTTTACACACATATATTAATATTATATTTACACAAATATTACTTATTTGTGATGTATATTTTTTAAATAAAAAATATATATTTACAAATAAATAATATTTATCAAAATATACTATAACACACAATTAATTTTAACAACATTTCCCACCCAATTAATTAAAAAAATAGGCTTTTATGTAGCTGTAGAAGATGTATTCCAACAAGTAATATTAGTTTAACAAACTAATACACAGTTCTTTTTAAAAAACGCGTCTGTGTCTCCAACGTAAAGTCCATTAAAAGTAACCTGCTAAAAAGATTGAAAGCATACCCACCCACACAAATACACCCAATGTCTCAGATTACTGTGGACTTTACTCTGGACATTTCTGCTACCAGGACTTCCAAATCATCTAGGAACTTTGGATTACAATCACAATGTACAGCACCCACCATCCTGTGCACTATACTCACACATGTATGTCAATAAACTCACTAATACACCATACTTGCCTCTGTTGTAATTCCTATGTTGTCTCAGAAGTGGCGATGATGATCTGGGAAATGACACTGTGCATGCTGACTGCTACAGCAAGTACAACACCGGCATGTGAGTCATGGCGACGTCACACATATGAGGGAGGCACACCACCAGGGCTACACAACACATACACACCATGGCCATCTGACGCATCGCCTACACTGATGTTGCCAGGAAATACGTTGCATTGCACAGACCCAACACCTATTCACAGTCTGTGTTAACTAGCCCACTGGTGCAGTAAGCAAATGTCAGTCAGATGTGTGATCACAGACAACGCACATCACAAAGTGAAGCACAGGTTTATTACACATTTGCAACATGTTGTAACCACCACAGATGCAAGGTAATCCCACCTGGCAGCGGGCACACAGTCAACAAGTGTAGAAGGAAGGAAGTCCATGGGTGTGGTGCACATCACCTGTAGGGACACAACAGCTACCACCCGGGAAGTCGAATCACGGTGTTGGGGATCACAGTTGACCAAACGACTCTGAAAGTACCCTGTGAAGGACAGAAATGACACACAGTCAAAAGCACTGAAGAACAGGACAGAACTGCAATACTCATGCACAATACATGTTACAAGATACCCACCCAGAACCAAGTTAGCATGTCAACACTGTTGGGGAGTACAGACTACCTGCAAGGACACATCGCTACACGCATAAAGTCATGTAGCCCATGGACACACTCAAACAGCACCAGAGCACCACCAACACATATCATGCAAACTCACATCATTGACATGACATCTCAGGATACTCACATTCAGCTGAAGAAGTTGGTGATGAGCTGTGTGCGGACATCACCATCATCATCATCATCATCACTGGCATCGTGGTCCAGGCCAGGATCCTCCACAGGTGGCGGACGTTGGTCATCGTCATCCAGGATGAGAGGCAACTCCTTCCGCACTGCCAGGTTGTGGAGCATGCAGCAGACAATGACAATCTTGCACACCTTTGCTGGGGCATATGGGAGGGACCCTCCTGTCTTGTCAAGGCAGCGGAAGCGGCTCTTCAGGAGACCAAATGTCCGCTCAATCACTCTCCTGGTCCGACCATGTGCCTCATTGTAGCGCATCTGGGCTGGTGTCACAGGGTTCCTGAGGGGCGTCAGCAACCACAGCATGTTGGGGTATCCGGAGTCACCTACATACAGACAATTGCACATTAGCAGAGTTGGAAAAGAGGGTGGAACACTACATAGCAGAACACACACAATGGTACAAAGTCAGTACACACCAACAAGCCAGGCACGCTGGTTCGGCATCTGTGCCATCATCCTCGGGATGCGACTACTCCTCATCACGTAGGCATCATGTGCAGAACCAGGGAAACGGGCACACACATGTGAGATGCTCATATCTGCAAGACAGACCACCAGTGCATTGACCGAGTGGTAGTGTTTGCGGTTATGGTAGGCCTGCTCTTGGGCCTGTGGTGGTACCAAAGCCACATGTGTCCCATCAATGGAGCCAATGACATGCGGCATCCTCCCCAGGGCATAGAAGTCACTCTTCACGCCAGTGAGTCGTAGACTAGGGAAATAGATGTACTGGTTCAGGTATATCAACATAGCCTCCAAAACATCCCGGAGCACACGGCTGAACATTGTCTGTGACATCCCACCAGCAGTCGCCACAGTGTGTTGAAAGGTACCGGTGGCAAAGAAGTGTAGGGCTGCCATCACCTTCACCTTGGGGGTCAGCGCTGTAGGGTATGGCCGGCCAGGTTGCAAATGTGGTGCCAAGCGCACTGCCAAATCCTCAATCAGCTGCCTGGTGAAGCGGTACCATCGGATGCTGTCGCGTTCCACCATCGTTGCCAGGTCAGAGAATGGTCTAAGGACAGCTGGTGCCCTGCAGTGCATAGGTGAAGAAAGCAAGATTGTCAGTCACCCCACATATGTGGCATTGAACACACTCAACATCACATGATACATCATTATGAGGCACAAGTACATGATGTGTGCAGTTCCGTAAGGATATGTATGGCACATACATGGCCAACATCTAACATCACAGTTCAACAAGTGGCATCAATAAGTCCCAGGTCGTGCCATTGGATATCATGAGGCCGTGTCACAGTTCCCATCTCCTGCTGCCATGTTACAAACACACCCCACAGTGACATGTGAGGACAGATGTGCCCCAGGCATCACAGCTCAACGACAGGTAGATTCCCAGGGACCCTGTATTGCCACATGGACACTGGCATGACATGGTGTATCATGTATACACCATAGCAAAACAACCATGACCCCCACAGGTAGTGGTCCCTGTTGCCTCGGCAGGACAGACATGGACGTCTGTGACACACACACGCACAACATCAAAGTCCATGCACAAACAACGTGGATGTGGAGACTGCCTCCCATTGTGCACATGAAATCAGAGACATTGTAAACACAACATGCACACAGACTGTGGAGGACCATCACCATTGTGCCAATGGGTCACCCTGGGTTAAACATACCGTCCCACATGGGACTCAGGGGGTATGTGACATGACATACACATACACCACCGTGAAATTTGACCATGCCACAGGCTCAGATATGAACAGTTGCACATCACAGTGATCATGTACACGAAACACCAAGGATTCTGTCCCCATGAACACGTGCACAGCCTGGGGGTGGCTGCCCCCAAGTGACACCCACAGAACAACATGTTCACCCCATACACGGAATAGGTAATGCAGCCTTACATGCCGTAGGATACAGTTTGGACAGGCTGTGGTGTTGTAGGTGTGCCCCTCACTCCCTGGGAAGTATATGTGGCTGGCATATATTCACCTGTGACAGGCATGGTGACATATGCCAGTGACTTGTACAGGGACGCGTTGGACAGCAATGGACCAATCAGTGCGCACACATTGGCCATTGCATTCAATGTGCGCAGGTACGCGTTGTATTCGCAATACGCGTTGGACAGCAATGGACCGATCAGTGCGCACACATTGGCCATTGCATTCAATGTGCGCTGGTACGCGTTGTATTCGCAATACGCGTTGGACAGCAATGGACCGATCAGTGCGCACACATTGGCCATTGCATTCAATGTGCGCTGGCACGCGTTGTATTCGCAATATGCATTGGACAGCAATGGACCGATCAGTGCGCACACATTGGCCATTGCATTCAATGTGCGCTGGTACGCGTTGTATTCGCAATACGCGTTGGACAGCAATGGACCGATCAGTGCGCACACATTGGCCATTGCATTCAATGTGCGCAGGTACGCGTTGTATTCGCAATACGCGTTGGACAGCAATGGACCGATCAGTGCGCACACATTGGCCATTGCATTCAATGTGCGCTGGTATGCGTTGTATTCGCAATACGCGTTGGACAGCAATGGACCGATCAGTGCGCACACATTGGCCATTGCATTCAATGTGCGCTGGCACGCGTTGTATTCGCAATATGCATTGGACAGCAATGGACCGATCAGTGCGCACACATTGGCCATTGCATTCAATGTGCGCTGGTACGCGTTGTATTCGCAATACGCGTTGGACAGCAATGGACCGATCAGTGCGCACACATTGGCCATTGCATTCAATGTGCGCAGGTACGTGTTGTATTCGCAATACGCATTGGACAGCAATGGACCGATCAGTGCGCACACATTGGCCATTGCATTCAATGTGCGCTGGTACGCGTTGTATTCGCAATACGCGTTGGACAGCAATGGACCGATCAGTGCGCACACATTGGCCATTGCATTCAATGTGCGCAGGTACGCGTTGTATTCGCAATGCGCGTTGGACAGCAATGGACCGATCAGTGCGCACACATTGGCTATTGCATTCAATGTGCGCTGGTACGCGTTGTATTCGCAATACGCGTTGGACAGCAATGGACCGATCAGTGCGCACACATTGGCCATTGCATTCAATGTGCGCAGGTACGCGTTGTATTCGCAATACTGCGTTGGACAGCAATGGACCGATCAGTGCGCACACATTGGCCATTGCATTCAATGTGCGCTGGTACGCGTTGTATCTCGCAACACTGGCGTTGGACAGCAATGGACCGATCAGTGCGCACACATTGGCCATTGCATTCAATGTGCGCAGGTACGCGTTGTATCCTAGGTATGCGTTGAACAGCAATGGTCCGATCGGTGTGCCCGGCCGGCCCATTGCATTCAATGTGTGCAGGTACGCGTTGTATCGTAGGTACGCGTTGAACAGCAATGGTCCGATCGGTGTGCCCAGCCGGCCCATTGCATTCAATGTGTGCGGGTACGCGTTGTATCCTAGGTACGGTTGAACAGCAATGGTCCGATCGGTGTGCCCGGCCGGCCCATTGCATTCAATGTGTACGGGTACGCGTTGTATCCTAGGTACGCGTTGAACAGCAATGGTCCGATTGGTGTGCCCGGCCGGCCCATTGCATCCAATGTGTGCGGGTACGCGTTGTATCCTAGGTACGCGTTGAACAGCAATGGTCCGATCGGTGTGCCCGGCCGGCCCATTGCATTCAATGTGTGCGGGTACGCGTTGTATCCTAGGAACGCGTTGAACAGCAATGGTCCGATCGGTGCGCACCCATTGGCTATGGCCTGGCCTGGCAACGGACGCGTTTTCAAGATTTGAACGAGTCTGATGCTGTAAATTCAGTTGGTCACCCACAACAATGTTGCAATTTCATGGGTGTCATGAAGTTGAACATTTGAAGGATGCTGGGGGCGTGTGTAAGTGGTGCAATTCCATGGATTGGCCAGATTCAGAAGATGCAAACGACTTGGACCTATCACTTTGGACACATGGGACAGTATCTGCCTCTGCAGCACACATATAATGCTGGCAGTTCCCCTGAGAGCTCACTTGCCTGCACTACATGCTCCGGGACGACATCTGCCACTACACTGCTGCTGTATCTGCACCCTCTGGACCCTGCAATGGCACGTACTGTGGAGAGAGACCCAGCCTTCAGCACTGAGGAGAACCAGGCCCTGCTGGACAACCTCCTTCCACAGTACAGCAAGCTGTATGGGAAAGAAGGGGAGCAGGTGAGTGTTCTGTCCACTGCCTTTCTAAATGTGCATGTTGTCTGACTAGCAAGGCTAACAGTCTGCACGCCACTGGCTAGCAGGCTCACTGAGTAGTTGTCACCCCCATAGTGTGTAGTTACATGCACTGGACAGGTATAGTGCAGTGGCAGTGCATTTAAACAAGGTTTTACTTCCCAGGCAATGATACCATGTAGTAACTGCTGGCATACTGTCCATGGCCATCGTTGCACTGCCTGTGTACATCATGTGCCCCTGTGATTGAGACATGTATATACAAACGTGTAATGCACGGATATGTTGCATGTGTAGTAATGGCATTCTCACTTTGTCATCCTCACAGGTTGATGCCCACCAGAAGCAGCAGATATGGCTGACCATCGTCCGGGCAGTGAGATCGGTGGGGGTCTACAAGCGCCGGATCCGCAACTGCCAGAAGAGGTGGCAGGACCTTCGGGGCTGGACCCGGAGGATCGCATGGGTCCAGCTGAAGCTGTCGCCTCCTCGCAGGAGGGGCGGACACCGGACCCTGACCCCCACATGCTGAGGATCCTGGCGGTGGTCTTCCCTGATCTGGCTGGGCAGCTGAAGGCCAGAGAGCAGCAAGGAGGGGTGAGTCCATGACTGCATTGTGAACTATGTCTGCCATGCTATGTGCCCTCCTCTGGCCTGGTTAAACATCCACAGTACATCAGTCATGTGGTCCAGGACCCATGTCCCTCTATTGTGCACTGCCCACACCTCATCTGATACCCTGGTGTGGCCCTTACAGTCAGGGAATTGTGTCACTTGGGTACTGTGTCCTTGCAGTTTGCTTGACTTAAGGTGGGGGACAGCATCTGTTTCCTAACTCTGTGGTGGGCATCATGGGTGGGTCCATTGCTTACACAATGGCTGTGTTCTGACATGTAATCTGCGTGTTACTTTGATATGTGGTCCAGTTGCAGAGCTGATCCACCACATGTGCCTGGGGTATCTGGCACACACCCATGCTGCGGGTGGGAACAATGTTTGGGCCCCAGGAGTGTGTATATAACGTGTGTCACACATACTTAGCCAGCTGCCTACTGTCCAGGGCTCATCCCTCATTCATGTGGGGCAGGACAGTCATGCCTACTCCAGGCCATACAATACACTCTGTACTCCCACTCCGTGTATCAGCTGACACGTTGTGCTCAGTGATTTGTCCCCTCAGGTGTCTGCCTCTGTGTCAGTGTGCTGTGGCTTCGTTGTCAGGTCTGCTGGGGTGTTTCTCGGTTGGGGCTCCGCATGCCACCGGAGATGTGACCATGGGGGACGATACTTGTGTGACACATAGGTGTTTGATCACCTGACCGTGCAGACTGGGGTATGCGAATGTGAAGTTCAGGCAGCTGTTTCCCATTCACAGCAGATTGTGAGGTGCTCAGGTGCAGAGGGTAGTGTCACAGGTCTCCCATTTGTCCAATGGGTATGACCTGGACAGATGAGGGTTCAGATGATGTGGTGTGTGGGGGATGTACATGTGCACTTGTTCAGCTACAGGACTTGCATTCCCCATGACCTACTATTGTGACACAGTGCAGAGTGTTGCTGTCTGGCTGCCCTGCCCATGTGACTGGAGACAGTGATGTATGACTTAGCAGGCATGCCTGTGCCATGGCATGTGACTTCCTATTAGTGATCCTGCAGGGGAGTGACATGTGCTACATGCACACCATTGTGGCAATGGCTATCAGGACATGGGTGCATCATGGTGTCTGTCGCTGGTATGCATGACATGCATTTCCTATTTGACTCTGGGCATCCCTTTCATCCGGACACCTGTACTGACTCAGTGGCAAGAGTTGTGATGTGTGCATGTCCACATGCTTCACCGGGTTCTCTGCACTGTCCAACTACTGTGTAGGTGGTGCATGTGTCCACACTGGGGTATTGCCATCCAACAGACAGCAGACAGATGGGTGCAAGGCCAGGTGGGATGTGAGTGCCATGGTTGACCATCAGACTGACAATTGACTTCTCCTGTTCTGTTTGGGCACTTTTAGCAATGTTCAACTAAGGATGCCAGGGCTTGCTCTGTAATGTGCTGTACTTACTGTGGTGTGTGCGTTCGGTGCAGGTGACTGATGTCTGTCTGTTTCCCTATTGATTGCAGAAACATCCACGGCCACAGGAGGGGACAGCTCCACGGACCAGGAGGAGCCGCAGAGCCAGACTGGGCAGCAGCCGAGGAGTGGTCGGAGGGACCCAGTGGCACGGAGGGCGAGGGGAGCCACACCGAGGAGTCCTCAGCACCATCCACCTCAGCTGAGGACCACAGCAGCTCGGAGGATGACTCCCTTATGGAGGCAGGTGTCAGCAGCCACCACACCCCAGCTAGTGTTGCTGTCCCCGCCACCACCACCACCACCACCGCCCTCCCATCGGCTCCCATTCCCGAGGTCCGTGGAGGCTCCCATGTTTGGGAGCGTGTCTCCTTCGGGCCAGGCACCGCACCCCCTGCTCCTGTGTCCCCTGCTGCCCTGAGTGAGGAGTCTGTGTACCTCCTCCGCCAGCTCCATGTAGGACAGACAGCGATGCTGAGTGTCCTCCATGCACACACCAGTCTGTTGACTCAGCTGGTGTCGTTCATGGAGGGCATCTCATCGGGCATGTCTGACCTACAGAGGGGCAATAGGTCCATGGACTCCTCCCTGACGGCAGCAGTGTCCCTCCTCCGACAGTCCCTCACCCCTCCTGCCTCTGCCCCATCCACACTCCCCAGCACCTTACCTGTCCCAAGCACACACACACTGGCACAGGCACACACCAGCACAGACACGTGCAGCACACAGACACACACGCCACAAACAAGACGCACACGCACGCACCGTCAGGGGACTGCAACCACACTCACAGGGGATGGGGCACAGGCACACACACACGCATCCACATGCACTGCGCAGTCCTCAGTTGCCTCTCCCTCCAAAGCCCCCTCCCTTGCCTCACCTGCAACCCCAAAGACACAGCGGCTCTTCCTCAGTGACCTCGGCCTCTTCCCCTCCGATCCAGCTGATACAGCATTCAGGGGGAAGAGGAAGTCCACCCACACGGAGCGGAGTGCCCCTGGCCCCCGGACACCCTCCCCCAGGTGCAGACCGACTGAGGCCCCCACCCGCAAGTCCCCCCGGTCCCGGAAGAGCAAGACCCCGCCGCCGCCCTGCAGCTCAGGCACCAAGTCTCCTTCCGCCATCCCTCAGGCCCCCACTCCACAGGTGCCCCCACCACACCCTGCCCCAGGTTCCCCCACCCACAGATACACCATCCCCAGAAGGATCAAGCCTTCTCCCCTGCCACTTGCTCTTCCGGCCCCACCCCCGCTGCGCTTGTCTGTACCACTGATGTGGTGAGGGTGTCCTCCCCCTCTGTCCTGCCCACCTTACCTGATCCCCAAACTCCTCCCCTGGCGTTAGGCACTGCAGTGGAGTCCACTACCACCCTGTCTGACTTGGGCACTGCAGTGGCGAAGCTGTCCACTCCATCTGCAGGGTCCACTGCAGTCGTGCCGGCACCCACTACATCTGAGTCATGCCCCCAGTTGTGCCGGCACACACCATGTCAGACACCTCCACTGCAGTTGTCAGTGGCTCTCCAGCACCCACCACCCCTTCCCTGCCTCCTCCTGGTGAGCCCTGATCCTGTCCCTGCGGTGCCTGGCCTGCCCCCTGTATGCCCCTCCTAGGGGATTGTCCCTGGATTTTGTCAGTGCAGGCATGCGTAGGTGGCATCTGCCACTGTCACCCACTTTTGACTTTAATGATGGACTGGCCATTGGCCTTTGTTTATTTTCGACCTGACTTCTACTTTTGATGCCACATATGCTGAATAAAGCAACTTTCAGTTCTCTAGTGCTTTTGCTTCTGATGTACATGATGTTGATGATGCTAACCATGCCCTTGCTGCAGTGATGGTGATATTTGGTCTCATGACAATGAAGTGTTACTGTGCAGGAACCCATGTGGTCCAGGGGGACAGTGTCCTATCCTGTGTGTATCCATGTCATCCTTAGCAGCATCTGAGGGTGTCATGTTTTCAATATTTGGCAATGGGATTTCCTACTTACATTAGCAATGTCACATCTGTGGGTTCCACCGCTGCACATCTGTTGTGTTTGCCATTGTTCAATTAGTCTACTTCCCTGACCCTGTGGCCATCTCCACTGGACATGCAGGTTTGGGCATCAATGGGGTAGAACTCATCTGTGTTGTCAGTGCAACTTGCTATACATGTGTGTTGGATCTGTGCTGATGATTTCGTTGACACTCCCATGACCAGGCTGATGTGAGGGGAGCCTTCATTTGGTGCTAATTGTTGACTGTGTGACCAAGTGTTCTGCTGACATGATGGAGCCCTACTGATGCGACATATGGCACAGCTTTCCTCACACAGGAGTGGAGTCCCCTCATGGCAGTGTGTACTCCTGTGACATCGCCTGCGCACAAGGTGTGTGTTGTATGGGCATGTCTGTGTGTTCACTTCCATGTTGCTGTGCATGCTAGGATCCCTAGTGATGTTCCTGTTTGTGATGCCTGCTGAGTTGAGCAATGTTCCCCCAAAGTCTTCTCCCTGGGTTCTCTGTGATGTGGGTGCATGGCACATTACTGGTCATCAGGGTGTCACCCCTAGGTGTGTTTGCTGTCAGGGCTGAGTTAGTGGGCAGACGCAGATGGGTCACAGTCAGGATTCCCCTTGGCACTTGTTGTTTACACCTGTCATGTGATTTCCGGTTTGTGTTAGCTTTCGTTGGTTGTGACACATTGTGTGTGTGACTGCTGGCACTCCTCAGGGTCAGGGCTGCAATGTTGGTAGTTGTCTATGTGTGTTCTTTGTGGGTGACCTTGGCTTCTTCATTGGTGTGTGACTGTGGCTGGGATCCCATTGGTTGGTGTGGTATTGCCGTCATGTCCATGTACAGCGTAGTGTGCAGTGTGTCAGACATTCAGGAGTCTTGTTGAGTGGCCATGTGTGATGTGTTTCTGCCCCTTGGTTCCCACCACCCCCTGGGATTGTCATGGGTGCATGTGCAATGTCACCAGTGCATGTGAGCTTCACTGCTGCACATTGTTGGAGGTCGAGGTGTGTGGTGTTGAGTGTGTGCAGATGAGAGTTGTTGCCCGGCTAGACCCCTGCCTCCATGTTGGCCTTGGCTTACTGGCCGTGCTGATTGATTTGTGCTTGTGTAGGTGTGATGGTAGTTTGTTGCTCAGGACACATGACTGTGGTTCACAGTGTGAACGACATCTAGCTTTGTCATCACAGTGGGATTGTAATGCAGGCCAGGGTCACCACATTGTGGGGGCCCTGGGGGTAGTGCTGTGGTGTCTATGTGTCTTGCTGTGTCAGTTGCTGTTCCTACATGCTTGTGTGACATGTGTGATTTGTGCTCCCTCTCATCTGACAATGCCTGATTGCCCACATGGGGGATTTGGATCCATGAGTTACCTTTGTGTGGCACTGTATTCACGTCTGTGTAATTGGTATTCAGGCCTCCTCATGTGTTGTGTGGTTGCCTGGGGACACTGGTAACCCCCCTCACCTGTTGTGTCTGATGTGCAGTGTGGGTCTGCCTGTTTGTGTTTGTGCATCTGCACCACTGCATTGGCATATCTTTAGTGTGCCATTGGCTGTATGTTGTTTGGTGTGTTTGCCCTGCTGTCCCTGGGACTCCTAGGTCATCAGTCAGCACTATGATCATTGTTTGTGTGTCCCATTGCTGCCATGGTATGGTATCTGTTCACCTCACATCTACAGTCTCCACAGGGTATCTGAATTTGTGTGCCCATTGGTGCAAATATGTGGGTCTGCATTCAGATGGTCACTTCTGTCATTGTGTCATTGATGAATGTTGACAGTGTCAGCCCCCATGGGTGATGTTTGTCTGCACATGGCCAAAGGTATGTCTTATTTGCACTGCACTGTTTGCCTCCCCCAATATATGTTGCTATGGGACACAAGCACTACTTTGCCACTGATGTGTTTGTTGTTCTGTGACCAGGAATCATCCATGCAGTTTGGCAGTTGCAGCTTTTCTTTGTCAACACTTACATTTTGGTCACTGTGATGATGGGGGTTTGGACCCCATTTCCACAATGTTCAAACTGTGCTTCAGCTATGGACCCCACACTTACATTTTGGGCACTGTGATGATGGGGGTTTGGACCCCATTTCCACACTGTTCAAAATGTGCTTCAGCTATGGACCACACACTTACATTTTGGGCACTGTGATGATGGGGGTTTGGACCCTGTTGGAACCGGGTTTACCGAGTCCGCCACGGTAGCATGGCGCGAAGCGGGAAAGCACGCGAAGGCAATGTGTAAGGCAGTTGTGCAGCACACTCTTACTCTGACTCAGAAATGCGAACGCAATAACATGACACCACACCAGGCTTTTGTATTTAAAATCAAGATCTTTTATAAATAAATTAAGTTGGCGTCAGATGAGGCAGATTAATTCAGATCTACATTCAAATTCATTGCATTACTCAACTGGTGCACATTTTAAATAAAGCATCATAGCTCATCAACATTGTAGGCCACTAAGAGGCCGCAGGAATTATTTCCTACACGTAGCACTTAATAATGATCTCAAGGTACGTTAATAAAACAGGGGCCTAGACATGCAGTTCACTTTAGCATATTCAATTACTTAAAAGAAGGCTTTTCACTTTACATTTAAATAGGCCTGCATTAATCTAGGCGCGCCCACATTCAGTACAGTGGGCGTCGCAATTCCAGTACACCTGTAACATAAAACACTTCAACTCTTGGCGGTGTACACTTCAGCTCAATTCAATTAAATACTTTCCCCCTGTGGTAAAAGACTTCGCAGTTAAAAGCATGGCCTAGGCAGTAATTACAATAGGCATCTGCAATAAGTTATTAAATACTGTAGGGAACCCCTCAACGTGTCCAGTATCCTGGGGCTTCTATGACCCTTAGGGGTTAACTCCAGGCTAGGCCCACTCCTCTCTGGGGCCTCGCCTCATGGGGAAAGTTTGCGCAATTAATTATGGGGTTAATGGTGGCCCCCGGCCCCCAGTGGCGTTTTGTGGGCCCTACGGGCCTCCTGGGCTCACCTGTTGCTGGTTCGTTGGTCGCGCTTCCTTAGCGACTGGCACTCCCCCAGGCCCGGCCCGTGTTCTGGAGGGCGGGGCCCGGTCGGGGTACCTCGGCCTTCAGGCCGGACTTGTCGGGACGTTGCGGGGGCCGGTATCACCTTCCTCCGGCCCCCGGGATCAAGAAGTGAAGCTGCGGCACATTGCGGGAACCGGGATCACCTTCCTCCGGCCCCCGGGATCAGGTAGGGACTGTGCGCAGGCTCAGGGTCGTTGGGGAAGGGAGCGGGAGCCAGCAGTCCTCTTCGGCCGGCTCCCCGTCTCCCTCTGCACGGTCGGGGCTCTTCCTGGGCCTCCGTCGGCGCTGGGGGCGTGACCGGAGCCGGCGCCCAATCGTTGCGCGGCCTTCTTGGGGGCGCGGCCGGCGTCCCAGGCTGCTTAGAGACGGCGTCGGCGGGGCCTGGAGGCCTCGTTGATCGCGCTGGCGATTTCTTTGGCCGCGGCGGGGCCAATTCTTCAGCCGCGACGGCGGCTATGGCAATTTCTTAGGCCGCGGCGGTGGGGCCCCGGGCCCAATGGCGACAATTTGGGGCAATTCTGCAGAGGCTTCGGTGACGGTTCGGACGGCGCACCTCACCACAGATACTTGAGGGGCTTCCCTCACCTCAGCGCTCCCTTCGGTGAGGGCGCGACGGCGCACCTCACCTCACGGCACTACTCCTCAGGCGGCGGCGGCGGCCGCGGCGGTGATCTCCACGCAAGGTCAGTGACCTGAGGGGGGACAGAATGCAGGGCGCACCAGCAGCCTGTGGGCAGGGCTGACTGGAAAAGTACTTGGGGGCAGCCCAGCAGCAGGCAGGAATGAAAAGAGGGTGAAGGTCTAGCGCTTCAGGGTACGGCGCTTTACCTGGTGATCCCCAGTTGGGCAGTTTAGGCTTCAGGCCTGGCAGGACGGTCAGGCCTCCTCAAATTAAGGTGTCTTGCGACTGCTCCAGCTTGGTTGCTTCTTAGGCGCTTCTGGTTAGGAGTTTCTTGTCAGAAGTTCCTTATTATAAGTTTCTTGTCAAAGTTTCTTGTCAGAAGTTTCTTGTCATGAGGGGGGATGAGTTGGTGGTCTGGGAGTGCTTGATGTTCCTCCCCGCCCGCTGAAGGTGGTTCCCTGGGTCCCCTCACACTGGGCAAGGTCAGTGGGTGGTGGGCGTTCCTCAGCTATCTTACTACAGCAGGGCCTCAGCCCTGTCAGCAGCAGTAGTGTAGGTCTCCCCCTAGGCCCTAAAGCCTATACTCCGGCAGAGGTTCCCCCAGGTTCAGTGGTGCCTCATCAACTGACTAGAAAGTTTTCCCTCCAAGCCTTTTATACCCCTAGGTCAGGTGACTCTCCCAAAGGCGGCAAAACATAACTCCTCCCACAGCCCGGAAGGTTCTGGAACCTTCTACATGCCTGGCTATGTGGCCCAGAGGCGGGGATGGAATGGATACTGTATCCCTATGCCCCAGCGTGACCCTGGCTACTAGTGTGTATGTGTGTAAGGCCCCTCTGCAGTAGCAGGGGCCTGTGGCAGCCATCTTGAGTGAGAGAGAGCACCTGCACCTCAGCACTGGCTAGCAGTGGCAAGGTGCCCAGAGACCTAGGTCCAGTAAAAATATGGTGGCAAAAATGAGGCGCAAAAGGGAAAAAAACAGGGAAAGGCCACCCTAGGGATGACAGGTCTAACACGCGTCCCCCCCAGCCGAAAGAGGGGAGAGCTTCCCAACCTCTAGGGAGTTCTCTTCGCTAAGGCGGAAAAACCGGGAGAGACCGTCAGCGTTGGCGTGGTCTACACCGGGTCGATGTTCCACCCGAAAGTCCATCCCCTGGAGGGAAATGGACCACCTCAACAATTTGGGGTTTTCGCCTCTCATCTGCATGAGCCAGCGAAGGGGTCTGTGGTCGGTCTGGATCAGGAAGTGACAACCAAAAAGGTATGGCCTCAACTTCTTAACAGCCAAAACCACGGCAAAGGCTTCTCGTTCGATGGTACTCCACCGCTGTTCCCGGGGGAGTAGTCTTCGGGAAATGAAGGCCACTGGCTGGTCTTGGCCATCATCATTCAGCTGCGAGAGCACAGCTCCTATGCCATGCTCAGAAGCGTCTGTCTGTACAATAAATTCCCGTCCAAAGTCTGGAGTCCTGAGCACCGGTGCGGTGCACATTGCACGTTTGAGGGTCTCAAAGGCTTCCTGGCAGGCAGCCGTCCAGATGACTCTGCGTGGCTGCTTCTTTGAAGTCAATTCCGTCAATGGGCCCACAATGGTTCCATATCCCTTGACGAACCGGCGGTAATACCCCGTGAGGCCGAGAAAAGCCCGGACCTTTGTTTGGGTCTTGGGGGGCTCCCAGGCCAAGATGGTCTCAATCTTGGCTTGGAGGGGTTGCACCTTACCTCCGCCCACCAGATGTCCCAGATACACGACAGATCCCTGTCCAATCTGGCACTTGCTGGCCTTGATGGTTAGACCAGCCCGTTGCAGAGCCTGTAGCACCTCCTGGAGATGCTCCAGATGGTCCTCCCAGCTGCTACTGAAGACAGCTATGTCATCCAGGTAGGCAGCAGAGAAGGCCTCTAGGCCAGACAGCACCTGGTTCACCAACCGCTGGAAAGTGGCTGGAGCATTTTTCAACCCGAAGGGCATCACCCGAAATTGAAAGTGGCCCTCGGGGGTGGAGAACGCAGTCTTCTCCCTTGCTCCTTCCGCCATGGCGATCTGCCAATAGCCTGACGTCAAATCAATGGTACTCAAATACCGGGCTGCTCCCAGCCGGTCAATGAGCTCATCCACCTGCGGGATCGGGTGAGCGTCGGTCTTAGTGACTGAGTTGAGTCCACGGTAATCCACACAGAACCGAAGTTCTGGTGTGGTGCCCAGTGGGGCCGCTTTCGGCACCAACACCACCGGATTAGCCCAAGGGCTACTGGAAGGCTCAATCACTCCCAGTTCTAGCATCTTGGTAACCTCACCCTGGATACTAGCCTTGACTTTATCGGACAGCCGGTAAGACTTGGTTTTTACTGGCGGACTGTCCCCTGTGTCCACATCATGGGTACACAGGTGCGTGATTCCAGGCGTGAGGGAGAACAACGAGGCGTACTGCCCCAAGACCTGGCGGCAGTCCCTCTGTTGCTCTGGGGTCAAGGATGGGGCGAGGACCACTCCCTCTACCGAACCATCCTTCTCATGGGCCGCCAGAAGGTCTGGAAGAGGCTCACTCTCCTCCTCCTCACTTCCATCTGTTATCATTAGGAGAGTGAGTTCTGAACGCTCCTGGTGGGGCTTCAGGCGGTTGACGTGGAACACCCTGTGGGGTTGATGTGAGGTCTTCACATCGACGACATATGTGGTCTGGCCTCTCCTTTTCAAGATCTCAAACGGCCCAGTCCACCGGTCCTGGAGGGCGCTAAGCTCTCCTGGCTCCATGACCCACACCTTCTGTCCAGCGTCTAACTCTACCGTCCGCGCGTTCCGGTCATACCATTGCTTCATGACGGCCTGACTCGCCTCTAAGTTGTCCGAGGCCTCCTTCCACAGCTTGGCCACTTGGCTGCGGAACGCCAGCATATAGCTGACCACATCACGGGGAAGCTTCGAGGAAGACTTCTCCCACCCCTCCTTGACAAGACTGAGGGGCCCCCGAACGGGGTGGCCATAGAGCAGCTCAAAGGGGCTGAAACCGACCCCCTTCTGCGGCACCTCTCGGTAGGAGAAGAGCAGACAGGGTAAGAGGACGTCCCACTTTCTTCTCAAGTCCTCGGGTAGGCTCCTGATCATCCCCTTCAAGGTTATGTTAAAGCGCTCCACGAGCCCGTTCGTCTGGGGGTGGTAAGGAGTGGAGAACCGGTAGGTCACTCCACACTCCTTCCACATGGCCTGCATGTAGGCCGACATGAAATGTGTGCTCCTATCTGACACCACGACCTTGGGGAATCCCACTCAGGTAAAAATCCCCATCAGGGCCCGCGCCACCACCGGTGCAGTGATGGTCCTCAGAGGGATTGCCTCAGGGTACCGGGTGGCGTGGTCTACCAGCACCAAAATGAACCTATGTCCTGCAGAAGTCGGCGGGTCCAATGGCCCGACAATGTCAATCCCTACCTGCTCAAAAGGGGTATCGACAACTGGGAGAGGTTCAAGAGGGACCTTCACTTTAGTCCCTGTCTTGCCGCTCGCTTGGCAAGTGGTGCAAGTCTTGCAAAAAGTGTCAGAAGTGACGCGCATCCTGGGCCAGTAAAAATGTGGGACCAGACGCGCAAACGTCTTGTCTTGACCCAGGTGTCCTGCTAGTGGTATTTCGTGTGCCAGCTCTAGCAGAAAGGCTCGGTAGCATTGGGGGACCACCACGGCCCTTGAGGACCCATGCACCGGAGCCTTAGGCTCACTGTAGAGGAGACCATCCTCCCAGTAGACATGGTAGTTACCAGTCTCTGTTCCAACTGCTTGGGCTTCGGCCTGTTGCCGCATGCCTTCAAGCGTAGGGCACTCCTTCTGCGCCCGGCAAAATTCCTCCCGGGTAGGCCCTCCTTCCACCTGCCACTCTGCAGGGGTCGGCAGGTCCCCCACGGGAACACCAACCACCTCAGCGGACTCCGGGGTCACCTCCGCGGGCTCCCCATCCATCTCACCGGGTGTCTCCTCCTGGACATCTCCTCGTCCAGCAGTGGGCTGGGCCATTCTTTCAGGCTCCAACCCCAGCTGAGTTCCTTGTCGGGCAGCCATGGACCGCGTGACGGCGCAAGTCCATCCTGGTAATCCCAACATCTCAGCATGGGCATTGAACTCTACCTCCCTCCAGGCAGTATGTTCCAAGTTGTTGCCCAGCAGACAGTCAACTGGCATGGCAGGGCTCACCGCAACCTTCAACAGACCTGATACTCCTCCCCACTCAAAGGGAACTTGGGCCACGGGGTAATGACCCAGGCTATTATCAGCCATAACAACCGGGTGGAATTCCTCAGGAATCACCTGCTCTGGGGACACCAGCTGACGTCTCACCATCGTCATGCTGGCACCTGTGTCCCTCAGAGCCTCCACCTCCTCCCCGTTCACCAGGACCCTCTGCCGATACTTGGCAGTGTTCGCGGGTACCTGAACCCGTGGGATGATCTCTCTATCCCCCAGGGAAACTAAGGTCAAGCCTGTCCACTCACCTCCCCTACCTAGGGACAACTCCTCCCCAAGCGCTACACTGGCCACCCCGGGGCTCTTACCTCCTGTGGGGGCTGGGGTTCTCTTGCGACACTGGGGATCCCCCTTGTAATGTCCAACCTCCCCGCACTCGTAGCACCGGACAGTTCTGGGCTGCTGACTCCTGTCAGGATAAGTGGGTTTCTGGGATCCAGATTGGAATGGGAACCTACCCCTCTCCCAGGCGGTCTATTTTGGGGACCTTTAAAGAACTCCCTCTTTTTATCTCCCCCCTCTTTCTTCTGGGGGAGCCCCTGTCCACCTTTCGGGGGGTCCGCCCCGGCTCCCTTGTGGGACACCCGAGTGCTGACCCACGTGTCTGCCTCCTCCGCAAGCTCCCTAGGATTGGTCAGCTTGCGGCCCACCAAGTACTGGTGCAGCTCCGGAAAACATTTCTCTAGGAGGTGCTCTCTCAAGAATAGGTCGTACAGCCCTTTGTAATTGTCAACGTTGCTGCCACGCACCCACCCCTCCAATGCCTTCCGGGCATAATCAAAAAAATCCACCCAGTTTTGTGTGTGAAGCTTGTGGCTGTTGCGGAACTTTTGGCGGTACTTCTCTGGGGTGAGGCCAAACTTCTTGAGCAGGGCCTCCTTCATGATAGGGTAGTTAGTCTGCTCCCCCTTATCCAAAGTTAAAAGTGTGTCCCTTACTAGTGGAGGTATGTACCTATAAATACCTCCCCCCCAGTAGCTCTCAGGAACTCTATGGGCCACCAGAGCCACCTCGTATGCCGCCAACCACTAGTCGATGTCATCACCAACACTAAAACTGGCCATCACCTCTCTGGGTAAATAGAATTTGGGCTCCTGTGGAACCCCAGCAGGTACGCTGCCACCATTCATTTTGCCCTGCATCTCCATCTGCAAGGTCCGGAGCTCTAGTTCCTTCAGGCTAAGCTCATGTACAAGCTTCCTTTCCTCCATGGCTAGCCTTGCCTGTTCTCGCTCCCTTTCCATCCTAGCAAGTTCTAATGTTAATTGCCTCTGCTCCCTTCTGTCCTCAAATTCCTCTGGTGACAAACTTCCCCCTGACGCACTACTGCCTGCCCTGGAACGTCTTCCTGGCAACACATTCTCGCTAACATCAATGTGCAGTAGGTCCAGTTCTCCTGGGTTGTCTGCCTCCCCCTGCTCCTCATCCCCTCTTCCCTCCGGGTGGGCCATTACCCATGCCCTCAAAGCTTTCTGAAGCACCTCCTTCCTGGCGCCTCGCTTGACGGCCACCCCCTCTCTAGGCAGAACTCCTTGAGCTGTGTCACTGTATACCTTTCTAGGTTGGCTAACTCAAACTCCATCCTCCTAGGTGGGGTCCCAGACAATTTAAGGAAGGGGTTCTAGACTGTAGGTAACAGGTCTAACGCAGGAATGTACACAATCGGCAATTACCAAAGAATTCCTAGCACTTTCATTACAATAGGTGTCTAATTGCGGCGCACACTGAGTCACTGTAGGGTGCTGCACAAACACCAGTCCTTATCCCACCGCTGAACAGCAAATGTTGGAACCGGGTTTACCGAGTCCGCCACGGTAGCATGGCGCGAAGCGGGAAAGCACGCGAAGGCAATGTGTAAGGCAGTTGTGCAGCACACTCTTACTCTGACTCAGAAATGCGAACGCAATAACATGACACCACACCAGGCTTTTGTATTTAAAATCAAGATCTTTTATAAATAAATTAAGTTGGCGTCAGATGAGGCAGATTAATTCAGATCTACATTTAAATTCATTGCATTACTCAACTGGTGCACATTTTAAATAAAGCATCATAGCTCATCAACATTGTAGGCCACTAAGGGGCCGCAGGAATTATTTCCTACACGTAGCACTTAATAATGATCTCAAGGTACGTTAATAAAACAGGGGCCTAGACATGCAGTTCACTTTAGCATATTCAATTACTTAAAAGAAGGCTTTTCACTTTACATTTAAATAGGCCTGCATTAATCTAGGCGCGCCCACATTCAGTACAGTGGGCGTCGCAATTCCAGTACACCTGTAACATAAAACACTTCAACTCTTGGCGGTGTACACTTCAGCTCAATTCAATTAAATACTTTCCCCCTGTGGTAAAAGACTTTGCAGTTAAAAGCATGGCCTAGGCAGTAATTACAATAGGCATCTGCAATAAGTTATTAAATACTGTAGGGAACCCCTCAACGTGTCCAGTATCCTGGGGCTTCTATGACCCTTAGGGGTTAACTCCAGGCTAGGCCCACTCCTCTCCGGGGCCACGCCTCATGGGGAAAGTTTACGCAATTAATTATGGGGTTAATGGTGGCCCCCGGCCCCCAGTGGCATTTTGTGGGCCCTAGGGGCCTCCTGGGCTTACCTGTTGCTGGTTCGTTGGTCGCGCTTCCTTAGCGACTGGCACTCCCCCAGGCCCGGCCCGTGTTCTGGAGGGCGGGGCCCGGTCGGGGTACCTCGGCCTTCAGGCCGGACTTGTCGGGACGTTGCGGGGGCCGGTATCACCTTGCTCCGGCCCCCGGGATCAAGAAGTGAAGCTGCAGCACGTTGCGGGGACCGGGATCACCTTCCTCCGGCCCCCGGGATCAGGTAGGGACTGTGCGCAGGCTCAGGGTCGTTGGGGAAGGGAGCGGGAGCCAGCAGTCCTCTTCGGCCGGCTCCCCGTCTCCCTCTGCACGGCCGGGGCTCTTCCTGGGCCTCCGTCGGCGCTGGGGGCGTGACCGGAGCCGGCGCCCAATCGTTGCGCGGCCTTCTTGGGGGCGCGGCCGGCGTCTCCGGCTGCTTAGAGACGGCGTCGGCGGGGCCTGGAGGCATCGTTGATCGCGCTGGCGATTTCTTTGGCCGCGACGGCGGCGGGGGCAATTCTTCGGCCGCGACGGCGGCTATGGCAATTTCTTAGGCCGCGACGGCGGCGGTGGGGCCCCGGGCCAGATGGCGACAATTTGGGGCAATTCTGCAGAGGCTTCGGTGAGGGCGTGGACGGCGCACCTCACCACAGATACTTGAGGGGCTTCCCTCACCTCAGCGCTCCCTTCGGTGAGGGCGCGACGGCGCACCTCACCTCACGGCACTACTCCTCAGGCGGCGGCTGCAGCGGTGATCTCCACACAAGGTCAGAGACCTGAGGGGGGACAGAATGCAGGGCGCACCAGCAGCCTGTGGGCAGGGCTGACTGGAAAAGTACTTGGGGGCAGCCCAGCAGCAGGCAGGAATGAAAAGGGGGTGAAGGTCTAGCGCTTCAGGGTACGGCGCTTTACCTGGTGATCCCCAGTTGGGCAGTTTAGGCTTCAGGCCTGGCAGGACGGTCAGGCCTCCTCAAATTAAGGTGTTGTGCGACTGCTCCAGCTTGGTTGCTTCTTAGGCGCTTCTGGTTAGGAGTTTCTTGTCAGAAGTTCCTTATTATAAGTTTGTTGTCAAAGTTTCTTGTCAGAAGTTTCTTGTCATGAGGGGGGGGGGTGAGTTGGTGGTCTGGGAGTGCTTGATGTTCCTCCCCGCACGCTGAAGGTGGTTCCCTGGGTCCCCTCACACTGGGCAAGGTCAGTGGGTGGTGGGCGTTCCTCAGCTATCTTACTACAGCAGGGCCTCAGCCCTGTCAGCAGCAGTAGTGTAGGTCTCCCCCCTAGGCCCTAAAGCCTATACTCCGGCAGAGGTTCCCCCAGGTTCAGTGGTGCCTCATCAACTGACTAGAAAGTTTTCCCTCCAAGCCTTTTATACCCCTAGGTCAGGTGACTCTCCCAAAGGCGGCAAAACATAACTCCTCCCACAGCCCGGAAGGTTCTGGAACCTTCTACATGCCTGGCTATGTGGCCCAGAGGCGGGTATGGAATGGATACTGTATCCCTATGCCCCAGCCTGACCCTGGCTACTAGTGTGTATGCGTGTAAGGCCCCTCTGCAGTAGCAGGGGCCTGTGGCAGCCATCTTGAGTGAGGGAGAGCACCTGCACCTCAGCACTGGCTAGCAGAGGCAAGGTGCCCAGAGACCTAGGTCCAGTAAAAATATGGTGGCAAAAATGAGGCGCAAAAGGGAAAAAAAACAGAGAAAGGCCACCCTAGGGCTGACAGGTCTAACAGACCCCATTTCCACACTGTTCAAAATGTGCTTCAGCTATGGACCCCACACTTACATTTTGGGCACTATGATGATGGGGGTTTGGACCCCATTTCCACAATGGTCAAAATGTGCTTCAGCTATGGACCCCACACTTACATTTTGGTCACTGTGATGATGGGGGTTTGGACCCCATTTCCACACTGTTCAAAATGTGCTTCAGCTATGGACCCCACACTTACATTTTGGGCACTGTGATGATGGGGGTTTGGACCCCATTTCCACACTGTTCAAAATGTGCTTCAGCTATGGACCCCACACTTACATTTTGGGCACTGTGATGATGGGGGTTTGGACCCCATTTCCACAATGGTCATGGCCTGCTTGCATTGTGGGGGCCACACACATTTATGTGTGGCACATGTGATAGGGGGTCACATTGTAGGTTCAAAGTCATGTTCAGTGTTGTAGGCATTTGACACAGTCTACACACGCTTATCATGATGTGGGGGGGATGTCTTTATGTTGCATTCTTTATGTTGGTGTGTGCTTGTGGTGTCATGTATTGGCCATCCTGTGAGTGGGGGTGTTGGTGGTGGTAGGTATCCAGCCCCCCATGGGTGGAGGTGGTAGTAGTGGTAGGCATCTGGCACCCCTGGGTAGAGGTGGTAGTAGTGACAGGCATCCAGCCCCCATGGGTAGAGGTGGTAGTAGTGGTAGGCATCCGGCACCCCTGGGTAGAGGTGGTAGTAGTGGTAGGCATCTGGCACCCCTGGGTAGAGGTGGTAGTAGTGGTAGGCATCGGGCACCCCCTGGGTAGAGGTGGTAGTAGTGACAGGCATCCAGCCCCCATGGGTAGAGGTGGTAGTAGTGGAAGGCATCTGGCACCCCATGGGTAGAGGTGGTAGTAGTGGTAGGCATCTGGCACCCCTGGGTAGAGGTGGTAGTAGTGGTAGGCATCTGGCACCCCTGGGTAGAGGTGGTAGTAGTGACAGGCATCCAGCCCCCATGGGTAGAGGTGGTAGTAGTGATAGGCATCTGGCACCCCCTGGGTAGAGGTGGTAATAGTGGTAGGCATCTGGCACCCCATGGGTAGAGGTGGTAGTAGTGGTAGGCATCTGGCACCCCCTGGATAGAGGTGGTAGTAGTGACAGGCATCCAGCCCCCCATGGGTAGAGGTGGTAGTAGTGGTAGTCATCTGGCACCCCCTGGGTAGAGGTGGTAGTAGTGGTGGGCATCTGGCACCCCATGGGTAGAGGTGGTAGTAGTGGTAGGCATCCAGCCCCCATGGGTAGAGGTGGTAGTAGTGGTAGGCATCTGGCACCCCCTGGGTAGAGGTGGTAGTAGTGACAGGCATCCAGCCCCCCATGGGTAGAGGTGGTAGTAGTGACAGGCATCCGGGCCCCTATGTGTATATGTGGCATTGGTGATGGGCATCCCGTCCCTATGGTGCTGCTGTTTTTGGTGTAAGTAATTTCTGCATCCCTCTGTGTGTGTGTGATATGTCGGGTACGTGTTGTTTGTTTTTGTGGTTGGTGTCTGACTTACCTTCTGCGCCGTACGCGTCCGTGCCTGTTCCGGTAGTAGATGTAGAATATTGGTAGGATCGGAACGATGGGATTCATGGTTGGTTCGTCTCGTTCGTCTTTGTCGTTGCTTCGCCTCGTCCTCGTCGCTTGCGTGTTTGTCTCGTAGCCGTGGATCGTGTTGTGGCACGAATCGGAGCTTATGTGCGCCTCTCCCGGATGCTTTGACGTGCCGTGCGTAGCGACGGGTTCGGCGCGTACGGGAAGCGCATCGTACTTGTCCGGCCGGACGGGGCTGCATTTTGGCTTCCGGGCGACTCGATTCTGCGTTTATGGATCCGGCTCGGTCGGGGAACGGAACCTCGATTGGGTGAGTACGACTGGGTCAGAATCTGTGCTGTTGTGCGCATCGTACTTGTTCGTTCGGATTAATGTGCGGATCGGTCGGGAAACAGGCATTCGCATGGCTTTTTTCCCGACCGAATGGCGTTAGGTGCGCCTCCGACCGAGATCGGAATCGGCCCCTAAGTCTGGGAAGGTGCTGGACATTAAACATATATAAATTACTATTCCCACTCCAGTCAGTATTAATTCAGGGAAAAGGCTGGACATTAAACACATAAAAATTACTATTCCCACTCTAGTCAGTATTAAGTCTGGGGAGGTGCTGGACATTAACACATAAAAATTACTATTCCCACTCCAGTCAGTATTAAGTCAGGGAAGGTGCTAGACATTAAACACATAAAAATTACTATTCCCACTCCAGTCAGTATTAAGTCAGGGAAGATGCTGGACACTAAACATATAAAATTACTATTCCCACTCCAGTCAAAATTAAGTCAGGGAAGATGCTGGACATTAAACATATATAAATTACTATTCCCACTCCAGTCAGTATTAAGTCTGGGAAGGTGCTGAACATTAAACACATAAAAATTACTATTCCCACTCCAGTCAGTATTAAGTCAGGAAGATGCTGGACACTAAGGGGCCGATTCCGAATCGGGCCGGAAAACGTACCGACCGACTCGGTACGGGAATTTATTCCGACCGTCTCGGACCGGCGCCGCACGACCCGGGTAGTACGATGAAATGAATGTGAAATCCGACCGACTCGGACGGAATACAAAACGACCGACCGAGCCGGACGGAAACAAGCCATCCGGCTGGGAAATCACGCGAAACGAACCGACCGACACGCACTCGTATTGAACCCGAACGAAACGTACCCGCGAACTCCGACCCGCGTAGTACGATGCTGTGCGTGCAAAACACGACCGACTCGCCCGGAGCACAAGCCGTACGACCGACACGCATACAAAACCCAGCCGAATCAACCCAATACTCCGCGACCGACTCGTACGCCGCATATGAAACCTAGCTGACACACAGCGGGAACGAGTCGGACAAGATCGCACCAGACAACTGCAGCGTCCTACTCGGACACAAGAATGACTCCTACATGCACCAAAAACACCAAGGAAAAATTAGAAAAAAAAGGGCCAAACAAGCAACCACTAAGCCAATAAATACAGGGAGGGAAAAAAATGGAACAAGGACACACCTCCAACTCCACCTATATAAAGGCCACAAATCCCTACCATGATCCTTTGCAAATTCCACTGACCTGCCAGACAGAACACCATCACACAGCAACCACAGACACACTCACAGCTCATACATCACACAAGCTACACACCATTACCACACCTACAAATAGCACCCTCACACACACCCAGCTAAACCTACACTCACACCCCCCCACCTGCACACACACACACACATCAATCACCACCACCACCCATCACCATGCCCCCAAAGAAGAACCAGAAGTTCCTAGATTGTGAATTGGAAGTCCTGGTAGACGAGATACTCAGGGTAGAGCCACAGTTGTTTGGTACATTGGTACAACAGACCCGCATGTCGCAGAAAACCAAGATGTGGGCGAGGATTGTCGACAGGGTGAACGCACAATCACCATGTTTGCGCACAAAGGAAGACATCCAGAACAGGTGGTATGATGTGTGCAGGAGGGTCCGGGACCTACTAAAAAAGGACTACCTCCTCAGCCAGCACACCGGCAGTGGCCCTCCTGCAAAACCAGTATACCTCAGGCCCTGGGAGGAGAAGGTGCGGGCCATCCTACCACCAGTGAGCGTACACGGACTAACAGACATCCCAGAGCCTGGTGAGTACACAACTAATATATACAATATGGTGTGACAACACACACACATCACAGTCAAGGGGATAGTCAAACCATGCACACTTAGCAAATACACAGCAACCAAAAGATATTCATCCCAAGATGTGAATGCTAGTCAGACAAACACAATACCTGCCATCTCATAGTGATATGTAACTGTGTCATGACATCTACAAACCTAACAACAAATACAGTAAGGCAGTGGCACAAATAGAACCAACAAACACTCCTAGATATTTACCCACCACTAGAACACCACCTCACAGGGAAGCTCACTCAAAGGAAGGAATTCTGTGTATGCTGGTCAAGTCAGTGTAGCCAATAGCATGATGGGAGTGGTAGTCACAGATATTGGTCACACCCACAATTGGCCCATCAACACCACTCTGAACCATGCTCACATCACAGGGAGTAGAAAACAACTGACAAGATGGCTGACACTGGCTACTGCTGTGGGGAGCACAAGGCCCTGATGGGAACTGGGCACCAACAAACAACAGGACCACACTGTCAGCCATCTTGCCATTGCTGTCACACTCACACACCCTGAAGTCCACTCAAAAGGAAGGAAGGATGGGCATGCTGGGAAGGGGGGTGGAGGCAATAGCATGATGGGAGTTGTAGGCACAGATATTGGTCGCCCTCACAATTGGCCCATCAACACCACTCTGAACCATGCTCACATCAGAGGGAGTGGAAAAAGATGGCTGACACTGGGTACTGCTGGGGGGAGCACAAGGCCCTGCTGGGAACTGTGCAACAACCAACAGCAGGACACCACTGACTGACATCCTGAAAGACAACTTGCACTCCCTGCAATGGAAGCACGTTCCATGGTGGGATATCTGGCTGGGTGGGAAGGAGGACTCACAGCACTGACCATAGTTACAAGCACCTCCCCTCACACACCCCCTCAACACTAACTCCACATAACCCACCTGGGAGAATGCAATGCCTCACAGCCTAACTGAAGATCCCACAAAGAACCACCACCCTGGGTTATGCTGTGTGAAGCACAGGGACACTCTTGGGACTTGTAGCCAAACAACTGCCAGGACAACACTCCCAGCCATCCTGTCAGCACAGGCACCCCACCCCACAGGGAAGCAGAGTCAAAAGGAAGGAAGGATGGGCATGCTGGGATGGGGGTGGAGGCAATAGCATGATGGGAGTTGTAGGCACAGATATTGGTCACCCTCACAATTGGCCCATCAACACCACTATGAACCATGCTCACATCACAGGGAGTGGAAAAGGACTCACAAGATGGCTGACACTGGGTACTGCTGGGGGGAGCACAAGGCCCTGCTGGGAACTGTGCAAAAACCAACAGCACTACACCACTGCCTGACATCCTGAAAGACAACTTGCACTCCCTGCGAGGGATGCACGGTCCATGGTGGGATAACTGGGCTGGGGGGAGAAGGAGGCCTGGATGGTAACCAAATACCACCAATGCTGGTCATGCACAAACCTCAACATTCACATTGACATGCCACAAGTTGGCAGGACAATGTGCTACACCAATATCACTCTCTGACTGTCACTATTTAGGAGAATGCAATGTCCTGGCCCACATCCAGAGGTACAGTCACAACTGTCAGGTGTTTGAACAATTGATGCCAGTAGAAACATAACATACAATCTGTGTCTCTCCCCAAAACAGGTGATGATGGGGACACAGCAGCAGACCAGGAGGAGTCCCTGTCCCAGGATCCTGGGAACACTGAGCTCACTGGTGTGGATCAGCCTCTGCACTCCTCGGATGGCGAAGAACAAGCTGGACCCTCCGGTGTGAGTCATCATGCAGCACCAGCAGGACCAACATCTGCACCCCCTGCACCCACCCCTCCAACAACTGCCAACACACAGGCCACCCCTGCCAACACGGACACACCAAGGACCACAGATGACAACAGCGCAGGGACCAAGGCCCAAACTGGAGCTGGTGACAACGAGCCAGGAACAACACCCAAGTGGGCCCACGGTCACCTGTGCGTGCCACTGCTGGTCCTGCACGTGTGGCCAGGGGTGGTGGGATGGGTGGTAGACATAGGTCACTCCTTGCAGAGGGGTCTGGACTGCATGATGACCCACAACTGGCACGCATCACGGATGCATACCAGACTAGCACCGGAGAGGTCAGCCAGGTAGTGGGGATCCTCAAGGACATACAACAGCAGCAGGCTGCCCATCATGCCCGCTTGGACTCCCACATGTCCCGTGTCGAGACACACATGTCACGTGTCGAGACACACATGTGTGGCATGGAGTCCAAGTGGGACACATTGGAACAACTGACAGCTGTGCATAGGGACATACTGACATGCCTCCGCCAGATCAGCACCAACATGGCCTCACCTCCCTGTGTGCCCACAACATCTGCTGCTGAAACAACTGCAAATGCCACAGAGAGGGAGGAGGACTCTGGCAGAGAGTCCCCTGCACCGCCGCAGCCTGCACCTGAGGGTCCCCCCCAAGAAGAGGGGCCGTCCGAGGAGGCCAAACTGAGAGGCCGATGGCCATCTACATCCCCCAGGAAGCCAACACCTGTTCTGGAACTTTTCCTCTGTGTGCAAACTGCACGCCCTGTCGAAGCCAACCCAACTCTCCCACATGACATGGGGAGCTCTAGTTGACCAAATGTATCAGATGACTGTGGACTTTACTCTGGACATTTCAGCTACCAAGACTTCCAATTCACATGGGAACTTTGGATTCAAATTACTATGTACAGCACCCACCATCCTGTGCACCATCCTCACACCTGTATGTAAATAAACTCACCAATACACCATATCTGCCTCTGTTGTGATTCCAACGTGGTTTTTGTCATGTAGATGTTATCTGCTAAATTACACTGTGCATGCTAACTGCTATAGCAAGTCCAACACTGTCATGTCAGTCATGGCGAAGTGACACATATGAGGGAGACACACCACTAGGGCCACAAAACACATACACACCAGGGCCATCAGACTCATCACCTATACTGATGTTGCAACGAAATACAGTGGAATGTACAGACATGCCACCTATTCACAGTAACTGTCAACTAGACTACAGGTGCAGTAAGCAAATGTCAGTCAGATGTGTGACTACAGACAACGCACATCCCAAAGTGAAGCACAGGTTTATTACACATTTGCAACATGTTGTTTCCACTACAAATGCAAGCTAATCCAACCTGGCTGTGGCTACAAAGTCAAAAAGTGCAGAAGATAGAAAGTCCAGGGGTGTGTGGCACATCACCTGTAGGGAAACGACTGCTTCCACCTTGGAAGTTGTATCATGGATTCGGGGGATCCAAGTTGATCAGACAACTCCAGCAGCACCCTGTGAAGGACAGACATGACACACAGTCAAAACCACTGAAGAACAGCACAGAACGGCAATACTCATGTCTAATACATGTCACGAGATAACTACACAAAACCAAGTTAGCATGTCAACACTGTTGGGCAGTACAGACCACCTGCAATGAAACATCGCTGCACGCATGCAGTCAAGTAGCACATGGCCACACTCAAACAGCACCAGAGCACCACACACACATATCATGCAAACTCAAATCATTGACATTACAACCCTCTGGAGACTCACATTCAGCTGAAGAAGTTGGTGATGAGCTGTGTGCGGACATTACCATCGTCATCATCATCATCATCATCTTCACTGGCATTGTGACCCAGGCCAGGATCTTCCACAGGTTGGGGACGTTGGTCATCGTCATCCAGGATGAGAGGCAACTCCTTCCGCACTGCCAGGTTGTGTAGCATGCAGCAGACGATGACAATCTTGCACACCTTTGCTGGGGCATATGGGAGGGCCCCTCCTGTCTTGTCCAGGCAGCGGAAGCGGCTCTTCAGGAGACCAAAGGTCCGCTCGATCACCCTCCTCATCTGACCATGTGCCTCATTGTAGCGCATCTGGGCTGGTGTCACAGGGTTCCTGAGGGGTGTCAGCAACCACGGCATGTTGGGGTATCCCGAGTCACCTACAGACAGACAATTGCACATTAGCCGATTTGAAAATGTGTGCGGAAAACAACATAGCAGAACACACACAATGGCACAAAGTCAGTACACACCAACAAGCCAGGCACGCTGGTTCGGCATCTGTGACATCATCCTCGGGATGCGACTACTCCTCATCACGTAGGCATCGTGTGCCGAACCGGGGAAACGGGCACACACATGTGTGATGGTCATATCTGCAAGACATACCACCAGAGCATTGACCGAATGGTAATGTTTACGGTTCCGGTATTCCTGCTCATGTGCCTGTGGTGGTATCAAAGCCACATGTGTCCCATCAATGGAGCCAATTACATGTGGCATCCTCCCCAGGGCATAGAAGTCACTCTTGACGTCAGTGAGTCGTTGACGTGTTGGGAAATAGATGTACTGGTTCAGGTATCTCAACATTGCCCCCAATACATCGCGTAGCACACGGCTGAACATCCCACCAGTAGTTGCCACAGTGTGTTGAAAGGTACCGGTGGCAAAGAAGTGTAGGGCTGCCATCACCTTCACCTTGGAGGTCAGCGCTGTAGGATACGGCCGGCCAGGCTGCAAATGTGGGTCCAACCGCACTGCCAAATCCTCAATCAGCTGCCTGGTGAAGTGGTACCGTCGGATGCTGTCACGTTCCACCATCGTTGCCAGGTCTGGGAATGGTCGATGGACAGCAGGAGCCCTGCAGTGCATAGGTGAAGAAAGCAAGATTGTCAGTCACACCACCTATGCGCCGTTCACCATACTCTATTTTACATGATACATCATTAACAAACACAAGTACTTGATGTGTGTGTCGTTCTGTTTGGACGTATATGGCACCTACATGGACATCATCTAACATCTCTGTTCAACAAGTGTTGACAACAGGTTCCAGGGTGTGCTATGGGAAACCATTAGGCTGTGTCACAGTACCCATTTACTGCTCTCACGTTCCCCACACAAACCACAGTGACATGTCTGGACAGATGCTCCACAGGCATCACAGCTCATTGACAGGTAGATTCCCAGGGACCCTGTCTTGCCACATGGACACTGCCATGACATGGCGTATCATGTACACGTCTGAAAAACAAACATGACACCCACAGGTAGTGGCCCCTGTAGCCTCTGCAGGACAGACATGGACGTCTGTGACACACACACACACAACATCAAAGTTCATGAACAAACCACGTGGATGTGGAGACTGTCTCCCATTGTGCACATGGAGTCAGAGACATGTGATACACAACATGCACACAGACTGTGGAGGCACATCACTATTGTTGGAATGGGCCACCCTGTGACGTACATGCCTTCCCACATGTGAGCCTGGGGGTATGTGACATGTCATACACATACACAACCTGGAAATGTGACCATGACACATGCTCAGAAATGAAAAATTGCACACCACAGTGGGCAGGTGCACAACACACAAAGGACCCTGTCCCCATGAACACGTGCACAGCCTGGGTGTGTCTGCCCACAAGTGCCAACCCAAAAACCACATGTTCACCCCCATACACAGATAAGGTAATGCTGCCACACATGCCTTAGAACAGTGTTGACTGGGTGTGGTGTTGTAGGTGTGCCCCTGAGTCCATGGAAAGTAAATGTGGCTGGCATAGGTTCACCAGTGGCCAGCATGGTGACATATGCGTGTGACCTGTCCAGGGACGCGTTGTAGAGCAATGGGCCGATCGGTGTGCCTTCACGGACCATTGCATTGAATGTGAGCGGGTACGCGTTGTTTGCCTGGTACGCGTTGTACAGCAATGGTCCGATCGGTGTGCCCGCACGGACCATTGCATTGAATGTGAGCGGGTACGCGTTGTTTGCCTGGTACGCATTGTACAGCAATGGTCCGATCGGTGTGCCCGGCCGGACCATTGCATTGAATGTGAGCGGGGACGCGTTGTATGCCTGGTACGCGTTGTACAGCAATGGTCCGATCGGTGTGCCCGGCCGGACCATTGCATTGAATGTGAGCGGGTACGCGTTGTATGCCTGGTACGCGTTGTACAGCAATGGTCCGATCGGTGTGCCCGCACGGACCATTGCATTGAATGTGAGCGGGTACGCGTTGTATGCCTGGTACGCGTTGTTCAGCAATGGTCCGATCGGTGTGCCCGCACGGACCATTGCATTGAATGTGAGCGGGTACGCGTTGTACAGCAATGGTCCGATCGGTGCGCACGCATTGGCTGGGGCCTGGCATGGCAACGGACGTGTTTTTGAAGCTTCAACGAGTCTGATGCAGTTAATTCAGTTGGCCAGCCACAACAATGTTGCAAATTCATGGGTGTCATGAAGTTGAAATTTTTGAAGGATGCTGTGGGCGTGTCTTGGTGCTGCAATTCCATGGATTGGTCAGATTCATAAGATGCATACGACTTGGACCTATCACTTTGGACACATGGCACAGTATCTGCCTCTGCAGCACACATATAATGCTGGCTGTTCCCCTGAGGGCTCACTTGCCTGCACTACATGCTCCAGGACGACATCTGCCACTACACTGCTGCTGTCTCTGCATCCTCTGGCTACTGCAATGGCACGTACTGTGGAGAGATCCCCAGCCTTCACCCATGAGGAGAACCAGGCCCTGCTGGACAACCTCCTTCCACAGTACAGCAAGCTGTATGGGACACCAGGGAGCAGGTGAGTGTGCTGTCCACTGCCTTACTAATTGTGCATGTTGTCTGACTAGCAGGATTTACAGTGTGCACACCACTGGCTAGCATGCTCACTGAGTAGTTCGCACCCCCAAAGTGTGTATTCACATGCACTGAACAGGTACAGTGGAGTAACAGTGCATTCAAACAAGGTTCACTTCCCATGCAATGATACCATGTAGTAACTGCTGGCAAACTGTCCATAGCCCTCGTTGCACTGCCTGTGTACATCATATGCCCCTGTGATTGAGACATGTATTTCCAACTGTGTGATGCACGGATATGTTGCATGTGTAGTAATGGCCTTTTCACTTTGTCATCCTCACAGGTTGATGCCCATCAGAAGCAGGAGATCTGGCTGGCCATCGTCCGGGCAGTCAGATCCGTGGGGGTCTACAAGCGCCGGATCCGCAACTGCCAGAAGAGGTGGCAGGACCTTCGGGGCTGGACCCGGAGGATCGCAAGGGTCCAGCTGAGGCTGTCGCCTCCTCGCAGGAGGGGCGGACACCGGACCCTGACCCCCCACATGCTCCAGATCCTGCCGGTGGGCTTCCCGGAGCTGGATGGGCAGCTGAAGGCCAGACAGCAGCAAGGAGGGGGTGAGTCAAAGACTGCACTGTGAACTCTGTCTGACATGCTATGTGCCCTCCTGTGGCCTGGTTAAACTTCCCCAGTACATCAGTCTTGTTGTCCAGTACCCATGTCCCTCTATTGTGACATGGCCACTACCCATCTGATATGCCGGTGTGCTCCTTACGCTCAGGATAATTGTGTCACTCGGGTACAGGGACCTTGCATTTTGCTTTGCTCAAGGTGGGTGACAGCTTTTGTTCCCGTGATATTGTGTTAGCCTTCATGGGTGGGTCAATTGCTCACACAATGCCTGAGTCGTGCAATGTAGTCTGGGTGTAACTTTGATATGTGATCCACTTGCAGTTCAGAATCACCACATGTCCCTGGGGTATTTGCCACACCCCCATGCTGCGGGTGGGTAAAATGTTTGGGCCTCAGGAGTATGTATGTCAAGTGTGTCACACATGCTTAGCCACCTGCCTATGACCAGGGCTCATCCATCTTGCAGGTGGAGCCGGACAGTCATGCCTACTCCAGGGCATACAATACACTCTGTACTCCCACTCCCGTGTATCAGCTGACATGCTGTGCTCAGTGAAATGTTCCCTCAGGTGTCTGCCTCTGTGTCGTTGTGCTGTGACTACGTTGTTGGGACTCCTGTGATGTTTATCGGTTAGGGGTCAGCATGCCATCTGCTATTGGACCATGTGAGACAAGACTTCTGTGACTTATAGGTGTTTGATCACATGACTGTGCAGACAGGTGTATGCCACTGTGACTTTCAGGCAGCTGTTTTTCATTCTCAGCACACTGTGAGGTGCTCATGTTCAGAGAGTTGTGTTTCATGTCCCCCATATGTCCAATTGGTATGACGTGGACAAATAGTAGTTCAGATGATGTGGTTTTTGGGGGATGGACATGTGCACTTGTCAGTTACATTACTTGCCTTCCCCATGTCCTAGGATTGTGACACAGTGCAGACTGTGGTTGGCTGGCTGCCATGGCCATGTGACTGGAGACAGTGATGTATGACTTTGCAGGCATGCCTGTGCCATGGCATTAAACTTCCTAAGAGTGATCCTGCTGGGGAGTGACATGTGCAACATGCACCCCATTGTGGCATTGACTATCCGGACATGGGTGCTTCATGGGGTCTGGTGCTGGTATGCATCACATGCATTTCTAATTAGACTCTGGCCGTCCATTTATCCAGACACCTGCACTGACTCAGTGGCAAGAGATGTGACGTGGGCATGTTCACATACTTCACCGTGTTCTCAGCAATGTCCAACTACTGTGTAGGTGGTGCATGTGTCCACACTGGGGTCTTACCATCAGACAGGCACCAGACAGATGGGTGCAAGGGCAGGAGGGGTGTGAGTCCCATGGTTGACCATCAGACTGACAATTGGCTTCCCCGAATCTGTGTGAGGACTTCAGGCAATGTTCAACTAAAGATGCCAGGGCTTGCTCTGTGATGTGCTGTACTTACTGTGGTGTGTGCGGTCAGTGCAGGTGACTGATGTTTGTCTGTTTCCCTAATTGTTTGCAGATACATCCACAGCCACAGGAGGGGACAGCTCCATGGACCAGGAGGAGCAGCGGAGCCAGACTGGGTCAGCGTCCGACGAGTGGTCAGAGGGACCCAGTGGCACGGAGGGCGAGGGGAGCCACACCGAGGAGTCCTCAGCACCATCCACCTCAGCTGAGGACCACAGCAGCTCGGAGGATGACTCCCTTGTGGATGAGGGTGTCAGCAGCCACCACACCCCAGCTAGTCTGTCTGACCCCGCCACCACCACCACCGCCCTCCCATTGGCTCCCATTCCTGAGGTCCGTGGAGGCTCCCGTGCTCGGGAGCGTGTCTCCTTCAAGCCAGGCACTGCACCCCCTGCCCCTGTGTCCCCTGCTGCCCTGAGTGAGGAGTCTGTGTACTTCCTTCGGCAGCTCCATGTAGGGCAGACAGCAATGCTGATTGTCCTCCAGGCACACACCACTCTGTTGACACAGCTGGTGTCGTTCATGGAGGGCATCTCAACGGGTATGTCTGCCCTACAGAGGAGCAATAGGTCCATGGACTCCTCCCTGACGGCAGCAGTGTCCCTCCTCCAACAGTCCCTCACCCTCCCACCTCTGCCCCATCCACACTTCCTACCACCCTACCTGTCCAAAGCACATGCACACCTGCACAATCACCCAAACACACAGACACGAGCAGCACACACACACACAAAACCAAGGCAAGACGTGCACACAAGCATCCTCAGGGGACTGATTCCACACACACAGTGGATGGGGAACTGACACACACACAGGCAACCACAGTCACTCCGCAATCCTCAAGATCCTCTCCCTCCAAGACCCCCTCCCTTGCCTCACCTGCAACCCCACCTACACAGCAGCTCTTCCTCTGTGACCTCGGCCTCTTCCCCTTCAATCCCGCTGATCCAGCATACCGGGGGAAGAGGAAGTCCACACACAGAGAGGGGAGTGCCCCTCACCCCCGGACACCCTCCCCCAAGCGCAGGCAGAGTGAGCCCCCCACCCGCAAGTCCCCCCGGACCCAGAAGAGCAAGACCCCGCCACCGCCCTGCAAGTCACCCACCCAGTCTCTCACCTCCATCCCCCAGGCCACCACTCCACAGGTTCCACCCCCACACCCTGCCCCAGGTTCCCCACACACCGATACCGCATCCCCAAACTGCTCAGGCCCTCCCCCCTGCCACTTGCTCTTCCACCCCCAAACCAGACGCTCTGCCTGTATGTGCTACTGGTGTGGAGACCGTGTCCCCCCCTCTGTCCTGCCCAGCTCTTCTGCTCCCCCTTCCACTCCCTTGGAGTCATGCACTGCGGTGGAGTCCACAACAACCCCGTCTGACTCGGGCACTGCATTGGGGACCCAGTCCACTCCATCTGACCAGCCCACTGCAGTGGTTGCAGCACCAACACCATCGGACTTGAGCCCTGCGGTGGTGCCGGCCCCCCCTGAGTCAGACACCTCCACCGCAGTTGCCGGTGACACTCCTGCACCCACCTCACCTTCCCTGCCTCCTTAAGGCATCCCCTAATCCTGCGGTGCCTGGCCTGCCCCTCGTATGCCCCTCCAAGGGGGATGTCCCCTGTCGGTACCTGTGCAGGCAAGCAATTGGTGACAAGTTGTCACACATCACCCTGTTGGGACTGTGTATTTGGACTGGACATTTGCCGTAGTAAATTTTGGACTTTTGATTTGAGTTGCACACTTGCTGAATAAAGCCTCTTTTTGTTTACTTGTGGTTAATCTTTGGTGGTACATGATGTAGATGTGTAGAATCATGCATTTGCTGTTGTAATTGTGTTCAGATCAGGTAAATGAAGTTTTGCTGTGATGGGCTCTATGTGGTCCATGGGATATGTGTCCTAATCTAGTCTGGATCTATAGCATCCCTTGCTGCAGTCTGAGGGTGTAATGTTCAGCATTTGACACAGGGATGTACGTTTAGCATTTGTAGATTACCATCTTTGTCCTACACTGTTGCACATCTGTTGGGCTTACCACTGTCCAATGTTCCTAGTACCCTGACTGTGTGCCCGTCTCCACTGGACATGCAGTTTTGCACTTCAATTTTGGAGGACTCATCTGTGTATACAGTACAACTGGATTGCCACGTGTTTTGGGTGTATGCAGATGACTGACGTGACACTCCCGTACCCAGGCTGATGTGAGCAGAGGCTTCTGTGTGTTGTAGTTGTTGACTCACTGATGGAGTGTCCTGCTGATATGTTTGAGTCGTGCACAGACAAGGTTTGGCACAGCGGACCTTCCACAGGAGTGGAGTGCCCTCATGGCTGTGTGTAATCTGGTGACATTGCGTGTGCCCGTGTTGTGTGTTGTGTGACCATGTCTGTGCATGTTCCCTTCCCTTTTCATACACATGCTGGGTCCCTAGGGATGTTCCTGTTTGTGATGGTTGCAGAGTTGTTCTGTGTTCATCCAGCATCTTGGACCTGGTTTCTCCGTGATGTGGGTGCATGGCAAACTGATGTTCATGAGGTTGTCATCCCAGGTTGTCTTTGTTGTCAGGGCTGGGGATGTGGGCAAACGCTGATGGGACACATTCAGGATTCCCTTGGCACTTGTTGTTTACACAAGTAATGTGATTTAGAGTTTGTGGTAGCTTTCAGTGATTGTGACGCGTTGTGTGTGTGACTGCTGCCACTCCTCAGGGTCAGAGCTGCAATGTTGGAAGTTGTGTACGTGTGTTCTTTGTGACTCACCTTGGCTTCTTCGTTGGTGTGTGACTATGGCCAGGATCCCATTGTTTGTGGTGGATTTCACATCATGCGCATGTACGGCGTACTGTGGTGTGTGTCATACATAGACGAGTCATGTTGAGTGGGCATGTGTGATGGGTTTCTGCACCTTAGTTCCCCCCACCCCCTGGGATTGTCATGGGTGCATGTGCAATGTCACCAGTCCATGTGAGCTTCACTGCTGCACATTGGTGGAGATCAGGGTGTGTGGTGTTGAGTGTGCAAATGTGAGTTGTTGCACGGCTAGACCACTACCTCCATATTGGCCTTGGCTGGCAGGCCCTGCTGATTGATTGGAGCTTGTGTAGGTGTGATGGTAGTTTGTAGCTGAGGACACATGGCTGTGGTTCACAGTGTGATCAACATCTACCTTTGTCATCACAGTGGAATTGTCATGCAGGCTAGTGTCTGCACAATGTGGGGTCCCTGGGGGTAGTGCTGTGGTGGGTGTGTCTCTTGCTGTGTTAGTTGCTGTTCCTACAAACTTGTGTGACATGTGTAATTTGGGCTCCCTCTCATCTAACAATGCCAGATTGCCCACATAGGAGAATCCAATCCATGAGTTACTTCTGTGTGGCACTGTATACACATCTGTGTAATTGGGATTCAGGCCTCCTCATGTGTTGTGTGGTTGCCTGGGGACACTGGCACACACCCCCATCACCTGTTGTGTTTGATATGCAGTGTGAGTCTGCCTGTTTGTGTTAGTGCATTTGCATCACTGCATTGGCATTTCTGTAGTGTGCCATTGGCTGTATGTAGTTTGGAGATTTTCCCCTGCTCTCCCTGGTACTCCTGGGTCATCAGTCAGCACAATGATCATGGTTTGTATGTCCCATTGCTGCCATGGTATGGTATTGGTTCACCTGACATCGACAGTCTCCACAGGTTATATACATTTGTGTGTCCATAGGTGCAGATATGTGGGTCAACATCATGATGGTCACTTCTGTCATTGTGTAATTGGCTGATTGTTGGCAACGTGGTCCCCCATGTGTGATGTTTGTATCCACATGGCAGAAACGATGTTTCTGTGACACTGCACTGTTAGCCTCGCCCAATCTATGTTGCAATGGGACACAAGCAGTACTATGCCACAGATGTTTTAGTTGTTGTGTGACCAGGATTCATCCATTCAGTTTGTCTTTGGCAGCTTTTACCATGCCTACACTTACCTTATGATCACCGTGGTGATGGTGCTTTGGGCCCCATTGCCACACTGATCAACAGGTGCATCAGCCTTGGACCCCACACTTACCTTTTGGTGACTGTGGTGATGGGGCTTTGGGCCCCATTGCCACACTGATCAAAAGGTCCATCAGCCTTGGACCCCACACTTACCTTTTGGTGACTGTGGTGATGGTGCTTTAGGCCCCATTGCCACACTGATCAAAAGGTGCATCAGCTATGGACCCCACACTTCCCTTTTGGTGACTGTGGTGATGGTGCTTTAGGCCCCATTGCCACACTGATCAAAAAGGTGCATCAGCCTTGGACACCACACTTACCTTTTGGTGACTGTGGTGATGGGGCTTTGGGCCCCATTGATCAAAGGTGCATCAGCCTTGGACCCCACACATACCTTTTGGTGACTGTGGTGATGGGGCTTTGGGCCCCATTGCCACAGTGGCCATGGTCGACTTGTATTGTGGAGGCCACACACTTTTATGTGTCACACATGTGATAGTGGGTCACATTGTATGTTCATTGTCATGTTTAGTGTTGTAGACATTTGACATGGACTACACACGCTTGTCATGTTGTTTGGGTGGATGTAATTTTCTGTGATTCCTTATGTGGGAGTATGCTGGTTGTATCATGCATTTCCCGTCCTATGAGTAGGGGTGGTGGTAGTGGCAGGCATCCAGCCCCCCATGAGTGGGGATGGTAGTAGTGATAGGCATCCAGCCCCCCATGAATGGGGATGGTAGTAGTGATAGGCATCCAGCCCCCATGAGTGGGGATGGTAGTAGTGATAGGCATCCTGCCCCCATGAGTGGGGATGGTAGTAGTGATGGGCATCCAGGCCCCCATGAGTAGGGCTAGTGGTGGTGGCAGGCATCCATCACACCAAGGGTGGGGATGGTAGTAGTGACAGGCATCCTGCACCCCGTGAGTGGAGATGGTAGTAGTGGCAGGCATCCAGCCCCCCATGAGTGGGGATGGTAGTAGTGATAGGCATCCAGCCCCCCATGAGTGTGGATGGTAGTAGTGATAGGCATCCTGCCCCCCATGAGTGGGGATGGTAGTAGTGATAGGCATCCAGCCCCCCATGAGTGGGGATGGTAGTAGTGATAGGCATCCAGCCCCCCATGAGTAGGGATGGTAGTAGTGATAGGCATCCTGCCCCCATGAGTGGGGATGGTAGTAGTGACAGGCATCTAGCCCCCCATGAGTAGGGGTGGTGGTAGTGATAGGCATCTAGCCCCCCATGAGTAGGGGTGGTGGTAGTGGTAGGCATCCAGGTGCCCCTGAGTAGGGGTGGTGGTAATGATAGGCATCCTGCCCCCCATGAGTGGGGATGTTAGTAGTGACAGGCATCCAGCACCCCATGAGTGGAGATGGTAGTAGTGGCAGGCATCCAGCCCCCCATGAGTGGGGATGGTAGTAGTGATAGGCATCCAGCACCCCATGAGTGGGGATGGTAGTAGTGATAGGCATCCTGACCCCCATGAGTGGGGATGGTAGTAGTGATAGGCATCCTGCCCCCCATGAGTGGGGATGGTAGTAGTGATAGGCATCCAGCCCCCCATGAGTGGGGATGGTAGTAGTGATAGGCATCCAGCCCCCCATGAGTGGGGATGGTAGTAGTGATAGGCATCCTGCCCCCCATGAGTGGGGATGGTAGTAGTGATGGGCATCCAGGCCCCCATGAGTAGGGCTAGTGGTGGTGGCAGGCATCCATCACACCAAGGGTGGGGATGGTAGTAGTGGCAGGCATCCAGCACCCCATGAGTGGAGATGGTAGTAGTGGCAGGCATCCAGCCCCCCATGAGTGGGGATGGTAGTAGTGATAGGCATCCAGCCCCCATGAGTGGGGATGATAGTAGTGATAGGCATCCTGCCCCCATGAGTGGGGATGGTAGTAGTGATAGGCATCCAGCCCCCATGAGTGGGGATGGTAGTAGTGATAGGCATCCAGCCCCCATGAGTGGGGATGGTAGTAGTGATAGGCATCCTGCCCCCCATGAGTGGGGATGGTAGTATTGACAGGCATCCAGCACCCCATGAGTGGAGATGGTAGTAGTGATAGGCATCCAGCCCCCCATGAGTAGGGATGGTGGTAGTGGTAGGCATCCAGGCCCCCCTGAGTAGGGGTGGTGGTAGTGATAGGCATCCTGCCCCCCCCATGAGTGGGGATGGTAGTAGTGGCAGGCACCCATCACACCAAGGGTGGGGATGGTAGTAGTGGCAGGCATCCAGCACCCCATGAGTGGAGATGGTAGTAGTGGCAGGCATCCAGCCCCCCATGAGTGGGGATGATAGTAGTGATAGGCATCCAGCCCCCCATGAGTGGGGATGGTAGTAGTGATAGGCATCCTGCCCCCCATGAGTGGGGATGGTAGTAGTGATAGGCATCCTGCCCCCCATGAGTAGGGCTAGTGGTGGTGCCAGGCATCCATCACACCAAGGGTGGGGATGGTAGTAGTGGCAGGCATCCAGCACCCCATGAGTGGAGATGGTAGTAGTGGCAGGCATCCAGCCCCCCATGAGTGGAGATGGTAGTAGTGGCAGGCATCCAGGCCCCCATGAGTAGGGGTGGTGGTAGTGGCAGGCATCCAGCCCCTCATGAGTGGGGATGGTAGTAGTGATAGGCATCCAGCACCCCATGAGTGGGGATGGTAGTAGTGATAGGCATCCTGCCCCCATGAGTGGGGATGGTAGTGGTGGCAGGCATCCTGGCCCCTATGGGTGTGTATGGCATTGGTGATGCCCATCCCACCCCTATGATTGTGCTGTTGCTAGTGTACGTCATTTGTGCATCCCTATGTGTGTGTGACATATTTTGGGTACGTGTCGTTTGTTTGTGTTGTGGGTGTTTGACTTACCGTCGGCGCCGTACGCGTCCGAACCGGTCCCGGTAATAGATGTAGAGTATAGGTAGGACCTGCGCGATGGGATTCATGGTTGGGTCGTCTCGTTCGGGTTTCGCGTGTCTTCGACTCGTACTCGTCGCTGGCTTGTTCGTCTCGTAGCCGTGGATCTTCTTGTGGCGCGAATCGGAGCTTATGTGCGGCTCTCCCGGATGCTGAAACGTGCCGGACGTAGCGACGGGTTCGGCGCGTACGGAAGACGCATCGTACTAGTCCGGCCGGAAGGTGCTGTGTATTTGCTTCCGTGCGACTCGATTCGGCGTTTACGGATGCGGCTTGGGCGGAGAACAGGAGCTGGATTGGGTAAGTACGGCTCGCTCTGAATCCGGGCAGTTATGCGCATCGTACTTGTTCGTTCGGTTGAGTGTTCGAGTCGGTCGGAAAACACGCGTTCGGCTGGTATTTTTTCCGGACGAATACTGTTAGGTGCGCTTCCGGCCGACATCGGAATCGACCCCTAAATATATATATTTTACTATTTTAACAACCTCACCATTTTCCCCTAATAACCCAACATCCCAGTACTAAAAAAAACCTATAATTTCTATTTTTAATTAACTTTATTTCTTCAAATTAATTTCAATTTTTTTAATTTGAATTGAATAATTAATTTTAGAATAATATTTAAATAACACTCACCACCCTTATCCCCTAATAACACAACATCACACTTCTAAAAAAAATATATTTCCTTTTTATAATTTCACTTTCTAATTTTTTTAAATTTTCTATTTAAACTTTTTATTTAAATATATCAATTCATATAACTAATTTTAAAACACTCCCAAACCTTCTCCCCTAATAACACAATATCCCACTCTAAAAACAAAAAATTATTTTTAAATTTTAAATTTAAATTTCATATTTTAAATTATTTCCAAAATTCGAAATTTTCATTTCATATATCAATTTTATACTAATATTTTTAAAATACTACCCACCCTTATCCCCTATTAACGCAACATCCCACTCCTAAAAGAAAACATACTTTGTATATTTTTATTCTAAATTTCGTTTTTGTAAATAATTTCTAATTTTAAATAAATTTAATTAATATGTAAATGTTATCCTAGTATTTTTAAAACACTACCCACCCTTATCCCCTAATAACCCAACATCCCGCTCCTAAAAAAACCCATATATTTTATATTTTTATATAATTTTCGTTTTTCAAATTAATTTCTATTTTACAAAATATTAAATTAATATCTAAATTTAAACTAATATTTTTAAAATACTCCCCACCCTTATCCCCTAATAACCCAACATCCCGCTCCTAAAACAAAACATATATTTTATATTTTTAATATAAATTTCGTTTTTGAAAATAATTTCTAATTTAAAATAAATTTAAATTAATATCTAAATTTACACTAATATTTTTAAAATACTCCCCACCCTTATCCCCTAATAACCAAACATCCCGCTCCTAAAACATATGTTACAAAAATTTTTTTATACAATTTCAAACAAATATTCAAACAATTAAAATAATACAAAATTAATAACAATACAGAATATTTAAATATTAACAAAAAAATGATATTTTACACTTTCTATATTTTTTGTCGATATTTTTTACAACACTAACAATTCGATATTATCTACTGACGATATTACTTGTTCGATATTTTATACTTCAATATTTTTAAATTAAAAAAAACGATATTTTTGACTACGATATTTATGTATTCGATATTATGAGACATTCGATATTACAACTTCGATATTACTGCAATTCGATATTTACAATTCGATATTATGTCTATTCACCAACCCTAATATGTAGTGGGTCCTATTATCAGGGTCACTGGAATGAAGGTATTCTATGGCTGTGGCTTTTTTCGCATAATTAAGAATTAGCTGCATTTGCCACATAATCAATCAACTGCTAAATAATGTGATGATTTTACCAGACAAAAATTTGTTTCCAGCTCAAATGGATCAAAGGTTGCAAAAGATTTGGCAAACTTTCAGTTGCTTATTTATGTATTTGGTTGTTAAACTGGTACTAATGAGGTGAAATCTTTGCCCAGAAAGTATTAGAATATGTTAAAATTACAAAATAATGAATTAATATTATAAAACAATGTGCCACTTTATAGCGCAAAATTAACTTTTTTTTGCTGCATAATTTTGTCAACCCTACTGCATAATTTGGTGCTCTCCTGCCGCATAATTCCGGTGGTCGTGTCTATTTTTTATATATTAGCACCCCTCTCTCTGGGCTTCCATGGCACAATTTATGGGTGACTTAGTAATGTATAAAAATAGGCTTTCCTTACACAGAAAATACACATTTCCATGCCATGTGTCCCTGCAGTGCATTTAAACTAGGCCTGGGCAGTAAATTCCGTTCCGCTCGCGGAATTTGGGTAATTTTGCGTTCCGCGGAGAACGCGAAATTGCCAAAAATTCCACGATCCGCGACTTCGCAGAGTTTTTTGCTTGTTCGTGCTTTCAAAATGCATGTTCGCTAGATATTTCTCCCCGAGCACGCAAACAGCGTTCGCGAACAGGAAAAAAGCATCGCGAACGGGCGGAACAAGCAATTCCGCGTGTTCACAGAACTTTTGCGTGCTCGCGGAGATTTTTTACCGTTTCGCGGAGCTTTGCGTAGCGCGACTACGCAAATTCCGCCCACCTCTGATTTAAACTGCAGCTAAGCCTGAGCACGGTGTTGCCCTTGACAGACATATTTTTGTCATATACATGGGTGGTGTGGTTACACCCAGCAGCCCTTATATCATATATAACTATAAGACCATACCTGCATTTTCTCTGCCATCTACAATGGTCTTACAGGACAGTTAAATTGGCCAATTGGGTAAAAACTATTTCACCAGTACCACTTTATGGCCAGGGCAGATGCACTGTGGCTCTGAATAGCAGTGTCACTTTGCACAGAGTCATAATACTAGAGAAAATAAAGTCCAGTAAAAGGAGAAAAATCTGGAGTGATCATGCGTACAAGGGGAATATGCCACAGCAAAGCAATGGCATGATGCATATTGGAGATTTCCTAATTGGTTGCACATGGAAACCTTGGTTTCTGATGGATATTTCTAACCTCAGATTCCTCAGCTTTAGGATATGCCCAGGTGCGAGACTAGATCTGGAATATTTAACAGCATTGCTCCTACACGCCAGTTAGTGGCATCACAAAGTTCCACTAAACCTCATTCTGCCCCAGAAGTGCCGAACAGAGCCTCATATAACCTCCACCCCTGGCACTGATGACAGTTCCTCTTTCAACGCCTTCATATGCAAATCCAGAGCTCGCTCTCAAGTTTCTCCTTGTCAGCTGATGAGTTCTTTCTTCAAAATTATTTTTCCAGTATCCCTTCTAAAGCTTCAAGGTTTTAGCTTTGGAGGGACTGATGCAAACGGATGTCTGGTGTCTGGGTTCAAAACAAGACTCCAAGTTCTGTGAGGAGTGTGCCCATATGAGCCCAAAGCTGATCCGGGAACAGTAAGCTGTACATTGCAGAACACCGAAATAAGCCCTGGAAGTGCTACACCAGCTCAAAGTCGAGAGCGCAGACCCATTCCTGCTCTTGAAGCTGTTCAAGCTACGGGTCTTTGTCATATCACAAGTCTTTCGGCATGTCAAAGGGGAAACGCAAGAAGACTAATCAGGATTCATCCCTGTCTCAGTCCCAGTCTCTTACCCTGAGAAATTTGAAAGACATCAGGTCGCTTTATGGTCTCGATCCCAGTACCCAGCCGAGCAGCCTGTCCCCCAATTGATCCTGACGCACCTGGATTTCCCGGTCCATCGGTGATGTTGTAACAGGTTAAGGCCTTTAAAAAGGCCATGATGCAAATTTATGGCACACTTTTTGCTCCCTCTGACTCTCCTTTAGGCCTCCAGGACCCGCACAGGGCTCCAGTCAGGTACTGCTGGCGCGTCCACTCTTGGTGCTGACTGTGCCTCTAGAACCTACCTAGGGTTCTGCTCCAGCCCCAAAGATCCATGCAGGCTCCTAAATGGGATACATGTGGCAGGTCTACCCTCTGCACCACATCTGCTTCTAGAACTCGCCTCAGGTTCTGCTCCAGTGCCAGAACCAGCTTCCATTCCAGCACCAAATTCCACGCTGGTCTCTGCTACATCGATGCCTGCATTGATTCTGCCTGCGCCAGTGAGTGACTGTCCTCTCCCACTCAGAGCCTAATCCATCCCAGCCTGTCTGAGGTCAGGTCTTGATGCAGTACAAAAGCACCTGGCCCAAGCTCCATCTGACTCAGACAGACTATTGCTTTTGCCTCAGAGCCACACCTCACTGCTCAAACCTTTTGGTTTGGACTCGGAGCAGAGCCAACCAGCCTTTGGTAATGACAATGGTGATGAGGCAGAGTATTTTCCCCAACAATATGATAATTTTTTTATGGACTTGTAAGAGGCCAGTGGGTTGGTCACTTCTCTGGACATTGCCTTGTGTTCTCCCCAGGCCCACCAATGGAATGAGTGCCTGCTTTGCCGTGATAATGAGACATGATGCAAAGATCTTGGATTTACAACTGACAACTGTGAAAGTCAAAACCAACATACTAACAGAGGTTTTGCAACAGGGACAAACATCATAAGAACCATTACTTCCATTTAATGAATCTGTGACTGATACCCTTATGGGCACCTGGTCTAAGCCCTATTCCTGTCCACCAGGGAGAAAGCAGATTTCTCAGCTCCACACATTGGCATTAGGTGATCCTAAACTCTCGATGCAGCTCCCTACAGTGGAGAGTGTGCTGGTTCAAGCTGCCACAAGTAGGTTGAACCCCAATTACCCTTGACTCCTTCTGACAGAGTGTCAGAATATCTTGAGACATTCAAGAAATGTATGTTTCCTCTGCCAATCTAGTCTTCCAGTCAGTCAATGCCATCTGCTTGCTTGGGAGATATACCCATTCTTTGTGGGACATGGTTGGTGAGATCTTCCGGGCAGTGCCCAAGGAATGTTAGACAATTCCACTTAAATCATCCAGGATGATCAGGTTGCTGCAAAGTACATATTCAGCTTTGGACTGGACACTGCTGACTGCTTGGGCAGAACAGTTGGCACTAGTGAGGTGCTTTGATAGTGTGCCTGGATAAGATCCACTGCCTTCTCTGGGCCATGCTAGTCTCTTTAATTGACATGCCATTTGTTGAGTCTCGCCTGCTTGGCAAGAATGCTGATTCAGCGCTGGAACTTTTTCAAGAAAGCTGAGTCACAGCATCTGCCCTGGGCCCATTAACCTCTGCAAGACAGTATCCTCAACAGTTTTGACCCTTTCGAGACTACTCCAGAGGGTGGGCATAAAGCTCCACAGCCGGCATCCAGTCCTTTCGGGAACAGAGATTGAGATCAAGCAGACAACATCCAGGTCATCAGGGGCAATGCCATTCTCAGTCCCCCGCCCTTACAGCAACAACTTCAAAACTATTTGAGTTTGTCCTTAGCTGCACACAACCTCCAGTGGGGGCAGGATCAGATATTTACTCCAAGGGTGGCAAAATATAACAATAGTCAGGTGAGTCCTCCAGGTCATTCAAAGAGGCTTTGCCCTGCCATTCCTTGTGAGCATGCCTCTTCTTCTGCCCGCATCAGAATATCTTTCAGAGGAGCACCTATCCATATTGTTCTAATTAGTGCAAGCTCTTTTGGCCAAAGGAGTCAAGCAGAGGGTCCTGGCCCAGGAAATAAGGGCTGACTATTACTCGCGAAGAAGGATGGAGGCCTTTGTCCTAATTAGATCTGTGCCCTTTGAAATATTTCTTGTGGAAGGGCAAATTCAAGATGCTCATGCCTGCCAAATTTTGTCTGCCCTAGATCCATGTGACAGGATGTTGGCTTTGGAGTTGCCAGATACCCACTTTCATGAACCGATCGGGCAGTCCCTCAGCTGCTACTTGCCATTCAAGGTACAAAGGGTGCATTTTATATTTGCTGGGCTCCCCTTCGACCTCACCAATGCTCCTCTGATGTTCACAAAGGTTATGGTGGGGGTTGCAGCACATCTTTAGATGCTGGGCATTCCTTTTTTCTTCTACCTCAATGACTGGTTGTTTAAGGCGGGCTCAGTGCAGTCAGTCGTAGACCACCTCCAGGCGACAAGGAACCTTACGACATCATTGGAGTTCACTACTAACATGCCAAAGTCACACCTGACTCCTTTGCAGAGCCTCCCTTGCATTGGAGCCATCATGGATGTGGTGCAGTTTCTGGCCTTCCCTCCACTACATGAGTCCATGACATTTGGGCTGTGATCCCGATGATTCAGCTTTGGTCTTTGGTCTCGGTGAGCGTGGCTCTGAGGCTCTTTAGCCTTCTGGAATCCTGCATCCTGCCCATCGCCTATGCCGGGTGGCATATGCAAGTTCTGCAGTGGAACCTCAAGTTTCAGTGGACCCAACACCAGGGGAACATGTTGGGTTCCATCCAGGTTTCGGAGGAGACTACAAAAGACCTGCAGCAGTAGCTCAACCATAATTAGACTGATGGCAGACCACCCCTCCTTTTCCCACCCAGAGCTGAGGGTAGTGACAGATGCATCACTGCTGGGATGGGTAGGTCATCTGGGAGAGGTGGAGATCAGATGACTATGATCTCTGGCAGAGATGCGCTTATACACCAATCGTTTGGAGATGCAGCCCATTAGCCTGGCAGATAAGGCCTTCCTAACGTCCATCAAAGGGAGGCTGGTTCATGTTCTCACAGACAAAACCACGGCCATGTGGTAATGCAACAAGCAGGTTAGGGTGGGCCTTGGGTTCTGTACCAGGAGGAGTCTCTGGAGCTTTCTGTAGTGCAAGGGCATTTCCCTGGTCGTGAACCACCTGGAGGGATCTTTGAACACGAGGTTGGAGGAGCTCAACCAAAAGTGCCTGGTGGATGATGAATGGTGGTTACAATCAGAGGTAGTACTCTGCATCTTCCAGCAATGAGGAGAACTCTGGCTAGGTCATTTCACCACAAATCAGAATGCGCAATGTCACAACTTTTGCGCGCCAGAGTTTCCAAGAAGGTTCTCTCAAAAAAACACATTCTGGATAGAGTAGAACATGGGATTCCTGTACGCCTTTCTGCCAATGCCTCTCCTGCCACAAGTTTTGAAAAAGACCAGACACAACTGTACCCAAGTCATACTACTCGCTCCAGATTGGGCAAAGAGAGTGTAGTACCTGGATCTTCTTGACATGAGCATCTGTCCTCCATCAGGCTACTGCTTTGGGAGGATCTTCTGTCGATAAAGGAGGATAGGGTCCTGCACATGAGCTTGCACAATCTACACATCTATCATGGAGACTGAGGGGCCGATTCCGATCTCGGCCGGTAGGGCTCCGAATCGGATTCGGCTTTACCGGATCCGATTCGGAGCCCTGTTTCCCGACCGAACCGTACGCGGGTCCGGCCGAGCGAGTACGATGCGAGTCGCCGACCGACTCGTCCGGGCGTCCCGACCGCTCCGACCGACTTCGTTCCCGGCTCGAACCGCACCGACCGACTCTCTCGGACTCGACTCGCACTGCGCAATGGAGACGTTCCCCGGCCGGGTAAGTACGATGCGCGCCGCGAGCAGTCCGACCGAGCCGCGCATTCCGGCTCGAAAGAGCTGTCGGAGCCGTACTTTGGGGGTCCGTGTCGGACCCCCTGTGCTCGTAGCCGCGCGAGTCGCACACAGGGGGACCCATGGGTCCCCCTACCTGTGCGTGTACGGCGCGAATCGCTTCGCCGTGTACCCGCTGTAGGGGCGCACTTGTCCGACTCGCACCCATTGAGTCAATGGGAGCCCGCGCACGCGTTGTACGACCGGCTCCCATTGACTTCAATGGGAGTCCGACCGACTCGGAGTCCGATAACATACGGACGCATCGTACTCGTTCGGTCGGACTGCACGGGTCCGATTCGGTCGGAAATCTCTCCGGGTCCGGCTCGGTCGGTGAAATTTCCGGCCCGAATCGGAATCGACCCCTTTGTAGGGTGTGTTGACTGCATTCAACCTTTCTCCTGAGATTGTTCATGTTCCCCTTTTGCCCAATGCCTCTCCACAGTCTGTTTATGCTGGGAGCTGGGACTAGATTGTAGCCTTGTTCGGCATCATTTATATGACCAGTTACAGGCCAAGCTGTTGATTGTGTTGTTATTTGTTTTATCCCTCACCCTGCAAGGAGTTACAGTGAGCACAGTTAAAGGTTATTTGTTGACGCTTTTGGCCTTTTAATGTTTACCAAACCAAGTATGCTTGTTCTAATCAACTGTTGTGATGAGGTTTCTAAAAGGTTTGCCTCGTGTGTTTCTCCCCTAGCCGTTTGTGATGCCACAGTAGGATCTTAATTTAGTCCTCACTTTCCTCATGTGCATGCAATTCAAATCCATGAACCCCTTATCCCTGTGTCGTCTGACTAAATATAGTATTTCAGGTTGCTGTCACTTTGGGTTGTCGCATAGGTGAACTCTATGCACTCTCAGAACAGCAGCCTTACACCAACTTTTTCCAGAAAAAATAGTGCTGCGGCCAGGGTGGCCTTTTTGACTGAAGTTGTGACTGCTTGTTTTCTGTTGGGCAATCCATCCCTCTTCCAATGTTCTTTGCCCCACCCCTTCCGTAGAACGAGGAGGAGTGACTCCATTGGCTTGACCATGAAAGAGCTATTAGCTTTTACATTGCTCACACCAAGGACCATCTGGTAAAAGAACAGCTCTATGTAGGATTTTCAGGGGCAAAGAAAGCAAGGCAGTACAGAAAAGGACTTTATCAAGATGCGTTGTCCTCTGCATTTAGATCTGCTATGCACTAGCGAAGCAGCAGCCTCCAGAGGGGTTGAGGACCCACCAGGGCCAAGGCTCCTACCTCTGTGCTTGCACGTAGTGTGCCTATCTTTGATATCTTTCAGGCTGCGGCATGGACATCTGTACACATGTTCACAAAACACTACTGCCTTGACAGCCAGGTCTGGCGGAATGGGCATTTCGCTATGTTTGTCCTGCATGACTTTTTGATCTGAGCCATTGCAGACCCATTACCTTGGGAAGTACTGCTTTGGTATCCATTTTAAAGGTGAGGATTCTGCAGATGGAAGTATCCATCAGAAGAACAAGTTACTTACCTTCAGTAACCGTCTTTCTGGTGGATACTCTATCTGCCCACAGAATCCCCCCTGCCCTCTCACCTCCCTGTTCTGTTGAAGGGTCTTCTTTTCAATCTAAAAAGGTACTAATCTAGATATCTGCACACTGTTGCTGCTAATTATTGTTGGGCTCCATGTCCGAGTGTGCGGACAGAGTCAAGTAAGAAACTGATGCCAGTGCACAGGGGCATCACTTACATGTGTCACTTCCTGGGCGGAAATAAGTTGGTGCAGAGCCACATGCCGCCACCTACCAGTGTGCATAAGCGACGCTGTTAATCTTCCAGAACCAGTCTAGTGCCTGGGGATATTCTAAAGATGAGGAATCTACAGTTACGTAGAGAACCCACCAGAAAGAGCATTACTGATAAATTACTTATTTTATTAGTAGTTTGATATTAACCTAAAACCTGCTACTGGCTATCCTGCAATCATATTGTCGTATTCTTCTGGTATGCCTATCTATACAAAATACTGTCACATGAGAACCTTAGACAATTGTTAGAAAATAGGCTAAATAATTTGGTACACTGCTAAATGAACAGATTCACTTCAGCTCCAAGTGAATGTTGTATCTTACTCCTGATTCAGCTTTACATGTATTGGAATCGGCTGTGCCTGAAGAAATATGGGGATGGATTTTTGAGCTTTTCAATCCAACGGACTGAGATCATAGTCTAGTCAAACCATAAATCAGCCCCCACGGTTAACTTTAAACATTTTTAGGCTTATCAAAAGTAAATCCAAATGGTTATTGTTAGCAGCACGATCAATAATTACATAACAACATAAATCAAATAGCGTACTTACGTATAAGGAATGGTACATCGAACAATGGTTCTTTCAGATAAAAATGTATACAAAATGAACAAAATCTGAAATTGCACAAATGCGCATAAATTAAACTAGAGCCTGGAGATGCATCTGAAAACATGTACGCCCCGACAAAGCAATTATTAAATAAATTCCATCTATTCGATGGGCCCGATTCACAAAGATAAAATGAGCCGAAAGTCTAACTCTACAACTTTTGGTATATACAAATGGCATTTACTACTCGTAAATGCCCTTTGTGAATACCGAAAGTCGTAAAGTTCAACTTTTGGTATTTGCAAAGGACATTTACGAGTAGTAAATGCCATTTGTGAATACCAAAATTCATAAAGTTAGACTTTCGTCTTAGTTTACTTTTGTGAATCGGGCCCATAGTCATTTTCATGACAATAAATCATTAAGTCCAAGAATCAGGTGCTGAGTGAAAAAGGTGCTCCTGCAGTGCATCAAAAAGTGACCAGGCATATGTGTAAACAAGCAATTTCAAATTCTTATAGTAAACCTGCCCGTTGTATCCCAATTTACATTCTCTCTTCAGTGGCTAAAAAGTCCTATGTCCATAGTTGTCCAAAAAGGAGAAATTACAAATGCAGGGAATATCTAGAATTATCGTTGGTTTGCTCACTAGCAAGCGGAAGCAGATATAGTAAGTGAGAGTGAATTGCATTTTTGACTGATCTATGCTCATTGGTCATTCCACTATAGTGATCCGTATATGAGACATTCATTTTTGACCCCCAGTGGAGTCTCTTCAGAACGCTCAGGCTATTGTGGCATAGATTTGCAAATTTAGAGGCACAAAAATTGAAATTTAGCGGGATTATTGCGGCACTTTATTTTACTCGTAATCATTCCTTTTCAGTCTTAAGTCACTGGAAACTGTTTTAGCAGAGTATTCCACTTTCAAATAGGCATGTTTAAAGTGTCTGAGAGTATTTGGTTGCTATGCTAAGTCCGTGAGTCCTGTAATGGCTGGCCGCAACATTTTTCTCATGTTGCTGGCAGCCAAACAGAGAACTTGCAGGACTCTGTGTTCTGCAGGAGCGATATGGCCCAAGGGAAATAAAGATCCCAGGGCCAATCATAACTCTCTACTTTTAAATTGGCATGCCCATGATAGTGTAAGACACTCTTGCAAGTCTAAATGCACTCCTGCTGGGTCCCAAAACAAGATGAGAAGGGATGCGTTGGTACCCAACGCTGCTCCCTGCTTCCTGTCTAATCTCGCCCCAGAACAGGGTGCAGGCACCCCTAACCAGACCAGTGGCATCAACCCTTCCATTCTCCCGCCACGGACCCTGCTTACAAGCCTACATTATGGTTTGCTGTAATTCGATTCTCTCCCGCCTGTTCATGCACTTAAAACTGCGCAGTAAACAACAAGTTGCACACGTTATTGTACTGACTGACCCCCTCCCCTTGCCCCCACCTACCACCACCCCCTCCTCCAGGGCACAAGTTCTAAAAACAAAAGAAGTGGGGGGACTAACCAAGTTAGGTAGTTTGCAAGTGACATCATGGCGTGTGCCACCATAGTACATGACGCCACGACACGTGGCATTGCACGTGGGATCACAGGAAGTTATCTCTCTGGAAGTGACATCAGATACTAGGACTTCACACATAGGTTTTTTAGGTATATCATGAGTACATTTTAGCGCATTATGAGATTTAACAAATTCGATTTTGCTTTGGGCTTTCTCCCAAAAAAGTGGTGCAATCCCAAAGCAAAATCTGGGCCTCAACTAATAACATTTTTTTCCAAAGACTTACCACAAAAGAATTGGCAACAAGGAGTAGCACGGTAGTAAATCTCTTCTGCTTAATTGGTTGCAAAATATGCATTTAAAAATATTTTATGGGGTTAAGGCTTCTGCTACAGAGGTTGCCAGTAAATCTCAGGGAATATTAATAATGGTGAGATAACTCTGGATAACTTTGGAGGGTAAAGCATTTTGTTGGAGAGATCTGTGTTTTATAACAGCGTAAAAGGTTCTACATGTTCTACCATTTGGTCGTGCAGAACGACTTGTACTTCAACATTCACGCGACAGTTTACATTACAGCATTTTACATACATGAGCTTAGAGGGAAATTAAATTAATCAAACCCCTGTATACAATTTAGTCCCATGTACCTACTTACATAAAGGGACTGAACAAAGGCAAAGCCTCTCTTAAGTACCTGTGAGTAACAAGCTGTGTGCCTTTGTTTCCTCTCAGTGGCATTTACATTTAAATGAGGTTCCAGGCCGCCCCCAGTCAGGATACTTGATCAAAAGGAGCCGCCTGATGATCCCATAACGTGGCCTTTATCTTCACAGCTGGAGGTGACAATGACAAAGCCCCCCTTGCAGCCTGCACGTTGGTGCTGAGAATGCAATGCAGGAATTGGCCTGCACGCGTGGCTCAGCTCTTCTTGCCGGAGGCAGGACTGCTGAAGCTTTCTGCCGCCCAGCCCTGATTTCGCGGGCGATTATTTTGCAAAATCCTGGAGGGTCTGTCTATTGCCTGACGTTTAAGGAAACTTCCCTGACTCTAAGGTTGTTCCATACTCAGTCCTGATGAAGACCCTTCCTATATAGCATGAATCCTCTCCCCACTGGAGTGTAGAATCAGTCCATGTTCATTCATTGTTGTACAACTCCTGAGGCAGAAATTCTGGCATACTTTGGCCAGAACAGAATTTTCTGACTTCTGCAATCTATGAATTTGAACAGGTTCTTGATGCAGATCTCAGTCATTTCAGAAATCATGACTGCAGGTTTTCATATATGTACATTTCATAACGTAGAGAGCAGGATGCAGAAAGTGCAAGTGCACTTTCCAAGAGATATGGACACCTAGGGCTCTTGTAAGTCCAGCATGGATTCTTTAAGTCCTTTTCTGGATGAAATGTATGTATGGTCATCAACAGAAGTGTACAACATTGAGAATCAGGCAGACAATGTTTAGACTAATAAATAAAATGATCATCATATAGGATCGAACTTAGTGATCCGAAAGGCAGGGCACAGTTTTGTACTAACTAATGGAATACAAAATGTAAAAAAAACAATACATTGAATCATCTTTCACCTAGTGCATGGAAGGCTCCATCAGGGTATATTCACTGGTCCTGACTCAGAAGAAAGGGTACAATACCGCAAATAGTGCATGTGCTCAGGGCAGTGTTTTGGTGAAAACTCAGTGCTATGAAGCACAAGGTAAGTGCTGTGGGGCGCTAGAGGGCGCGCATGCAAGATGGCTGCACTTGTGTGAGGCTCCTTGCAGCCCAGGACCAACATCCGATGTAATCCTGCCCAACTCCTGTACATTGAATGAATCCGCGAGGGAACAACGAGCGGAATGACATTTGACACCCCTGAGCCAGCAATAAAGAAACGAGGAGCTGCACAGGCACAGAAAAGCCGACTTGCCTGTCGGCTCCCGGCATGATATGGAAAATGGCGGCTAACCCGTGTGCGGAGCAGAGCTAATACTGACGGACGAAGCGGGGGCAGCTCCGGGCGAAGACTGTCCTCCTTACCCCGGAGACCCGTCACAGGAAGACTACCGCGCACGGCCCTAAGAAACCGGCAACAAAACCAATAAGGACGAAATACGATACCGCTGCATGAGACGCGATACACATTGGGGGAGATCAAGAGGAGGACCGCGGCTGCCCACATCCACCTGAAGCCGTGAGTAAAACGCCTATGCAGCTCAAAAGGGGACGAAGAGACTGTCCTGGGGAGGCTCTGGCCCGACTCTCCGATACGGTCAGCTGTGGGACAGCAACGGAGGGGCGCTGCGGTTGGTGCCCGCGTGAACCGATTTGCTGAGGCCCCATACCCTAAGAGCAGAGAGCGCCAGGATAGTGAAAGCTGCAGTGAGTAGCGGGCCCGACACGCCGCGACCCCCGGACCAGGCGCAGCTCGGTTTCAGCATGTAGCGGGAGCCGGAGGGAGAGGAACACGGAGTGCCGCCTGAGGGAGGTGAGAGACTAGGGGCCTACATTCGTGCCTTGCGAAGAGATGCGACCCCACTAGCTCCGTGTGCCTGAATGAGCGCGTTGGCCGCGGATAGAAACTGCTGAGACCGGGTCCCATTGTGCGAGAGGCGAGGAGAGACCGCTTGCCAGAGTCCATCTGCCGATCGTCAGCAGGAGGGAGAGCAGCCCCACCCCGGTCCACTGACAGAAGAGCACGAGCATCACACGCCACCCCACATTAGGCCCTGGGAAAACCCTCCTTGAACCTGGGATATTCACACGGAGGTGGGAGCGCAACGCCTGTAAAGGGGCGCTGAAGGACAGCTTTTGCGGCAAATCGACTGGAGGGGACACCGGCAAGGCCCATGGGCGTACGCAACTTGGGGAAAACACACCAGGAAAAGGAACCCGCTCCATGAACTAGCACTGCGGGAGGATCACAACGTGTGAGGAACAAAATATGGGCAAAACAGATGGTAGGCAAGCTAAGCTATCATTCGAGGCAAGCAAATCCACTAGAGCCTCTAGCGATTCCGAACACGCAATGGCGGAAGGCCCTAGCTCTCGCGCCCAGTCTTCTACGGACGATCTCAAGGAAATACTCCTTACAATGAAGCACAGTCTTACTTCAATAGAAGCCAAGATGGACGCAATGAACACACGCATAGATAACGTCACTTATAAGCTCGACCAACATGATGAGCGTATTAAGAAGGCGGAACAGCGCATTTCTGCTCCAAGTGAATGTTGTATCTTACTCCTGATTCAGCTTTACATGTATTGGAATCGGCTGCGCCTGAAGAAATATGGGGATGGATTTTTGAGCTTTTCAATCCAACGTACTGAGATCATAGTCTAGTCAAACCATAAATCAGCCCCCATGGGTAACTTTAAACATTTTTAAGCTTATCAAAAGTAAATCCAAATGGTTATTGTTAGCAGCACGATCAATCATTACATAACAACATAAATCAAATAGCGTACTTACGTATAAGGAATGGTACATCGAACAATGGTTCTTTCAGATAAAAATGTATACAAAATAAACAAAATCTGAAATTGCACAAATGCTCATAAATTAAACTTGAGCCTGGAGATGTATCCGAAAACATGTACGCCCTGACAAAGCAATTATTAAATAAATTCCATCTATTCGATGGGCCCGATTCACAAAGATATAAAATGAGCCGAAAGTCTAACTTTACAACTTTCGGTATATACAAAGGGCATTTACTTCCATGGGGAGAAAAGAACAACTACTCAATACGCCTACTGAAAGTTATAGCGGCAAAAAATGAAGATTTGGAATCGAGAACGCGCCGCAATAACATACAAATTTTAGGCATACCGGAATCCGCCAACACAGGCCGCATGGAGGAATACGTGGAGCGTCTGATCACGACAATATTCAAAAGAAGTGCCTTCTCCACGATGTTCATAATAGAAAGAGCACACCGCTCGCTGGCCGCTCGTCCCCCGTCCGGAGATCCCGCGAGACCGATCATCGCACGGCTGCTAAACTATCGAGATTGGGACACTGCCTTCAGACTAGCAAGAGAGTATAAAACACTTTCCTTCGAGGGCTCCGAACTGGCTATCTTTCCAGACTTCACGATGGCAGTCCAAGACGCCCGGAAAAAGTTCCCGCCGATCAAGAAGAAACTGCAGCAGGCCAACATCACTTACGCCATGCTATTCCCTGCGCGACTCAGGGTAACGTACCAGGGCAAACAGCATTTTTTCACCAATCCCCAACATGTTGCTGACTTCCTGCAAACCACTCTCCGTAGATCTCCCCGGAACGAACCATCTCTGAGCCCTTCCCACTCAAATGCAGCCCTATCTGACATAGAATAACACTGCTGGAACTGAGACAAATAGACTATTAGAACGCTCTTTCAGCTCTACCTCGGACAATGAGGCTAAAATAGCCCAGCAGGCCGTGGAACCACATTAGACTGAACCAGACATCTGACATTGGCATAACGAGCACGGCCTGACAAGGATCATGGATGTAACGATGCCAATGGGCAACATGGACATACTCCCTACACACTACCTAGAAATACTATCAGGATGCAAGGGACAATGAATCAGAGCCTGGGCACCCTCGCGTCCACGAGGGGAGACTGCTGTGCCCTCATGCGACTCCCCAACAGGATAACCCTAGAATGTTTAACGTTTACTGTTTCTCATGTCTCTTCATAATTTCTTCATAATGGCAGTTTTGTTTTCTTTTTGTTTCCTTTCTGGATGGGGGTGAGGGAGGGAACGTATGCCACAGCAGGATTGGGCTGCTGATGTGGGAGGGAGGCAGGATTGGGCTGCCGCTGTGGGAGGGGGGAGGGGGGAAGGGAATGTTGGTGACACTCAAAAACAAGTCAAACACAGGAATTACCGTAAGCTACTGCACTGCCCATACAGAGCATATTGAGAGACTAACCTATACACTACATAACCTGCGCACACTAAATGACTCACCCATACCCGCTTAGCTATAATCTCATCACATGGAATGTGAGGGGCCTCAGAAAGCCAAGGAAACGCCGACATGTCCTGGACTACTTAGATAGACACAACATAAATTGCGCCATGCTCCAGGAGACTCATATTGGCCCCACTGCCCTGACCACGTTCGCATCCCGATGGGCCTCGTATAGATGCTTCTCGACGTACTCCACCTATGCTCGGGGAACAGTAATCCTAATTTAAAAAAACGTCCCATATATACCTGTGGGGGAACTGGCTGACCCACAAGGACGGTATTGCCTGACATGGGGGCGGTTGGCATCTAAGTCCATAACGATTGTGTGCTGCTACGGCCCTAATAACGATGATCCTGAGTTCTTCAACATCCTCTGGGGGAAAATTTTAGACATAGGCTCCACTCATGTGGCATGAGGAGGGGATTTTAATCTCACCCTAGACCCGACAATAGATCGGTAACGTCCACAACCGTACCATTACACGGGCGCCCAACGTCAACTATTAGAGATAGTTACTGCACACAGTCTGATAGACACATGGAGGAGCTTAAACCCAGCTGACAGAGAGGGCACATGTTACTCCTTAACACACTGGTCGCGCATAGATGGGTGGCTGATGACCAGAGGGCTAAAAACATGGCTTACGACATCATGACATCTAACGCAAACATATTCTGATCACTCACCCGTTTTGTTGACTCTTGCTCCACCCTGCACACTGTCACCTTATCAAACCTGGAGATTACCGGTAAATGTTCTGCTCGATATCCCATTCCGGACGGCATTGGAACAAGAAATAACAGATTTCTTCACAAGCAACATTGACACTGTGCCTCAGATCTCCACAGTCTGGGAGGCATTTAAAGTGACTATTAGGGGGATATGCATTGCAAAGAGGGGAGGCATATTGAAGGACTTCCGCAACACGCTCAGACAACTAGAAAACAAACTTTAACAACTCGAGCACCGAATGAGCTCTGATCCAAGCACTGAACTACAGGGGGAGCTCAGGGACAAGCTGACAGACTATCAGGAGACAGCAGAGAGAGAATGCAAATTTCGGGAAAATACCATTGCGCCCGACAATATGGGGAAGGGGAACGCCCAGGGAAGGCTCTGGCGGAGCTAGCCCGAAAACCTAGATTTTCCAGCACCATATTGGAGGTTATTGACCATGAGGGCCGAATACACAGAGATACCCCAGACATTTTAGACACATTCCATTCGTTCTATAATACTCTCGACAAAACACACAGGACACAACCGATAGAGTTTGAGCCATATTTTGATGACATAGCGCTGGGATGGCTGGGCGACAACCAGAGGGACTTTCTTCTAGCGGATTTTGAGAATGAGAAGATACGCACTGCAATTATGCAGCTACAGTCTGGCCGGACCCCTGGGCCGGACGGCCTACCTGCAGAATTCTACAAAACATACAGCGATGCCCTCATCCCCATTTTAAAACACGTGTATGAGAAAGGGCGAGAGACAGGCACGCTCCCGCAAACAATGCGGGAAGCACTCATTATATCTCTACTGAAGCCGGGAAAACCGGGAGACAAATGCGACTCCTACAGACCACTCTCACTTATCAATTGCGACGCCAAAATTCTGGCAAAATTGCTCGCTAATTGAATAAGCCCTCTGATGAAAGCGCTGGTGCTACCGGACCAATCAGGGTTCATACCTGGCAGAGCAACATCGCACAATCTCCGCACTCTCTTCGCCCTTATGCAGGACATAGACCCAGATCAGGCTGCAATGGCCGTCTTCCCGGACGCCACCAAAGCCTTTGACTCCCTTGAATGGGACTACCTGGCGTGCGTATTGATAAGAATGGGGTTCCCTCCCCCTTCCTACCATGGATTCAGTTATTGTACACTAAACCACAAGCTACTCATAAACGGGGTGTGCTCCCCCAGGTTTCACATCACGAGAGGGGCGAGGCAGGGATGCCCGCTCTCCCCCCTTCTATTCGCCCTGGCTATTGAGCCGATGGCAGCTAAGCTTCGGCAACACCACCGCGAACATGCTCTCATATACCCTGAAAGGCAAATCCTGATCTCCTTATATGCCGACGACCTTACATTATATTTACGCGATCCCGAGGAGAGTCTGAACCCTATATTGCGGGCGTTCGTACAGTTCGGACGATATTCGGGGATCAATATTAACTGGAGCAAATCACAAATCTTTCCCCTCACAGATGCAGTCAAGAGATACATCCCAGACTTTCCCTTGACCTGGTGCGAGGACGAAGTAAAATACCTCGGAATAGTAATAACTAGAGACAGGGACAATCTCATGAGGGCCAATTATGGTAAAGCGCTTGACACACTAACGGATTCCATCACGAGATGGATAGCAATACCTCTTTTGTTAGCAGACCGGATAGCGCTGATCAAAATGGTCATCCTCCCAAAACTGCTCTATCTTTTCACTACTATTCCCTATGCGCTCAGCAAATCCTTCTTTAAAGCCCTCAAATTGCAGCTCATTTGACTGACCTGGGGGGGTAAACAGCCCAGGCTGAGGTGGGAGGCACTAACCCTACCCTTCGATAAAGGAGGATTCGAAGTTCCGGACATGGAGCTATATTTCTGGTGCACCCAGGCACACTTCGCGGTCTACTGGATGCACCCACCACCGTACATGCCACACCTTGCGGTAGAACACTGGTCCATGGTGCCGACCCCGTACTCGGCATATATAAGTGCACCCACTAACCCTAAATGTGCAGATCCAACCACAGTGGAATGCACAAATAGAGCATGGAGGGCAATTGCTAATCGTATGAAAGTGGACATGATATACTCCCCACTATTGCCATTGCCAGGTAGATTGGACATCCCAGTCACATGGGAGGGAAGGTGTAAACAAATTTTAAGCAAATTCGACATCCAAACTTGGGGAGCACTATACGAGGAAGGGACATTCCTCTCACGTGAACACTTATTTAAAGATTGTCAACCCTCCACCATGGAATTATTCATGTATGTAAGGCTCCATCACGATGTCAAGTCCGCCACTCCTGATTTTACAACGGAGCCCCCAACTTTGGCCCCGCTACACGCCTTACTACAACGATCCTCCCCAACACATGTAGTATCCATGCTGTACCGAACCACCCAAGTAGATAGCCCACAAACTGCCCCCACTGTGCGTCTAAGATGGGAAGCTGACTTGGGCACCCCTATTACCGATGACCAATGGACATATTGCTGCCAACAAACGGGGAGAATCTCGGCCAGTAGTGGACTGCGCATAATACATTTCAAATACCTCCACCGCCTTTATTACACTCCGGCCAAACTGTGCCGCTTTAAACTCAGGGAGACTGATAACTGTGATAGATGCGGAAGGGAGGGAGCCAATTTTTTACACTTGGCATGGGAATGCGACCCCATCCAGACATACTGGAACACGGTGATTGGGGCTCTCAGTCAGATGACAGGGATACACATAACTAACACCCCACTCGTCACATTGGTGGGGTACACCAAAGACCTCAAGACGTCCTTAAGAAGGTACACATCGTTAGGCTTACTCCTGGCTAAACGTAGGGTGGCTTGTAAATGGGGGAGAGGAAGAGCACCTAAGTTTAAGAATTGGCTGCGTGACCTTATATTTTGCCAGGAACAACTGATGG